>OX336891.1:1675452-1867951 GCA_946959425.1 Argyrosomus regius | reverse complement strand
TGGCCGTATCTCGGGAACCGAAGGTCGTAGGAGCACGGGGGTGCCACCGTTGGAAAGCCCACCTCGTCGGATGGGGGGGTAGAGCAAGGTCTCATGGCTCTACGACCTCCCGTTCAAAAGTTATGGACCTTCGAAGTTCGTGGACCCGTCCCATTGTAACTTAATGGCCGCGGTTTTTCCTCAATAACTCCTCAACCGTACGTCCTAGAGACTTGGAACCATCATCCGTCGAACATAATTCGACCCTTCTGAACACGCTGGACTTGTCCCCGAGTCTCTACGACCTACGGTTCCCGAGATGCATATTTTGTCACCCAAAAAGTGGCCGTATCTCGGGAACCGAAGGTCGTAGGAGGACGGGGTGCCACCGTTGGAAAGCCCACCCCGTCGGACGGGGGTAGAGCCCGGTTTCATCGCTCTACGACCTTCCGTTCAAAAGTTATGGCCCTTCAAAGTTCGTCGGTCGGGGGTCCGACGACACCCGAAGCCCCATATACCTAACCCTAACCCTAACCCTAACCCTAACCCTAACCCTAACCCTAACCCTAACCCTAACCCTACCCTAACCCTAACCCTAACCCTAACCCTAACCCTAACCCTAACCCTAACCCTAACCCTAAAAGTGGCCGTATCTCGGGAACCGAAGGTCGTAGGAGGACGGGGGTGCCACCGTTGGAAAGCCCACCCCGTCGGACGGGGGGGTAGAGCCCGGTTTCATCGCTCTACGACCTTCCGTTCAAAAGTTATGGCCCTTCAAAGTTCGTCGGTCGGGGGTCCGACGACACCCGAAGCCCCATATACCTAACCCTAACCCTAACCCTAACCCTAACCCTAACCCTACGCTGGACTTGTCCCCGAGTCTCTACGACCTACGGTTCCCGAGATACATATGTCGTCACCCAAAAATTGGCCGTATCTCGGGAACCGAAGGTCGTAGGAGCACGGGGGTGCCACCGTTGGAAAGCCCACCTCGTCGGATGGGGGGGTAGAGCAAGGTCTCATGGCTCTACGACCTCCCGTTCAAAAGTTATGGACCTTCGAAGTTCGTGGACCCGTCCCATTGTAACTTAATGGCCGCGGTTTTTCCTCAATAACTCCTCAACCGTACGTCCTAGAGACTTGGAACCATCATCCGTCGAACATAATTCGACCCTTCTGAACACGCTGGACTTGTCCCCGAGTCTCTACGACCTACGGTTCCCGAGATGCATATTTTGTCACCCAAAAAGTGGCCGTATCTCGGGAACCGAAGGTCGTAGGAGGACGGGGGTGCCACCGTTGGAAAGCCCACCCCGTCGGACGGGGGGGTAGAGCCCGGTTTCATCGCTCTACGACCTTCCGTTCAAAAGTTATGGCCCTTCAAAGTTCGTCGGTCGGGGGTCCGACGACACCCGAAGCCCCATATACCTAACCCTAACCCTAACCCTAACCCTAACCCTAACCCCTAACCCTAACCCCCTAACCCCCCTAACCCTACCCTAACCCTAACCCTAACCCTAACCCTAACCCTAACCCTAACCCTAACCCTAACCCTAAAAGTGGCCGTATCTCGGGAACCGAAGGTCGTAGGAGGACGGGGGTGCCACCGTTGGAAAGCCCACCCCGTCGGACGGGGGGTAGAGCCCGGTTTCATCGCTCTACGACCTTCCGTTCAAAAGTTATGGCCCTTCAAAGGTTCGTCGGTCGGGGGTCCGACGACACCCGAAGCCCCATATACCTAACCCTAACCCTAACCCTAACCCTAACCCTAACCCTACGCTGGACTTGTCCCCGAGTCTCTACGACCTACGGTTCCCGAGATACATATGTCGTCACCCAAAAATTGGCCGTATCTCGGGAACCGAAGGTCGTAGGAGCACGGGGGTGCCACCGTTGGAAAGCCCACCTCGTCGGATGGGGGGTAGAGCAAGGTCTCATGGCTCTACGACCTCCCGTTCAAAAGTTATGGACCTTCGAAGTTCGTGGACCCGTCCCATTGTAACTTAATGGCCGCGGTTTTTCCTCAATAACTCCTCAACCGTACGTCCTAGAGACTTGGAACCATCATCCGTCGAACATAATTCGACCCTTCTGAACACGCTGGACTTGTCCCCGAGTCTCTACGACCTACGGTTCCCGAGATGCATATTTTGTCACCCAAAAAGTGGCCGTATCTCGGGAACCGAAGGTCGTAGGAGGACGGGGGTGCCACCGTTGGAAAGCCCACCCCGTCGGACGGGGGGGTAGAGCCCGGTTTCATCGCTCTACGACCTTCCGTTCAAAAGTTATGGCCCTTCAAAGTTCGTCGGTCGGGGGTCCGACGACACCCGAAGCCCCATATACCTAACCCTAACCCTAACCCTAACCCTAACCCTAACCCCTAACCCTAACCCCCTAACCCCCCTAACCCTACCCTAACCCTAACCCTAACCCTAACCCTAACCCTAACCCTAACCCTAACCCTAACCCTAAAAGTGGCCGTATCTCGGGAACCGAAGGTCGTAGGAGGACGGGGGTGCCACCGTTGGAAAGCCCACCCCGTCGGACGGGGGGGTAGAGCCCGGTTTCATCGCTCTACGACCTTCCGTTCAAAAGTTATGGCCCTTCAAAGTTCGTCGGTCGGGGGTCCGACGACACCCGAAGCCCCATATACCTAACCCTAACCCTAACCCTAACCCTAACCCTAACCCTACGCTGGACTTGTCCCCGAGTCTCTACGACCTACGGTTCCCGAGATACATATGTCGTCACCCAAAAATTGGCCGTATCTCGGGAACCGAAGGTCGTAGGAGCACGGGGGTGCCACCGTTGGAAAGCCCACCTCGTCGGATGGGGGGGTAGAGCAAGGTCTCATGGCTCTACGACCTCCCGTTCAAAAGTTATGGACCTTCGAAGTTCGTGGACCCGTCCCATTGTAACTTAATGGCCGCGGTTTTTCCTCAATAACTCCTCAACCGTACGTCCTAGAGACTTGGAACCATCATCCGTCGAACATAATTCGACCCTTCTGAACACGCTGGACTTGTCCCCGAGTCTCTACGACCTACGGTTCCCGAGATGCATATTTTGTCACCCAAAAAGTGGCCGTATCTCGGGAACCGAAGGTCGTAGGAGGACGGGGGTGCCACCGTTGGAAAGCCCACCCCGTCGGACGGGGGGGTAGAGCCCGGTTTCATCGCTCTACGACCTTCCGTTCAAAAGTTATGGCCCTTC
This sequence comes from Argyrosomus regius, assembly GCA_946959425.1. Classification (NCBI taxonomy): domain Eukaryota; kingdom Metazoa; phylum Chordata; class Actinopteri; family Sciaenidae; genus Argyrosomus; species Argyrosomus regius. The sequence continues at coordinate 1,864,759 of OX336891.1, read as the reverse complement.
AAAGTTCGTCGGTCGGGGGTCCGACGACACCCGAAGCCCCATATACCTAACCCTAACCCTAACCCTAACCCTAACCCTAACCCCTAACCCTAACCCCCTAACCCCCCTAACCCTACCCTAACCCTAACCCTAACCCTAACCCTAACCCTAACCCTAACCCTAACCCTAACCCTAAAAGTGGCCGTATCTCGGGAACCGAAGGTCGTAGGAGGACGGGGGTGCCACCGTTGGAAAGCCCACCCCGTCGGACGGGGGGTAGAGCCCGGTTTCATCGCTCTACGACCTTCCGTTCAAAAGTTATGGCCCTTCAAAGTTCGTCGGTCGGGGGTCCGACGACACCCCGAAGCCCCATATACCTAACCCTAACCCTAACCCTAACCCTAACCCTAACCCTACGCTGGACTTGTCCCCGAGTCTCTACGACCTACGGTTCCCGAGATACATATGTCGTCACCCAAAAATTGGCCGTATCTCGGGAACCGAAGGTCGTAGGAGCACGGGGGGTGCCACCGTTGGAAAGCCCACCTCGTCGGATGGGGGGGTAGAGCAAGGTCTCATGGCTCTACGACCTCCCGTTCAAAAGTTATGGACCTTCGAAGTTCGTGGACCCGTCCCATTGTAACTTAATGGCCGCGGTTTTTCCTCAATAACTCCTCAACCGTACGTCCTAGAGACTTGGAACCATCATCCGTCGAACATAATTCGACCCTTCTGAACACGCTGGACTTGTCCCCGAGTCTCTACGACCTACGGTTCCCGAGATGCATATTTTGTCACCCAAAAAGTGGCCGTATCTCGGGAACCGAAGGTCGTAGGAGGACGGGGGTGCCACCGTTGGAAAGCCCACCCCGTCGGACGGGGGTAGAGCCCGGTTTCATCGCTCTACGACCTTCCGTTCAAAAGTTATGGCCCTTCAAAGTTCGTCGGTCGGGGGTCCGACGACACCCGAAGCCCCATATACCTAACCCTAACCCTAACCCTAACCCTAACCCTAACCCCTAACCCTAACCCCCTAACCCCCCTAACCCTACCCTAACCCTAACCCTAACCCTAACCCTAACCCTAACCCTAACCCTAACCCTAACCCTAAAAGTGGCCGTATCTCGGGAACCGAAGGTCGTAGGAGGACGGGGGTGCCACCGTTGGAAAGCCCACCCCGTCGGACGGGGGGTAGAGCCCGGTTTCATCGCTCTACGACCTTCCGTTCAAAAGTTATGGCCCTTCAAAGTTCGTCGGTCGGGGGTCCGACGACACCCGAAGCCCCATATACCTAACCCTAACCCTAACCCTAACCCTAACCCTAACCCTACGCTGGACTTGTCCCCGAGTCTCTACGACCTACGGTTCCCGAGATACATATGTCGTCACCCAAAAATTGGCCGTATCTCGGGAACCGAAGGTCGTAGGAGCACGGGGGTGCCACCGTTGGAAAGCCCACCTCGTCGGATGGGGGGGTAGAGCAAGGTCTCATGGCTCTACGACCTCCCGTTCAAAAGTTATGGACCTTCGAAGTTCGTGGACCCGTCCCATTGTAACTTAATGGCCGCGGTTTTTCCTCAATAACTCCTCAACCGTACGTCCTAGAGACTTGGAACCATCATCCGTCGAACATAATTCGACCCTTCTGAACACGCTGGACTTGTCCCCGAGTCTCTACGACCTACGGTTCCCGAGATGCATATTTTGTCACCCAAAAAGTGGCCGTATCTCGGGAACCGAAGGTCGTAGGAGGACGGGGGTGCCACCGTTGGAAAGCCCACCCCGTCGGACGGGGGGTAGAGCCCGGTTTCATCGCTCTACGACCTTCCGTTCAAAAGTTATGGCCCTTCAAAGTTCGTCGGTCGGGGGTCCGACGACACCCGAAGCCCCATATACCTAACCCTAACCCTAACCCTAACCCTAACCCTAACCCCTAACCCTAACCCCCCTAACCCCCCTAACCCTACCCTAACCCTAACCCTAACCCTAACCCTAACCCTAACCCTAACCCTAACCCTAACCCTAAAAGTGGCCGTATCTCGGGAACCGAAGGTCGTAGGAGGACGGGGGTGCCACCGTTGGAAAGCCCACCCCGTCGGACGGGGGGTAGAGCCCGGTTTCATCGCTCTACGACCTTCCGTTCAAAAGTTATGGCCCTTCAAAGTTCGTCGGTCGGGGGTCCGACGACACCCGAAGCCCCATATACCTAACCCTAACCCTAACCCTAACCCTAACCCTAACCCTACGCTGGACTTGTCCCCGAGTCTCTACGACCTACGGTTCCCGAGATACATATGTCGTCACCCAAAAATTGGCCGTATCTCGGGAACCGAAGGTCGTAGGAGCACGGGGGGTGCCACCGTTGGAAAGCCCACCTCGTCGGATGGGGGGGGTAGAGCAAGGTCTCATGGCTCTACGACCTCCCGTTCAAAAGTTATGGACCTTCGAAGTTCGTGGACCCGTCCCATTGTAACTTAATGGCCGCGGTTTTTCCTCAATAACTCCTCAACCGTACGTCCTAGAGACTTGGAACCATCATCCGTCGAACATAATTCGACCCTTCTGAACACGCTGGACTTGTCCCCGAGTCTCTACGACCTACGGTTCCCGAGATGCATATTTTGTCACCCAAAAAGTGGCCGTATCTCGGGAACCGAAGGTCGTAGGAGGACGGGGGTGCCACCGTTGGAAAGCCCACCCCGTCGGACGGGGGGGTAGAGCCCGGTTTCATCGCTCTACGACCTTCCGTTCAAAAGTTATGGCCCTTCAAAGTTCGTCGGTCGGGGGTCCGACGACACCCGAAGCCCCATATACCTAACCCTAACCCTAACCCTAACCCTAACCCTAACCCCTAACCCTAACCCCCTAACCCCCCTAACCCTACCCTAACCCTAACCCTAACCCTAACCCTAACCCTAACCCTAACCCTAACCCTAACCCTAAAAGTGGCCGTATCTCGGGAACCGAAGGTCGTAGGAGGACGGGGGGTGCCACCGTTGGAAAGCCCACCCCGTCGGACGGGGGGTAGAGCCCGGTTTCATCGCTCTACGACCTTCCGTTCAAAAGTTATGGCCCTTCAAAGTTCGTCGGTCGGGGGTCCGACGACACCCGAAGCCCCATATACCTAACCCTAACCCTAACCCTAACCCTAACCCTAACCCTACGCTGGACTTGTCCCCGAGTCTCTACGACCTACGGTTCCCGAGATACATATGTCGTCACCCAAAAATTGGCCGTATCTCGGGAACCGAAGGTCGTAGGAGCACGGGGGTGCCACCGTTGGAAAGCCCACCTCGTCGGATGGGGGGGGTAGAGCAAGGTCTCATGGCTCTACGACCTCCCGTTCAAAAGTTATGGACCTTCGAAGTTCGTGGACCCGTCCCATTGTAACTTAATGGCCGCGGTTTTTCCTCAATAACTCCTCAACCGTACGTCCTAGAGACTTGGAACCATCATCCGTCGAACATAATTCGACCCTTCTGAACACGCTGGACTTGTCCCCGAGTCTCTACGACCTACGGTTCCCGAGATGCATATTTTGTCACCCAAAAAGTGGGCGTATCTCGGGAACCGAAGGTCGTAGGAGGACGGGGGTGCCACCGTTGGAAAGCCCACCCCGTCGGACGGGGGGGGTAGAGCCCGGTTTCATCGCTCTACGACCTTCCGTTCAAAAGTTATGGCCCTTCAAAGTTCGTCGGTCGGGGGTCCGACGACACCCGAAGCCCATATATACCTAACCCTAACCCTAACCCTAACCCTAACCCTAACCCCTAACCCTAACCCCCTAACCCCCTAACCCTACCCTAACCCTAACCCTAACCCTAACCCTAACCCTAACCCTAACCCTAACCCTAACCCTAAAAGTGGCCGTATCTCGGGAACCGAAGGTCGTAGGAGGACGGGGGTGCCACCGTTGGAAAGCCCACCCCGTCGGACGGGGGGGGTAGAGCCCGGTTTCATCGCTCTACGACCTTCCGTTCAAAAGTTATGGCCCTTCAAAGTTCGTCGGTCGGGGGTCCGACGACACCCGAAGCCCCATATACCTAACCCTAACCCTAACCCTAACCCTAACCCTAACCCTACGCTGGACTTGTCCCCGAGTCTCTACGACCTACGGTTCCCGAGATACATATGTCGTCACCCAAAAATTGGCCGTATCTCGGGAACCGAAGGTCGTAGGAGCACGGGGGTGCCACCGTTGGAAAGCCCACCTCGTCGGATGGGGGGTAGAGCAAGGTCTCATGGCTCTACGACCTCCCGTTCAAAAGTTATGGACCTTCGAAGTTCGTGGACCCGTCCCATTGTAACTTAATGGCCGCGGTTTTTCCTCAATAACTCCTCAACCGTACGTCCTAGAGACTTGGAACCATCATCCGTCGAACATAATTCGACCCTTCTGAACACGCTGGACTTGTCCCCGAGTCTCTACGACCTACGGTTCCCGAGATGCATATTTTGTCACCCAAAAAGTGGCCGTATCTCGGGAACCGAAGGTCGTAGGAGGACGGGGGTGCCACCGTTGGAAAGCCCACCCCGTCGGACGGGGGGGTAGAGCCCGGTTTCATCGCTCTACGACCTTCCGTTCAAAAGTTATGGCCCTTCAAAGTTCGTCGGTCGGGGGTCCGACGACACCCGAAGCCCCATATACCTAACCCTAACCCTAACCCTAACCCTAACCCTAACCCCTAACCCTAACCCCTAACCCCCCTAACCCTACCCTAACCCTAACCCTAACCCTAACCCTAACCCTAACCCTAACCCTAACCCTAACCCTAAAAGTGGCCGTATCTCGGGAACCGAAGGTCGTAGGAGGACGGGGGTGCCACCGTTGGAAAGCCCACCCCGTCGGACGGGGGGTAGAGCCCGGTTTCATCGCTCTACGACCTTCCGTTCAAAAGTTATGGCCCTTCAAAGTTCGTCGGTCGGGGGTCCGACGACACCCGAAGCCCCATATACCTAACCCTAACCCTAACCCTAACCCTAACCCTAACCCTACGCTGGACTTGTCCCCGAGTCTCTACGACCTACGGTTCCCGAGATACATATGTCGTCACCCAAAAATTGGCCGTATCTCGGGAACCGAAGGTCGTAGGAGCACGGGGGTGCCACCGTTGGAAAGCCCACCTCGTCGGATGGGGGGGGTAGAGCAAGGTCTCATGGCTCTACGACCTCCCGTTCAAAAGTTATGGACCTTCGAAGTTCGTGGACCCGTCCCATTGTAACTTAATGGCCGCGGTTTTTCCTCAATAACTCCTCAACCGTACGTCCTAGAGACTTGGAACCATCATCCGTCGAACATAATTCGACCCTTCTGAACACGCTGGACTTGTCCCCGAGTCTCTACGACCTACGGTTCCCGAGATGCATATTTTGTCACCCAAAAAGTGGCCGTATCTCGGGAACCGAAGGTCGTAGGAGGACGGGGGGTGCCACCGTTGGAAAGCCCACCCCGTCGGACGGGGGGTAGAGCCCGGTTTCATCGCTCTACGACCTTCCGTTCAAAAGTTATGGCCCTTCAAAGTTCGTCGGTCGGGGGTCCGACGACACCCGAAGCCCCATATACCTAACCCTAACCCTAACCCTAACCCTAACCCTAACCCCTAACCCTAACCCCCTAACCCCCTAACCCTACCCTAACCCTAACCCTAACCCTAACCCTAACCCTAACCCTAACCCTAACCCTAACCCTAAAAGTGGCCGTATCTCGGGAACCGAAGGTCGTAGGAGGACGGGGGTGCCACCGTTGGAAAGCCCACCCCGTCGGACGGGGGGTAGAGCCCGGTTTCATCGCTCTACGACCTTCCGTTCAAAAGTTATGGCCCTTCAAAGTTCGTCGGTCGGGGGTCCGACGACACCCGAAGCCCCATATACCTAACCCTAACCCTAACCCTAACCCTAACCCTAACCCTACGCTGGACTTGTCCCCGAGTCTCTACGACCTACGGTTCCCGAGATACATATGTCGTCACCCAAAAATTGGCCGTATCTCGGGAACCGAAGGTCGTAGGAGCACGGGGGGTGCCACCGTTGGAAAGCCCACCTCGTCGGATGGGGGGTAGAGCAAGGTCTCATGGCTCTACGACCTCCCGTTCAAAAGTTATGGACCTTCGAAGTTCGTGGACCCGTCCCATTGTAACTTAATGGCCGCGGTTTTTCCTCAATAACTCCTCAACCGTACGTCCTAGAGACTTGGAACCATCATCCGTCGAACATAATTCGACCCTTCTGAACACGCTGGACTTGTCCCCGAGTCTCTACGACCTACGGTTCCCGAGATGCATATTTTGTCACCCAAAAAGTGGCCGTATCTCGGGAACCGAAGGTCGTAGGAGGACGGGGTGCCACCGTTGGAAAGCCCACCCCGTCGGACGGGGGGTAGAGCCCGGTTTCATCGCTCTACGACCTTCCGTTCAAAAGTTATGGCCCTTCAAAGTTCGTCGGTCGGGGGTCCGACGACACCCGAAGCCCCATATACCTAACCCTAACCCTAACCCTAACCCTAACCCTAACCCCTAACCCTAACCCCCTAACCCCCCTAACCCTACCCTAACCCTAACCCTAACCCTAACCCTAACCCTAACCCTAACCCTAACCCTAACCCTAAAAGTGGCCGTATCTCGGGAACCGAAGGTCGTAGGAGGACGGGGGTGCCACCGTTGGAAAGCCCACCCCGTCGGACGGGGGGTAGAGCCCGGTTTCATCGCTCTACGACCTTCCGTTCAAAAGTTATGGCCCTTCAAAGTTCGTCGGTCGGGGGTCCGACGACACCCGAAGCCCCATATACCTAACCCTAACCCTAACCCTAACCCTAACCCTAACCCTACGCTGGACTTGTCCCCGAGTCTCTACGACCTACGGTTCCCGAGATACATATGTCGTCACCCAAAAATTGGCCGTATCTCGGGAACCGAAGGTCGTAGGAGCACGGGGGGTGCCACCGTTGGAAAGCCCACCTCGTCGGATGGGGGGTAGAGCAAGGTCTCATGGCTCTACGACCTCCCGTTCAAAAGTTATGGACCTTCGAAGTTCGTGGACCCGTCCCATTGTAACTTAATGGCCGCGGTTTTTCCTCAATAACTCCTCAACCGTACGTCCTAGAGACTTGGAACCATCATCCGTCGAACATAATTCGACCCTTCTGAACACGCTGGACTTGTCCCCGAGTCTCTACGACCTACGGTTCCCGAGATGCATATTTTGTCACCCAAAAAGTGGCCGTATCTCGGGAACCGAAGGTCGTAGGAGGACGGGGGTGCCACCGTTGGAAAGCCCACCCCGTCGGACGGGGGGGTAGAGCCCGGTTTCATCGCTCTACGACCTTCCGTTCAAAAGTTATGGCCCTTCAAAGTTCGTCGGTCGGGGGTCCGACGACACCCGAAGCCCCATATACCTAATACCTAACCCTAACCCTAACCCTAACCCTAACCCTAACCCTAACCCTAACCCCTAACCCCCCTAACCCTACCCTAACCCTAACCCTAACCCTAACCCTAACCCTAACCCTAACCCTAACCCTAACCCTAAAAGTGGCCGTATCTCGGGAACCGAAGGTCGTAGGAGGACGGGGGTGCCACCGTTGGAAAGCCCACCCCGTCGGACGGGGGGGTAGAGCCCGGTTTCATCGCTCTACGACCTTCCGTTCAAAAGTTATGGCCCTTCAAAGTTCGTCGGTCGGGGGTCCGACGACACCCGAAGCCCCATATACCTAACCCTAACCTAACCCTAACCCCTAACCCTAACCCTAACCCTACGCTGGACTTGTCCCCGAGTCTCTACGACCTACGGTTCCCGAGATACATATGTCGTCACCCAAAAATTGGCCGTATCTCGGGAACCGAAGGTCGTAGGAGCACGGGGGTGCCACCGTTGGAAAGCCCACCTCGTCGGATGGGGGGTAGAGCAAGGTCTCATGGCTCTACGACCTCCCGTTCAAAAGTTATGGACCTTCGAAGTTCGTGGACCCGTCCCATTGTAACTTAATGGCCGCGGTTTTTCCTCAATAACTCCTCAACCGTACGTCCTAGAGACTTGGAACCATCATCCGTCGAACATAATTCGACCCTTCTGAACACGCTGGACTTGTCCCCGAGTCTCTACGACCTACGGTTCCCGAGATGCATATTTTGTCACCCAAAAAGTGGCCGTATCTCGGGAACCGAAGGTCGTAGGAGGACGGGGGTGCCACCGTTGGAAAGCCCACCCCGTCGGACGGGGGGGTAGAGCCCGGTTTCATCGCTCTACGACCTTCCGTTCAAAAGTTATGGCCCTTCAAAGTTCGTCGGTCGGGGGTCCGACGACACCCGAAGCCCCATATACCTAACCCTAACCCTAACCCTAACCCTAACCCTAACCCTAACCCCTAACCCTAACCCCTAACCCCCCTAACCCTAACCCTAACCCTAACCCTAACCTAACCCTAACCCTAACCTAACCCTAACCCCTAACCCTAACCCTAAAAGTGGCCGTATCTCGGGAACCCGAAGGTCGTAGGAGGACGGGGTGCCACCGTTGGAAAGCCCACCCCGTCGGGGGGGGGTAGAGCCCGGTTTCATCGCTCTACGACCTTCCGTTCAAAAGTTATGGCCCTTCAAAGTTCGTCGGTCGGGGGTCCGATAACACCCAAGCCCCATATACCTAACCCTAACCCTAACCCTAACCCTAACCCTAACCCTACGCTGGACTTGTCCCCGAGTCTCTACGACCTACGGTTCCCGAGATACATATGTCGTCACCCAAAAATTGGCCGTATCTCGGGAACCGAAGGTCGTAGGAGCACGGGGGTGCCACCGTTGGAAAGCCCACCTCGTCGGATGGGGGGGTAGAGCAAGGTCTCATGGCTCTACGACCTCCCGTTCAAAAGTTATGGACCTTCGAAGTTCGTGGACCCGTCCCATTGTAACTTAATGGCCGCGGTTTTTCCTCAATAACTCCTCAACCGTACGTCCTAGAGACTTGGAACCATCATCCGTCGAACATAATTCGACCCTTCTGAACACGCTGGACTTGTCCCCGAGTCTCTACGACCTACGGTTCCCGAGATGCATATTTTGTCACCCAAAAAGTGGCCGTATCTCGGGAACCCGAAGGTCGTAGGAGGACGGGGTGCCACCGTTGGAAAGCCCACCCCGTCGGACGGGGGGTAGAGCCCGGTTTCATCGCTCTACGACCTTCCGTTCAAAAGTTATGGCCCTTCAAAGTTCGTCGGTCGGGGTCCGACGACACCCGAAGCCCCATATACCTAACCCTAACCCTAACCCTAACCCTAACCCTAACCCCCTAACCCTAACCCCCTAACCCTAACCCTAACCCTAACCCTAACCCTAACCCTAACCCTAACCCTAACCCTAACCCTAACCCTAAAAGTGGCCGTATCCCGGGGGGAACCGAAGGTCGTAGGAGGACGGGGGTGAAACCCACCGTTGGAAAGCCCACCCCGTCGGACGGGGTAGAGCCCGGTTTCATCGCTCTACGACCTTCCGTTCAAAAGTTATGGCCCTTCAAAGTTCGTCGGTCGGGGGTCCCGACGACACCCAAGCCCCATATACCTAACCCTAACCCTAACCCTAACCCTAACCCTAACCCTACGCTGGACTTGTCCCCGAGTCTCTACGACCTACGGTTCCCGAGATACATATGTCGTCACCCAAAAATTGGCCGTATCTCGGGAACCGAAGGTCGTAGGAGCACGGGGGTGCCACCGTTGGAAAGCCCACCTCGTCGGATGGGGGGGTAGAGCAAGGTCTCATGGCTCTACGACCTCCCGTTCAAAAGTTATGGACCTTCGAAGTTCGTGGACCCGTCCCATTGTAACTTAATGGCCGCGGTTTTTCCTCAATAACTCCTCAACCGTACGTCCTAGAGACTTGGAACCATCATCCGTCGAACATAATTCGACCCTTCTGAACACGCTGGACTTGTCCCCGAGTCTCTACGACCTACGGTTCCCGAGATGCATATTTTGTCACCCAAAAAGTGGCCGTATCTCGGGAACCGAAGGTCGTAGGAGGACGGGGGTGCCACCGTTGGAAAGCCCACCCCGTCGGACGGGGGGTAGAGCCCGGTTTCATCGCTCTACGACCTTCCGTTCAAAAGTTATGGCCCTTCAAAGTTCGTCGGTCGGGGGTCCGACGACACCCGAAGCCCCATATACCTAACCCTAACCCTAACCCTAACCCTAACCCTAACCCTAACCCCTAACCCTAACCCCCTAACCCTAACCCTAACCCTAACCCTAACCCTAACCCTAACCCTAACCCTAACCCTAACCCTAACCCTAACCCTAACCCTAACCCTAAAAGTGGCCGTATCTCGGGAACCGAAGGTCGTAGGAGGACGGGGGTGCCACCGTTGGAAAGCCCACCCCGTCGGACGGGGGGGTAGAGCCCGGTTTCATCGCTCTACGACCTTCCGTTCAAAAGTTATGGCCCTTCAAAGTTCGTCGGCGGGGTCCCACGACACAACCATATACCTAACCCTAACCCTAACCCTAACCCTAACCCTAACCCTCTTGTCCCCGAGTCTCTACGACCTACGGTTCCCGAGATACATATGTCGTCACCCAAAAATTGGCCGTATCTCGGGAACCGAAGGTCGTAGGAGGACGGGGGTGCCACCGTTGGAAAGCCCACCTCGTCGGATGGGGGGGTAGAGCAAGGTCTCATGGCTCTACGACCTCCCGTTCAAAAGTTATGGACCTTCGAAGTTCGTGGACCCGTCCCATTGTAACTTAATGGCGGCGGTTTTTCCTGAATAACTCCTCAACCGTACGTCCTAGAGACTTGGAACCATCATCCGTCGAACATAATTCGACCCTTCTGAACACGCTGGACTTGTCCCCGAGTCTCTACGACCTACGGTTCCCGAGATGCATATGTCGTCACCCAAAAATTGGCCGTATCTCGGGAACCGAAGGTCGTAGGAGGACGGGGGTGCCACCGTTGGAAAGCCCACCCCGTCGGACGGGGGGGTAGAGCCCGGTTTCATCGCTCTACGACCTTCCGTTCAAAAGTTATGGCCCTTCAAAGTTCGTCGGTCGGGGGTCCGACGACACCCGAAGCCCCATATACCTAACCCTAACCCTAACCCTAACCCTAACCCTAACCCTAACCCTAACCCTAACCCTAACCCTAACCCTAACCCTAACCCTAACCCTAACCCTAACCCTAACCCTAACCCTAACCCTAACCCTAACCCTAACCCCTAACCCTAACCCTAACCCTAACCCCCTAACCCTAACCCTACCCTAACCCTAACCCTAACCCTAACCCCCTAACCCTAACCCCCTAACCCTAACCCTAACCCTAACCCTAACCCTAACCCTAACCCTAACCCTAACCCTAACCCTACCCTAACCCTAACCCTAACCCTAACCCTAACCCTACATATGTCGTCACCCAAAAATTGGCCGTATCTCGGGAACCGAAGGTCGTAGGAGGACGGGGGTGCCACCGTTGGAAAGCCCACCTCGTCGGATGGGGGGGTAGAGCAAGGTCTCATGGCTCTACGACCTTCCGTTCAAAAGTTATGGACCTTCGAAGTTCGTGGACCCGTCCCATTGTAACTTAATGGCCGCGGTTTTTCCTCAATAACTCCTCAACCGTACGTCCTAGAGACTTGGAACCATCATCCGTCGAACATAATTCGACCCTTCTGAACACGCTGGACTTGTCCCCGAGTCTCTACGACCTACGGTTCCCGAGATGCATATGTCGTCACCCAAAAATTGGCCGTATCTCGGGAACCGAAGGTCGTAGGAGGACGGGGGTGCCACCGTTGGAAAGCCCACCCCGTCGGACGGGGGGGTAGAGCCCGGTTTCATCGCTCTACGACCTTCCGTTCAAAAGTTATGGCCCTTCAAAGTTCGTCGGTCGGGGGTCCGACGACACCCGAAGCCCCATATACCTAACCCTAACCCTAACCCTAACCCTAACCCCCTAACCCTAACCCTAACCCTAACCCCCTAACCCTAACCCTAACCCCCCTAACCCTAACCCCCCTAACCCTAACCCATCTGAGGATGACGATGACAATCGTTTTGTGGATGCACCGGGGAGTCCAAGATCTGCCCTGCCTCCTGAGGATGAGAAGAAGAATCATGTTGTGGATGCACCGGGGAGTCCTAACTCTTGTTCTGCCTAAAGATGAGGATCGGGTTGTTTCAAATTGTTATTAGGAAGACAAAAAAAATTTTGCCTTTTGTTTTCTATTTAGTTTAATAAATGTTCATTGACAAAATGCACAATGTTTCAGTTCTTGTGTCTTTGAAGTGCAAAAAAACACACAAATTCAAAATTTAAATCTACAACTGATTGATAATAGATGGAAATATGGAAGCCATAGATGAGAATGTGGATTCTCATGTATGGCTTCCATATTTCAATCTATGGCTTCCATATTTCCATCTAATAGATTAGAATATGGAGTTCAGTCATAGATTGAAATATGGAAGCCATAGATTGAAATATGGAAGTGGAGTTCTATTATCATAAACATCCAAGGTAAAACAAAAAATCTCTTGTCTTTTTGTTTTCTATTTGTTAGAATAAATGTTCATTGCCAAAATACGCTGTTTCAGTTCTTGTGTCTTTGAAGTGCAAAAAACACACAAATTCCAAATTTTGATCTACAACTGATTGATAAAAGATGGAAATATGGAAGCCATAGATGAGAATCCGGAATGTGGATTCTCATCTATGGCTTCCATATTTCAATCTAGTCAGAGATAGATATTTTCTAGAAATTAAATTGGGGGAAAAAATGAAAAAATGGCAGCATACTCCAAGATTTAAGGAACATTTATTGGCTGACATATTGCTTTAACTTACACCTGTAGTGATTTGAAATCAAAAATTGAATTGGAACATTTTCTCACAACTTAACCCCATTAATGAATGAACACTTCGAAAACAGGCTTTCAGGCAGGAGTGGATGACTTCACTTTAAGGCATGTCTTTCACTGGGGTCTCTGCAATCACCTCCTCCTGTCCTCCCTCTTCAAACTGGGTTGTCACAATCTCCTCCAATCTTCCTATGGGGGAAAGAGGAGTCTCTGTAACCAAGGTGTCTGGAACCTCCTGCTCCTCTCTTCCTCCCTCTTTAAACAGGGTTTCTGAAATCTCATCCCATTTTTCTACCGGTGGAAGAAGATTCTCTTGAACATCCTCCTCTTCTCCTCCCTCTTCAAACAGAGTTTCCTCAATCTCATCCCATCTTTCTACCTGTGGAAGAGGATTCTCTTGAACCTCCTCCTCCTCCTCTTCTCCTCCCTCTTCAAACGGAGTTTCCTCAATCTCATCCCATCTTTCTACCTGTGGAAGAGGATTCTCTTGAACCTCCTCCTCCTCCTCTTCTCCTCCCTCTTCAAACGGAGTTTCCTCAATCTCATCCCATCTTTCTACCTGTGGAAGAGGATTCTCTTGAACCTCCTCCTCCTCCTCCTCTTCTCCTCCCTCTTCAAAGAGGGTTCCCTCAATCTCCTCCCATCTTCCTCCCGGTGGAAGTAGACTCTCTTGAACTGAGGTCTCCCGTCTTCATTTCTCAACCATTCTCAATTGTGCTTCTCTTTTGTTTAAATAGTAATTTGCTATAGAGTTCTTCAACCGTTCCACTCTGACAGCACACTTTGAATGCAAAACTTCATCAAGGATGACTGAAGGCTTCTTCTGGTTGATCGAGAAGTTTAGCTTCTTCTTGAACTTGGAGATGGCAGGAGCTGGACGAGATGGATGCTCATCCTCATGTCTTCTCTTCCTCAATGCAAGCTCTCAAGAAGACAACGATGAGCTTGAGTCAGGGTCGTCATCAAAGATGACTTGACCATCATCATCATCTGTGCTCGTCTCTGATGGAGTGGAGTCATTGCTGCCATCGTCCTCTTTTTCAGCCAAAGCCTCTTTCAGGGCTTTCATTCTCAGTTTTCTTGTTTCGTACCCCTTTTTTTTGTCTGGGAGTGCGACATAGAATTTTTCGGCAGTAGTGGCATCATGGCACATGGCGTGCGCCACTTCCTTCCTCTCTTTCTCACTGAGGTGATTCTTGGCCTGTAAACCCAAATGAAGATTTATGTGTAACATAATCTGAAAGTCTTCCAAATTCCTACCTACGGCATCCAGATTCAGATCCAATAGATGGAAATATGTAGGTTACAAATGGGACTTGTGAAATACTTGGCTACATTTCAGTATCCACAGTCCCGATTCTCATCTATGGCTTCCATATTCTAATCTATGGCTTCCATATTTCCATCTATTAGATGGAAATATGGAAGCCACAGATGGGAATTGGGACTGTGCCTACTGAAATGTAGCCATGTATTTCACAATTCTCATTTATAACTTATATATTTCCATCTATATCTATATCCTATCTAACTTGATATGGTAAGGCACTTCCATATTTCAATCTACGGCTTCCATATTTCAATCTAATAGATGGAAATATGGGCGTCAGTCATAGATTGAAATATGGAAGCCATAGATTGAAATATGGAAGTGCCTTATCCTATCGAGTATCACATTCCTGAGTACTTACCTGTGTTGACACACTGCTGCGGATCTGGCCAAAGGTGGATTTCCCTTTCAATCCTGCATTCACCCAAGCCATTTGCAGGAACAGTGAAGGCTTGGCGATATTCCGGCCCAATATGGTATGGAATACATGTATGTTGTCTCCACGAAGGCAGCAATCACCGAGGGCAACTTTTTTCAGCCACTCATATTCAGCCTTCTTCAGGCACAGCGTAGCATGGCCGAATGAGCCCGTGGTCTTGTGTTCATCCACCTAGGGAAAAAGTTGCAGAAAGTTTGCTTGTTTCTGTGGAGAGGTAGACTTCAACTGAAATGAAAAAAAATACTAATAAAGCTTTGCTATCTCTTCCAAAGAATAGTTTAAATACTTACCAGAACCCTATACTTCTTTCCACCATCCCAGACGTCCGCGGCCATCACGTGCGTGCGCGTCATGTTAGTGAAAACGACGGCACGATGTCCTGTGATGATGGCGAGGTAGCCCATTAAATACCCAATGAGCTCACAGTGCTCCTTGCCGTACGATCCATCAGCTGGTAACAAATCTACAATAAATCACACGGATAAATGAAATTTAGTCAAGTTAGATTTATGTCAGTTTTCCTCTCTTCATCTCCCAATTTCCTGTCATGCATATATATGTACTGAATTGTACTTACGAAGCAATTCAGGTATTTTTTTTTGGCGACCCTCAGAAAAGTGGTCTCCTGTTGGGCACCAAGGAGCTCGTCTGTTAAAAAAAAGTGACACAAACTACCCATTTTTTGAGGTTCCAAAGCCCTATTTTTTAGATGACAGAATATATACACATCAATAATAAAATAACAATAACACAATGAAAAAAGAAAACTTTACCTGTCTTCTTTTTAACAACCTTCTGGCGGTGGACAACCACGTGCTTGTGTATATTGGACTGCAGCTTCTGGATTTCATAGAGGATTTTGTCGAGGTCATTAGGCCTGACCTTGCTCACAGAGCAGAAGGAGCACTTCACATGCTTGATGAACTTGATTATGTTTATCATCATATTTCGGACAGTTGTTGGGGCATAACCCTTTGTGGCAAGGTATAGTGGCCACCTACAAAAAAGGTAGGCAAGTACAAGTGATGAAATCTCACCTCTAGGTCCCACCACCTGATTCCAAATCCAAATTCCAATTTTTCATCTACTTCAAAACATCACATTATAATTTAAAATTCACAACAATAAACATCACACACACACACACACACACACAAATTATCTTTAATTATTCTGACCAAAATACACACTTACGAACGCAATTTGTCCATCTGTAAAATGAACTTTAAATCCGAGGAGCATGTTTTGTGAGGTAGCCCTGTTGCCATATAAAGGCAAAAGCGGAGCACATGGCTCGCGGCCTGCCTCGCATTTTCCTTGTCTTTCGTTCCAGTCTGTGAACCCAGGAGGAACTTCCTATAGTCATCGATGAGCCGCTCTGTCATGAAACATACAGAAAATGTTTGTGGAATAGTTTACCAAATAAAAAAAACATCTATTATATTACACAGCCATAGATTAGAATCTGAAATCTATGGCTTCTATGGCAATAGATGTAAATATGGAAATTGTACATGAGAAAGGGGAAACAGGAAATGAAAACTTACGAAATAAATGTTCACGCTTCTCCAACTTCCTGATGTGTTCATGTTTTTGGGCTGACGAAGTGAGTTTGGATGGTATGCCTCTGGGTGTCCTGGATGTCCAGGGCATTTGGTCTGAGGTAGTTTGGTTTGGTGGTTTGTCTCTGGGTGTCTTGGGTGTTGAGGGCTTGGGGGCTGTCATGAGTCGGTTCACTAAACGTTCGAGCTGCTGCACTCTGGCTGCAACATTTGCACAGTTGCAGTTGCAAGTGCAGTTGTCTTGTTTCCGACGTGGACTTCGGCTCACAGACTGAGTGGAGTGATCTTGGTTAGGTGTAACTGGTGAGGACGGCAGAGGATGGCTGTGACCAAGGCCACTAGAGGAGCAGGAGGAGGTCTGGCCACTGGAGGCGGTCATGTCGACACCAGAGGAGGATGTGTGTGCAGTGGAGGAGGACATAGGGGCACAGGAGGAGGTTGTGTCGACACTGGAGGAGGACACGGGGACACTAGAGGAGAGTGTCTGTCCAGCGGAGGCGGTCTGGCCACTGGAGGAGGATCCGTTGACACCGGTTAAGTATGCATTGTCACCAGAGGAGGATGTGTGTACGGTGGAGCAGGGTGTCTCTCCACCATGCGAGATTTTCTGACCACCAGGGCTGATGTGTGCTTTTTGGGGGGTTGACGATGAAGCGGGTCGACCAATTTCAGGTTGACCAGAATCCTCTAGGGGCATATCTTCTTCCCCAAGGGGCATTCCTTCATGTAATCCGCCATGCACTTCGTCTGTAATGAATTGGAAAATACATGTCAAAGACCCGTTTACTATACATTCAATCTTTCACAAACACATTAATACATCTATGCCATATTTCCATCTATATCCTATCTAACTTGATAGGGTAAGGCACTTCCATATTTCAATCTACGTCTTCCAAATTTCAATCTACGGCTTCCATATTTCAATCTAATAGATGGAAATATGAAAGGGAGTCTTAGATTGGCTTCCATATTTCAATCTATGGCTTCCATATTTCCATCTAATAGATGGAAATAAACACACAAACACATTAATACATCATAGTGTAAAATTACCATCAGGATCCATGTCCAAACTTGACCGCAATGGAATTTGAGGAGCAGTGCGGCGGAGAGCAGCAAATTCTTTTTTTATGCACTGCCTCTTGGCAGTCTTAAGCAGTGGCTCTCTTTCCTATTAATATAAAAGTGACAGATTTTGACACAAAAATAATTTGTCATGACTAAAGATTACATTTGCAAGAATTACTGTGCATTTGCACTTACCTCTGGGCTAAAAAAAATGTATGTCCTGCAAATGCTTATCCAGACGAACTAATCCACGCTTGTCACACACTGGGCAGTCTAACGGTTGAGTTGTCCTGGAGTAGGGAATATTGAATAAATTTGGGAAGAAATATGGACAAGCACATTTTCTTTTTAATATGAATAAATGTTATGTATGTTCTTACCTAGCATTCCCATATTTTATCAAAAGATAAAATTCCTCCTTATTGGGAACAGTGTGCGAAACATTCAAGTGCTGCTTTAAATTAACATAGCTTCTAAAGCACAATCCACACAATTTTGTGGCCTGTAGATAAAAAGAAAAAAATAATTACTTTCTTTTTACAATAGGTGCGCTGTGACAAAAAAATTTGAAAAGATTAGAATGATGATGAAGTTTCAACACACTGTGTCTGAGAAAATCAAGACATTACAGAGCACACTTACCATGCTGCTAATGCTGCTGCTGTTGTGCTATGTCCAGGTTGTCATCTACAAAATTTGGAAGTACACTGGACAAATTCCATATTCACATATATTTCATTTTACCAAGCATGTGCTGACCATGTGGTATAAGTCAACTTTTGGAACAATTAGAAATGCATGAAAAAACAACACCAAAGGTGATATTGCTATGTTAGACACTGAAATGGAAAAGCACTCAGGTATCAACACTTTGTGTCTGACAAAAATCAAGAAATTACAGAGCAAACTTACCAAGCTGCTACTGCTGCTGCTGCTGCTGCTGCTGTGCTGCTAATGCTGCTGCTGTTGTGCTACGTCCTGTGGGGAAATGAAGTCCAGGTTGTCATCTACAAAATTTGGAATTACACTGGACAAATACCATATTCACATATATTTCTACTTCCGTTGAGGAGATAGAGCCCTTCAAAGATTTAAGCTTCCCAGCTGCATGAAGGAGGACATCCGAGGCATTGCCGCGCTCGCCTCGTCGTGGCAATTTAGCTCACAGGTCATGAGGTCGTCCAAGAGCGGGGGCCTAGTCGATTGCCATTTCGGGGCCCTGCTCGACCATATAAACACTTAGAGACTAGCAACCACTGTTGCCTGAAAGCCAGCATCGCCATGCCTGACTGAGTCAAATATGGTGGATGTAGACCAACAGGAAGTGATTCAAAATTGATGGCAAACTTCAGGAGGTCACCTCATTTGCATAAATTGAAATGCGGAGGCGGGAAAATTTCCCGCCTCCACACTTCCATCTATTCAGAAGAGTCATAGATGGAAATATGGAAGTGGAGTTCTATGATCATAAATGCTGCATGAAGGAGGACATCCGAGGCATTGCCACGCTCGCCTCGTCGAGGCCTTTCAGAATGTCCAGGTCCCCTTCTTATATCCCTTTCCATTAAACACTTTGCTCCAGAAGAGCGCCACCTACGTGGCTTTCACATATGTGGTAGAGCCCTCTGAGAGCTCTCCAAAGATGTCTTTATCTCACCCCTGACTGCTTTCATTATGGGGATACAGCACTTAACGAGGTGAAAGATCTCAAACTTCGGCACCCCCTAGCTCCGCACAGGAGGGAACGGCAGCCGCGATTCCAACACGGGGCGACTCGGTTCGACGAGACCTTTCCGTCCGTGCCTCGTGGCTCTGAGATGCAGTATGGCCGAGTTTGCTCCTTTCACCTTGTTTGGCAAGCTGGAGTCAGGGTCTATGAGTCTTCATGCGCTCTGGGTGTCTGGGGCCGTGTTGGAACCTTTGACCTAAACAATGACCTACAGGGGTGATTCTCACATATGTGATACAGCTCTTTGAGAGCTTTCCAACAGTGTCAGTCGCTGATCCCTCGCTGCTTTCCTTGTCGAGATACGGGCCCTGAAGGGGTGAAAAATGCCAGACTTTGGCACACCCTAGCTCCAAACAGGAAGGGGGTGGCGCTTTGGTTCAAAGATGGCCGTGCTCGGCTCATCAAGACCTTTCCGTCGATGCCTTGCTTGCGGCTCTACGACCAGCCGCGACCAAGTTGGCGACCCTAGTTCCTGCAACCCTGACCCTCGAGGTCAAGAGGTCAGCCCTAACACAGCACGCAGTATTTTGGGGGCCTGCTCCACCATACAACGAGACAGAGACTCGGAACCACTTCTGGCTCAAACCTGGCTTCCCACCGATGACTTGGGTGCCTTTTGGTCACACAGACCCCCCCAGGAAGACCCCCAAAATGTGCCCTAAAGTTGGGGGGGTCGCCTGGCTTAAATAGATTGACATGTGGAAAAATGGATGTAAATATGGAAGGAATTTATTTGATCTCAAAACCTGAAGGAACCAAGCAAGGAGGACAGCAAGGGCACCGTTGCGTTCGTGTGACCCAGGGCTTTCATGTGGACAGTGTCCCAGGTCTCGTCGCCCAACCGTTGCAAATTTTGCCCCAGAACAGGGCCACCTTTCACATATGTGGTAGAGCCCTCTGAGAGCTCTCAAAAGATGTCTTTATCTCACCCCTGACTGCCTCTGTTGAGGAGATAGAACCCCTCAAAGATTTAAGATTCCCATCCCCCACCCCGTGGGCCTAGTCGAGTGCCCAGAGCTGTAGTCAATTTGAAGTTGAAATGACATAGCTCTGCCTTGGGGAGGTCAAAATCTGAAATGTACCCATCCCCCACACATATATGGAGATAGAGATTAAAAAAACACACAAATATGACATTTCAGGGCAATACCTTTATTTTTATGATTATATAGTTGAATTCTTGGAGTTAGGGTTTTTCTTAAAAAAACTTGGAATTTGAAATTGGAAGTTGGAAAATTTGGTAAAGACTGCCATCTAGTGTTCAAATTTAGAAATTGGAATCCAAATCTGGAATCTGGAATGGAATTCTGGACTTCCGGGTTCCAAGTTTTTAACTATAGATGAAAATAGGAGTTGTAATTATGGAAGAGGTACATTTTATATACTATTCCAATGGCAATACCCTGACCCTTTTCAGTTTCCACTCACCTGTGTGTGTGTGTGTGTGTGTGTGTGTGTGTGTGTGTGTCTGCTCTGGGGTCCACATCTTAAAGAACCTAACATGAACTGCCTGTATGTTCTCATGTAAAAACTGGATAATGTGGTCTGATAAACACAAAATAATCCACCAATGCTGATAATAAATACATTTTAATGTAGATTTATATATCATAAATATATCCAGAATACATGTAATAAACATAATTGACACAGTAACAGGATATACTTTATTTTCCATACTTGATATTTCAAGTATGCACATCCATTATAGCATCAGATACATTGCAGTGCTTTCTTGGCAGATGGAAGAATATTCAAAGAATAAACAGCATAGAAGTTATCTGGAAGAATCCCATCATGCAGTGCAGTATTGCAGATAATTTTGGTATGGTGTTGACCAAAACTAAGCACTTAATTTACAAAAGCAGTGAAAACAGCATCTAGATCCGTGTAGCCAAACAACCACAGTCACTGTTTGATTTATTCTAAAGTTAAATAAAAACATAACAGAGGACGATTCAGAGATTTTAACAATAAGCAGCTCTTTCTCAGATCTGAGGTCAGCGACTTGTTTTCTGTTCGATGATTCAACGCTGATGCTGGACAATAAAACGTAAATACAACAAATAAATATGTGATTTCTCTCACAGCTGCCTGTATAAGCTGAAGAATTGATATTGTCACATTAACTGCTGGTTTTCACTCTTTGTCTCTACACAGTCAGAAAAACGATACCTAACCTGTGGACGTGTGAGGTGTTCACATGCATTTTTTATATGGATGTATTTTATCCATTAGATCTCAGCAACCTACTACTGAACCAGGTTTACTGAGTGATCTGGGTCCAGACATATTTCGTTTCAGATCTAAATGCTGTTTTCTGTGCAGTTGTACAGCAGCTAAGTAATAACACGACACTGCAGATTAAAAATTATCTGTAATTAACAACTGTACACATTATTACTGTAAACCACGTTACCAATTGGTAGTTACATTCAACAGTAATTCATCATCAAGCCAGCACTAACGTGGACTCTACCCCGTTACATCACTTCCTTCAAACAGAAAAGTTCTTTGATATTCTAAAAAGAAGTCCCCTGAATTTTTTATTGATTCACTTTGCGTCTCAGTGGATGAAATTTAAATGATTTCTCATTCTGAGAAACAGAAAAATATTTGAAGCCAAACTTTCTCAACTCTTAAACCTCAATTACTTAAAAATAGTGAATGCAGAAGTTTTCATTCTGTCGTGTCTTTCTGTTTCTGAAGTTTGGAAATTTGTTTTCTCTTTTGAAACATGTCTGTAATCAATTATTCTGTATTTTAAATACTTCTGATCAACAAACAAATCCACTGCTAATCAATAGAACATGAAGAATGTGAATTATTTTCATGGATACTGTATATTTCTAACCTCACATACAAATGGGTACATATGACATTTTTACAAAACACTGTCAAACTCATCGTTATCATTAACACTGATCAATCATTGTCTTCTGATCGATATTTCTCTTTCTATATTTCTTCACAGCTAAGAAATAAAAAGTAACACCAGAAACAACATCCAACAGTTTAAAGATATCAACGTTCCTGAACCTGAAAAGAAAATGCAAAAGGTTTCGCCTGAAGGGACGAGAAGACAAAATCCTCGTCAATCCTGACCACAGATAAGCCCTTCCCCAATCCTCAACCAAGCCTGCTGTCAGAAAGAATCAAAAACCACCTCCTGTAACTGCTGCCCAAGTGCTCAATCGAACCCACAGACACCTGGATTCTGAGCAGGTGAGTTAAAATTTCCTATGTCTTTCTCAGAGTCGTCCGACAGTCAGCTTGGCGTCGACATCAGTCTGTCTTTTACGTCAAGCTTGTGAACAGAAACATTTTTCTTTGTGAAGCTCTGATTGAAGCTCTGCTGACATCACATCATCCTCTTCAACCTGTTGACCTCCAATAAAAATATAAGCAATAAATAAATTGAAAATCCTGTTAAAATAAACTTCTGGGTTAAACAGCAATAAAAAGAAAACAGCTCACAGCTGTATACTGCAGATTTACACTAAATGTTAATACATATAAATACATTAACAAAATGACTATTTTTACAGTATTAGTCTTTATATTATTATTTTAACAATGAGTGTAAGACACACATGCATAAACAGTGTCACACATTGAGAATGAAATTGATCAGATTGTTTAAACAAACAAACATGGCTTCTCCTGTGGCTGTCAGTGAGTTTCAGTATGTGTTATGATAAATAACACTGTTCTGTGGAAACAAAAGCAGAATATTAACCCTTTAAACGACGTCTTCCTCGGCTCTCTGCATCATATACAGTCTGTTTGCAGCACTTCCTGTCTGTGTCCACACTTTTCAGCTGTTGGATACGATAAACAATAAATATTATTCATAGTTTTAAAGAGTTCATTACAGGTGGACATAAACATCAATCTGACATAATCAGTCTGTCTCTGTGATGTCATCACTGATGTCATTCTGCTGCTGTCACACAGGTGATACCTGATTGTATCCAGGTGTATCCATGACAGAATTCCAGGATCCTGGGAACAGTTAAAAAAAAAAAAAAAAAAAAACAACAGCAAAAATGGAAGACTGTTCATGTACTGAGGTCAACCTGTTGCCATTACAAACAACATGCTGTTCACTGATTGGTCAGATGGCTGCTGTGATTTATTATTGCATCTGTCTGCCTGTGTCTGTCTGTCTGTCACTGTTTGTCTCTCTGTCTGTCACTGTCTGTCACTGTCTGTCTTATCTAGATTTGCTTCCTGTTTTCTCAGCAGCAAAAAATATATATTTTCCTTTCTTGAGCAGCCTCCGCCTCCCTGATGATGTTAGAAGAACCGCCTCCGCTGCCCTGGTGATGTCAGAAGAACCAACTCAGCCTCCCCGATCATGTCAGAAGAACTACCCCCGCCTCTCTGATGATGTCAGAAGAGCAGACTCCGCCTCCTGGCCGGACTGTTTTCTGGACAGAAAAAAAATGTATTTACTTAATTTTCCTTTTCAGATTCAACGAAACAATCCGACTGCTCAACAGCTGTCCTCCAATCATGGTACTTTCAGTCATGTCACATGGTCTTCCTCAAATCATCAAGATTTTAGTCATGACACATGGTCTTCCTGCAATCATCAAGTTTCAGATGTTCAGAATGAACCTGAACATCTTCTCATTAAATGTTTTGGTCTTTTTATTTTTTCAAAGTTGACTTTTAAACAAGAACGCTAACCCTACCCGGATCGGGTGTGGACGCGTCACCCAGATTGAGTGGGACAACATTACCTGGATCAGGTGTGACTGTCACTCTTGTTGTTTCTTTTTCAAGTTGAATCTCTGGCAGAGTGAAGATGGATGTAGCTGAAACAACAATCAGAGTGAGTTTGTGACATCACAGTGGATCAGGAGATCAAAGATTGTGTTGAAACTTACTATCAGGAAGTGTCGTTGCTCTGTTACCAAGGTTACTGAAGTAACGATGATACATCGACTCATCCGCTGAGATCCTCTTCTTCCCCTCAAACTGAAGTTTAAAAAAATAGACAAAGACTTATTGGGGTTTATTATTTTCTTTATATATGAACAAAAAACACAGAGACGTTTACTGACCTGCAGGAACTTTGACAACAACTCGACTCCTTCACTGCTGAGCCTGAGCAACATGCGAGCACACACACACACACACACACACACACACACACGTTTTATTTTGCTTGTCATTTTTTGGTTTTGAAGTGACTCAAAAGGTCAGTCGATATTGGTGGAAAGGAAATATTCATGTGTACACGTGTTTTGTAGTATAGTTGTGTAACTGTGTGTAGTACAATTTTTGTACCTGGGAGTGTGGTTACTCAGTCTCTCTGCTCTGTACTGAGGATAGTTGTATGCCACAAACTCGTCATTACAATTGATTCCAGGCCAGCTTTGATCTGTGGGAGTTCCTGCACACAAAAACGTTCAAAACACACAAAAACCATGAGGTATACACAAAGTGCACATAGAAAACATGAGATATTCACAAAATACACAAAAAACATGAGGTATGCACAAAATACAAGTAAAAAACATGAGGTATGCACAAATTACACAGTATACAAATAAATGAAGCTGATAAGTTCTCAGTGATTACACAGAAGCTGATTGGCTCTCACCCAGCAGTTTGAAGATGAAATGAAGCTCTTCCTCCACTGTAGAACCAGGAAATAGAGGTCGGCCTGTTGCCATCTCATAGAAGATACAACCAACACCCCTACAGACAGACAGACAGAGTAAGGGGGTCAGTTGATGTGATGTTGATAAATATCAATAATTCAGTTCATGTTCACTATAGAAGAATATTTGTTGGTTAGGTAACTTTTGTCAGCTGATCACAGTTTCAACATTGTGTCGTAGTACTACAGTATAGTGCAATAGCACTACAGTACTGACCACATGTCGATGTGAGTAGAGTAGTCTGTGCTGCCCAGCAGGATGTCTGGTGGTCGGTACCACAGTGTCACCACCTCGTTAGAGTACGTCTTCGTTGGAATTGACTTTGCTCGGGCCAACCCTGAAAGCATACAACACCTGAGTAATACCATTACATTCATTTGGCAGGGGACATTCTCATGAGCGAGGTAGGTATACATTAGATTTGAATGGTAAATGTACTATATTTATATTGTGCCTTTCTATTCTTTTGACCACTGAAGGCGTTTTTACACAACACGACTTTCACACATTCATACACTGACACCATGCAAGGTGCCAACTGCTCATCAGAAAGGACGGTTAGGGTTAGGGTTCACATGCCACACCACCTTTAGGATACATTTTGGGTTCAGTATCTTGTCCACTACTACATGCAGACTGGAACAGGATCTTTATAATTAGTGGACAACCTCTACCTCCTAAGCCCCAACCACCCCTGTCCAATAAACATGTTTGTTATGTAAGTGGACTCACCAAAGTCTGCCAGTTTAAGCTCTCCCCGCTCATTGATGAGCAGGTTTTGGGGTTTCAGGTCTCTGTGGAGAACTTTCCTCCGATGACAGTATGACAAACCTCGCAGCAACTGGAAAAGAAAGAGCTGAGGAGAGAAAAACCAGCAAAGATGAGAAGGTTTATTTATTTATGTTTAAGTTATAACAGGTGAGTGACAGGTGACAGTAAACTCTTTTCTATTTTCCTGTGTTTTCCCTGCCCGTCGTATTCTGTTTGGTCTTGTCTTCCCTGTCTGTGCAGGCTGGACGTGGCTGACCTAATTTCTTCTGCCACTTCATTGATCCACACCTGCTCTGCTTCCACACCTGCAACTCATCCACTCATCAAGCTCCTGCAGTATATAACTCAGCTGTCGCTCTCCTAATTTTCCGCTGTGTTTTTTGTAGCACCTTTTTGTTAAACTTTCTCAGCCTACTCCTGCCTGTGGTCTGCATTGTCGGTTCAGCGTTCTGACTAAGCAAACACTTTAACAGTAATTGATAGATTAAATGTTTCCTCACCTTGACATTGTGAACATGAATGATGTTTCCACAGTCGTCCAGATACTGTTTGAGATCTTTGTCCTAAAAGAATACAAACATCATTAAAGGATCTAAATAATACTAATACACACAAAAAACTAAAACATACACATAATACACCAAAACAAACAGATAATGCACTAAATAGTGTGTGTGTGTGTGTGTGTGTGTGTGTGTGTGTGTGTGTGTGTGTGTGTGTCTCTCACCAGATACTCAAATACCAGCGTGAGGGACTTCTGCGTGTGTATGATGTCATGAAGCGTGACAATGTTGGCATGTTTCAGATCCTTTAACAGCGACACTGAGAAAGAAAACACATGTGAATATATGCACAAAACATTACCATACTGGAGTATAATACAGCAGTATTAGTACTGTAGTACAGTATTAGTCCTATAGTAATAGTAATGTAGTACCTTCTCTGATCGCAGTACACGGAGCTCCTTCTTCGTGTTCCAGTCGAATTTCCTTCAGAGCAACAAGATTATCGGTGAGTTTACTGCGACCTTTGTACACCGTGGCATAGGTCCCCTACAGTCAGACAGGTGAGAGAGGGAGACAGGTGAGAGAAGGAGACAGGTGAGAGAATGAATTGATGCTGGTGGACTCGTACTGGAAGACTCAAACTGGAAGACTCAAACTGGTGGACTGCTGGACTAAGGATAGCTCATCAAACATATTTGCCCTCAGGAGTAAACCAGTGAGACCAGCAGACTGAATGAACTGGTCAGACAAACAGTCCAACACACAGTGAGACTGAGAAATCCACCAGAGAGGGCCCAACAGATTCTGAATTAAACTTTATGAAACAGATTCTCACCTCTCCCAGTTTGTCCAGTTTAATGTATGTCTCCAGTTTCCCAAAACCAATCTCTGACTGCAGAGAGAGAAACAGACAAAGAGATAGGCAGGCAGAGAGAGAGACAGAGACAGATGGGCAGAGAGAGAGACACACAAAGAGAGACAGACAGGCAGGGTTATTATAATATAATATATTAGGGTTAGGGTTTTTATATATATATATAATATATATATATATATATATATATATATATATATATATATATATATATATATATATATAGTATAGCCCAAATTATGAACATTTTCCAAAGTAAAATGCAATAAAAACCTGTCGAATAGACAGTCAATGGTGAGGTCAGGAGTTCATAAAGTGTTTAGGAGCCTCTGATGTCTTATAATGTAATATTTACTGAAGTTTGGCCAAGGAGAATTAATGACACTCTCAAAGTTGATCAGAAGTGTCTGAGTCGGTCTCACATTCTGCTGAACTCATGCTGGTGGTCAGACTTTAAACCTCTGCAGATAACACCACAAATACTATACGCCCAGAGGTAGAAGTAGAAACAGGTTGATGTACCAGAGAGACTCTGCGCAGCCGCCTGCTGATTGGCTGCTCAAACAGAGCTGGACCAATAAGATTAAACTTCTCCAGATAACCGTCTGGAAGACGGATGTCGGCCGGTAATGAGAGACGTTTGTTGATGTCCTGAAAGACAACAGAGAGAGAGGCAGGAAACAGACAGACAGACAGACAGACAGACAGACAGACAGACAGACAGGAAAATCAGGAAACAGAAAGACAGTGTATGAGTTGTTGTATCAGTGTGTACTTTTTGTGTATCAGATGTGTATCAGTTGTGTCATGAGATAACTTTTGTTATGATTTGGCACTACATAAATAAAATTGAATTGAATTATTAGTTGTGTATAAGTTGTATATTACTTGTGTATTACTTATGTACCTCTGTAGAGATCTTCTTGTTCCTCAGTCGGACTCGAACTGGACTCTGAACTCCGTCTGAAGAAGAAGCCAGATCACTTTCTCCATCAGAACTCATCTTAACGTCCTCGTGGACAATCTCTGAAAATACACACACACAGTAATACACACTGAAGTACACACAGTAATACACACTGACATACACAAGGTAATACACACAGTAATACACACTAAAGTACACACAGTAATGCACAATGAAGTACACACAGTAATGCACACTGAAGTACACACGGTAATACACAAAGTAATACACACTGAAAAACACAGTAATACACACTGAAGTACACACACACTAATACACACTAAATTACACACACAGTATTGTATTTGCAGTATTAGTACCCAGTCTTGTGGTGTGGTTCAGGTAGTGCAGTACTTGTACATGTATTTGCAGTATTAGTACCAAGTCTGGTGGTGTGGTTCAGGAAGTGCAGTACTTGTACATGTATTTGCAGTATTAGTACCAAGTCTGGTGGTGTGGTTCAGGAAGTGCAGTACTTGTACATGTATTTGCAGTATTAGTACCCAGTCTTGTGATGTGGTTCAGATAGTGCAGTACTTGTACATGTATTTGCAGTATTAGTACCCAGTCTTGTGATGTGGTTCAGGTAGTGCAGTACTTGTACATGTATTTGCAGTATTAGTACCCAGTCTTGTGGTGTGGTTCAGGTAGTGCAGTACTTGTACATGTATTTGCAGTATTAGTACCCAGTCTTGTGGTGGTTCAGGTAGTGCAGGACTTGTACATGTATTTGTAGTATTAGTACCCAGTCTTGTGGTGTGGTTCAGGTAGGAGCTCAGGCTGCGTCCGAGGCCTCGAGGTTTCCTCAGCGAGCTGCTGTACGACTGAAGGAGGGACTGAACTGAAGAGGAGTTACCACGAACCTTCAGACCTCCAGAAGAACCACGAAGAGACACCACCTCTGATGGGGACGGGGAGCAGGTGTGGCAAGAGTTCAGGTGAGTGGTTCAAGGTAAGTGGGAGGGATTAGGAGGTGGGAGGAGTTAGGGTGGATGGGAGTGGTTAATGTGAGGTTGGGGGTGGGGGGGGTTAGTGTAAGTGGGAGGAGTCACAGTGTGATGGAGAACATTGATTGATTGATTGATTGATTGATTGATTGATTTAGTAGAACAACAGAAAAAAAATGTCATTGGATCAGAACAGCCTATTAACTAATCAATTGACACCTCAGGTTTCAGAGTTTAAAGTTTCGAGTTTCAGGTTTGAGAGTTAAAGTTTAGAGTTTAACATTTAGAGATTAAAGTTTCAAAGTTTAAAGTTTAGAGTTTAATTTTAGAGTTTAAATTTTAGCGCTTAGAGTTTCAAATCTAGAGTTCAGAGTTTAAAGTTTAGAGTTTAAAGATTAGAGTTTAAATTTTAGAGTTTAGAGTTTCAAATTTAGAGTTCAGAGTTTAAAGTTTAGAGTTTAAAGTTTAAAATTTAAAGTTTAGAGTTTAAAGTTTAAAATTTAAAGTTTAGAGTTTAAATTTTAGAGCTTAAATTTTAGACTTCAGAGTTTAAAGTTTAGAGTTTAAAGATTAGAGTTTAAATTTTACAGTTTAGAGTTTCAAATTTAGAGTTCAGAGTTTAAAGTTTAGAGTTTCAAATTTAAAGTTCAGAGTTTAAAGTTTTAGAGTTTAGTGTTCAGAGTTTAAAGCTTAGAGTTTAAAGTTTAGGGTTTAAAGTTACGAGTTTAGAGTTTGAGAGTTTAAAGACATTACAGTTTTAAGAGTAACATTGATTTAATAACATTAATTCTATACATTAATTATTATTTATTATAACAACCCCTCTAGAACACTGCGCTCTCAGAATGCTGGGTTCCTTGTGGTTCCTATAGTTTCCAAAAGTAGATTGGGAGCCAGAGCTTTCAGCTATCAAGCTCCTCTTCTGTGGAACAAACTACCATTTTCAGGGTTCACAGGTTCCACTGCTACTGTAATCATTTTATCATTTTATCACAAATTCAGTTTGTGTTGATTTGTTCTGTACACGTGACATCTATTGCATGTCTGTCCGTCCTGGGAGAGGGATCCCTCCTCTGTGGCTCTTCCTGAGGTTTCTTCCACCTTTTTTCCTGTTAAAAGGGTTTTTTTGTGGGCAAGTTTTTCCTCACTCGAACCGAGGGTCTAAGGACAGAGGGTGTCACTCCCTGTACAGATTGTAAAGCCCTCAGAGGCAAAATGTGTTTTGTGAATTTGGGCTATACAAATAAAATTTGATTTGATTTGATTTGATTTGATTTGATAACAACCCATTCCTCTTCACTAGGGTTAGGCAGCACCAGATTGTTCTGGTGAGGTGAAGGTGAAGGTGTGATCTGGGACCAGGACCAGGTTCGGATCCTCTGACCTAACATGTTTATAGATTTATAGAACAAACCCGATTCTGAAATAATGATTATATTCGCAGACCTGCTGATAACACCTGCGTATGTGTGTGTGTGTTACCTGAGTCACTGTGTGATGTCACTTCCTGGTTCGTGGTGTCACTCAGCATCCTGTCCCCTCCCCCAACCCCTCCCCTCCCCAAAGTGAGTGACAGCTGCCGTTTGATCTTCCTCATCCTCTCCATGAGGGGGGGTCGGGGGAGCAGGGGTGGGTGTGACACTGAGGAGGGCTGGGCAGCCAGCCTGGAGAGCACACCTGGACAGGTAAAAAGGAAATGAAAGCTAGAGTACCACAATACCGTATAAACAAATACACAGGTCCAGAACTCAGTCCTGAACAGAACTACGATAAAGTGGTTGCAGATCCTGTTCAGAGATGTTTGACCGCATCAACGTCCATGGCTGGGAAATGAAGCCAAAGCTAAAGTGCTAAAAACTGTAATTCCTCAAATGTCCCCTTTGAGGCTGGCTCCAGAAGTGAGTCAGTCTCCATAAGTCCCCATGTTAAAATGTCCAACTTCACAGCAGAAATAAACATGTTTACAGCCTGGTACAAAAAACAGTTAATTTATAGTTAATTTCCCCGTTTAACTGTACTGAAGGTGAATTTTATCAGACCAGATTAACAAATAAATATAGTGTTTGATGTTCAGCTAACATGCTAACACCTGACTGACTGACAGACAGGTTATCTACCTGACAGCTAACATGCTTACACCTGACTGACAGACAGGTTATTTACCTGACAGCTAACATGCTAACACCTGACTGACTGACTGACAGGTTATCTACCTGACAGCTAACATGCTAACACCTGACTGACTGACTGACAGACAGGTTATCTACCTGACAGCTAACATGCTAACACCTGACTGACTGATAGACAGGCTATCTACCTGACAGCTAACATGCTAACACCTGACTGACTGACAGGCTATCTACCTGACAGCTAACATGCTAACACCTGACTGACTGACTGACTGACAGGTTATCTACCTGACAGCTAACATGCTAACACCTGACTGACTGACAGACAGGTTATCTACCTGACAGCTAACATGCTAACACCTGACTGACTGACTGACAGACAGGTTATCTACCTGACACCAGTCAGCTAACAGCTGTGTTTCTGTTTCTGTGTCCGTGTTTGTGTGTGTTGGTCGGGTCCGTTCATGTTCAGTGTGTGTGTGTGTGTGTGTGTTGGTCGGGCTCGGTCTATTTGCTGCGTAAATGTCATCACTGTTATAAATAGCAGCAGAGGCGGAGCGGCGTTCTGTCTGAATCTGCAGCTCCGTTAACGGCTCCGTCAGGACGGAATGAGTCGGTGTCCCGGACACACATGAGGCCCGGCGGTGTGTCGTACTCACCGGGATGGTTTGTCCCGGTCGGTCCCGGATTGTCTTGAGCTCGGTTCAGGCTGACACAGTCTCGGATCTTGCTGGCTCCCAGTAATCTGCAGCCATGTTGCTGCTCCACTACTCCGGTGCGTCCTGACGGAGACACACCGTACCGAGAGTGACGTCACGGCACGGCGCCCGGCCCCTCCAGCAACAACGTAAACAATCAAACATGTCGAGCGGAATGACGTCATTACAAGTATCATTATAAGCTGACATTAATTATATTAATCACATGACGTCATTAAAAACGTTCACTGAGTACTTCAATTAAACGTTTCTCTCACATCACGTGATCTCAGTTACGTGCACAATCAAAGAGATGTATGATGGGAGTTTACCCAGAATGCCTCATAAACAAACCAAAACCAAAGACTCCAGAGTCCAAAACCAAAGACTCCATCCAAGACAGTCAGGTACAGGTGTGTTGGTGATGGCACAGGTCAGTCAGGTACAGATGGCACAGGTCAGTCAGGTACAGGTGTGTTGGTGATGATGCAGGTCAGTCAGGTACAGATGGCACAGGTCAGTCAGGTACAGGTGTGTTGGTGATGATGCAGGTCAGTCAGGTACAGGTGTGTTGGTGGTGATGCAGGTGGATATAACAGCTGTAAACGAGGAACACCTGAAGGTACATTTATTTACAACATGTTACACAGACAGGTGACATCATCACAGGATAACCACTTGTTCAGGTGAACAATGACGACATCACATACTGTAAGAGTGATGATCATGATACTGACAGGTACAAAAGTCAAATGTTACCAAGGTAACCTGTTCAGTTATCAAAATAATATATTATCATCAAAATGACAACAGACTTAACAAGCTTGTTAAGGTGAGAACAACATATTTAACAAGCTTGTTAATAACAACAAAGACAAACTGCAAATTTTGTCCAACAGCCAATCAGCTGTCTGATTTGTTGGAGTTGAAAATCTTGGCCAGCAGGGAGACGTTTGATTGGCTCTTCTGCTGGATGAGGCGGGCCTTGTCTAGGTGCTTCTGGGTAACAGAGTTTTTCTTCTTCTTCCTCGTCTGGATCTCATCCTCTGTCTGACGCTGAGTGAAGTCCCACGTCCTCTCATCCACCTGACGGCGATAAATCAAGTTGAACATTAAACTGAAGCTACAGGTAGATTCAGGTGAGCAACTGAGTCGTTTGTCGTTTACCTGTTGCCTATCTCGCTGTCTCTTCCTCCTCAGCTTGTCCAGGTGAGCGCTCTTGTCCACGTTGTTCAGGTAGAAGTTTGTTTCTTTCTTTGCCTGAGATACTTCAGTCCTGAGTCTCTGCTGCAGGACCGTCTGCTCGTAGGCCAGCCGCTCGCTCAGGTGAGTCCACTGGAACCTGTGCAGATACTACAGAGACAGACAGGTAGAGAGACAGACGGGTGAGTCTCAGGATAAATTATGTTGGCCACCGGCCGCACTGACAGCAGCAACAGGAAGTGCCCGGCATGGTTGGTGGGACAAAGGAGGCTAGAAGGTAGTTTCAGATTTCAGCAGCAGGACAGAGGGTGTGTGTTAGTGAGCACCTCATCCACCTGACAGGTGTGGTCAGTGTGTGTGTGCAGGACTATGACACACACGTCTTAACTCTGCCTCTGATTGGCTAGAAGCTATCCTAACAGAACCGTGTCATACATAAATATTCTCCTGCAGCACAGACGCTTGATTGGTTGATGGCAGTGGCATCACTTCCTGATTCTGACGCCCCCTGACCGTGCCATGGTCCACCTGAGTCCTGTGTACAGGTAAACCTGTAACCTGTAACGGATATGTGTTCAGGACGGATGAGGTCACAGAGGCTGTGGTGTCATAGATCAGCTTCATGCACCAGGTGAGTTAAACTCAGATAAACTCAGACTGAACCAGAACCAGAACCAGAACCGGTCTGACAAACCAGATGGAGTCATGACTGTGATGTCAGCTGTAACCGGGCAGGCTGTACCTTGATGGACCACAGGTCCGAGGAGAAGCGCTGGCGTTTCCTGGTTCCCATCGGCGTGTTGTGGAGAGATGATGCCACTCGCTTGGCCACTTGTTTATCTCTGAACTCCACCCATCCTTCAGTGAAGTCACACCTCCTCAGCCCCGCCTTCCTCTTCCTCTTTCTCACCTGACCAGCTGACAACACAAGGACAGGTAAATCACAGAGTTGGCTCCCATGGTGCATTTCACCAAACCTGTTCCAACATTCACAACCCTGTATGTATTCGCCATAGCAACAGCAGCTGAGAATAATGGGTATTGTAGTATACAAAGCATAAATAATGTAAAGGTCTCTGTCGTCTCTGTCGTCTTTCTCGTCTCTGAGGTCTCTGTCGTCTTTCTCGTCTCTGTCGTCTTTCTCGTCTTTCTCGTCTCTGTCGTCTTTCTCGTCTCTGTCGTCTTTCTCGTCTCTGAGGTCTCTGTCGTCTTTCTCGTCTTTCTCGTCTCTGTGGTCTCTGAGGTCTCTGTGGTCTCTGAGGTCTCTGAGGTCTCTGTGGTCTCTGTGGTCTCTGAGGTCTCTGAGGTCTCTGTGGTCTCTGTGGTCTCTGAGGTCTCTGAGGTCTCTGTCGTCTTTCTCGTCTCTGAGGTCTCTGTCGTCTTTCTCGTCTCTGAGGTCTCTGTCGTCTTTCTCGTCTCTGTGGTCTCTGTGGTCTTTCTCGTCTCTGTGGTCTCCGTGGTTTCTGAGGTCTCCGTCGTCTCACCGTCAGGTTGGAGGAAGACGCGTCCGATCTCTCCATACACTGACAGCAGGTTCCTCAGGTGTTTGGGCCGCATCCTCGGAGGAATGTGCCCCAGGTACACGATACCTGGAATACACTTCCTGGACCTGGCACCCTCAGGACAGGAAGTCACTCCAATACCTTTCTGTTTGGTCTTCTTCTTCATCTCAGCAGCATTTTCACCATCATCATCATCATCATCATCATCATCATCATCATCATCGTCTTTCTGCTCTTCATCACCACATGAGTCTCCATCGTCATCTTCACCATCACCTCCTCTCCCTGCTGCAGCTCCCTCCTCTTCTTCATCCTCCTCTTCGTCCTCCTGTCTTTGAGTTGCAGTCGTCCTCTCCTCCTCTCTCTCCATCTCTACAGACTGAAAACTGCAAGAAACAGAAACAATAAAATAAATCAAAACAATAGAATCAATAAACAACAACCAACAACAACAACAGACACGACCAAGACAACGAGAGAACAACAAGACACCACAAAGACGTCAACAAGACACCACGAAGACGACAACAAGACACCACGAAGACGACAACAAGACGACAACAAGACACCACAAAGACGACAACAAGACACCACAAAGACAACAACGAGACGACAACAAGACACCACAAAGACGACAACAAGACACCACAAAGACGACAACAGGACGACAACACACCACAAAGACAACAACAAGATGACAACAACACACCACAAAGACAACAAGACACCACAAAGACAACAAGACAACAACAACAGACACCACCAAGACACCACCAAGACAACAACGAGAGAACAACAAGACACCGAAAAGACAACAAGACGACAACAACACACCAAAAAGACAACAAGACAACAAGACACCACAAACACGACAACAAGACGACAACAACACACCACAAAGATGACAACAACAAGACACCGAAAAGACAACAACAAGACAACAAGACACCACAAACACGACAACAACAAGACACCACAAAGACAACAAGACGACAACAAGACACCACAAAGACAACAACGAGAGAACAACAACACACCACAAAGACGACAACAACACACCACAAAGATGATAACAACACACCACAAAGACGACAACAACAAGACAACAAGGGGTGTCGGTTAGCTCAGTTGATAGAGCATCCCCCCATGCACAAAGCCTCAGTCCTTGCTGCAGTGGCCCAGGGTTCGAATCCGACCTACGGCCCTTTGCTGCATGTCATTCCCCATCTCTCTCTCGCTCTCCACACATTCCTGTCTCTCTTAAGCTGTCTATGTCAAATAAAAAGCCTGAAAAAGCCAAAAATATCTTAAAAAAAAAAAAAAACAGGACGACAACACACCACAAAGAGGACAACAACACACCACAAAGACAACAACAACAGACCACAAAGACGACAACAACACACCACAAAGACAACAACAAGACACCACAAAGACGACAACAAGACACCAAAAAAAAACAACGAGAGAACAACAAGAGAACAACAGGACAACAACAAGACACCAGACAACAACAAGACGACAACAAGACACCACAAAGACAAGACACCACAAAGACAACAACAAGACACCACGAAGACGACAACAACAAGACACCAAGACACCAAAGACAACAACAAGACGACAAGACACCACAAAGACGAGAACAAGACGACAACAACCACCACCAAGACAAGAACGAGAGAACAACAAGACGAGAACAAGACACCACAAAGACAACAACAAAACGACAACAGGACACCACAAAGACAACAACAACACACCGCAAACATGACAACAAGACACCAAAAAGACAACAAGACGACAAGGGGTGTCGGTTAGCTCAGTTGATAGAGCATCCGCCCCATGTAGCCTTTGTACATGGGGCAGTCCTTGCTGCAGTGGCCCAGGGCTCGAATCCGACCTGTGGCCCTTTGCTGCATGTCATTCCCCATCTCTCTCTCTCTCTCTCTCTCTCTCTCTCCACACATTCCTGTCACTCTTCAGCTGTCTCTGTACAATAAAGCTCAAAAAGGCCAAAAAAATATCTTTGGCGACAAGTCGACAACAACACACCACAAAGACCACAACAACAAGACAACAACACACCACAACAACAAGACAACAACACACCATAAAGACGACAACAAGATGACAACAAGATACCACAAAGACAACAACGAGAGAACAACAAGACAATAACAAAACAACAACAAGACACCACAAAGACAACAAGACAACAACACACCAAAAAGACGACAACAAGAAACCACAAAGACGACAACAACAAGACATTACAAAGACAACAACAAGACACCATGAAGACAACAACGAGAGAACAACACACCACGAAGACGACACCAAAACACCACAAAGATGACAACAACACACCACAAAGACGACAACAACAAGAAACCAGACACCACAAAGACGACAACAAGACATTACAAAGACAACAACAAGACACTGATGTGTAAAATTTAGTGAGTACTGTTTAAATCGACTAAGTGTCAAAGTGGTTCAACTGTTTTTTAAACTATTCTTTTTCTTCTCTGTTCACTCTGAGATATGGGTCAAGGACAACCAACATGTAGAATGGTCTTTTCCGTCAACACTGAGTTATGAGTTGAGCACAATCAGCATGTGGACTGTTCTTCTGTGTTATCTTTGAGTTGTGAGTGGAGTATGCAACCAACATGTCGACTGAAGCACAGTGGGTGCAGCAAAACACCTGGTGGTTTTAGAGGAATGAACATTCAGGGGTCGTAGCGCCATGGGTAGAGTATGTAGCCGACATGTAGGCTGGAACATCCAGCATGCTCAGTAAGCAGTTAGGGGGATGTAGCGCACACACAGGTAGCGGGAGATATCTTAAACTTTCAAGGACACTGTTTGAAAACTGGGATGCACATATGAACTTATATAACCTCACAGAAGCAGTAAGTCAGATAGAGAGCACTTGACCTCATGTAACCTCACAGAAACAGTAAGTCAGATAGGGAGCACTTGAGTTTTAATATTGGATGTGTGAGCACACAAGATTAATGAAGTAATGAGCACTTGATTATTTAGTTTGATTTGATGCACCATATAACTGTGTGAAACCTATGCACCATATAACTGTGTGAAACCTATAATGATGTGGAACTTATAAAACTTTTTAAAAATGCAGTTGAAGAGATCTGTGACACAATGGTGTAAGGCACAAAGCAGAATCTAAGGATGTCATCCTGTAAGGAATAAAACCAAAGATAATATCTGGGCCTCACTAGACCAAGGTCAGTGGGCATGGGGTAGACACCATTTGAGTAGATAGCCTCAAAGCCTGGCGCAGCCCAAGGGTCCAGGTGCAAGATAAGACGACTACACCATTGTGTCATAGTAAGATTGTGATATTAGGCGTGACAAACAAAATAGGCTGGACATGTGAAGAGTGCATAAGAAAGACCCCAGAGTTAGCGAGTTCAGTCATTACCATCATGACTCGGGCTTTGTGTTGTCTGTCAAGATAATAAAAGCTCTATCTGCTGCCAATCCTGATGAATCCTGTGTGTTATTGCCTACAGAAGTAGAGTAACACTTTTTGACTTGATTTGGACCTGAAATTAAACGAAGTGTTATCCAGTCTGCTGAACAAGGACAAAGTTGAAGATTGTGAGACAACAACACCATGAAGACAACAACGAGAGAACAACACACCACAAAGACGACAACAAGACATTACAAAGACAACAACAAGACACCACAAAGACAGCAACGTGACGACAACAAGACACCACAAAGACAACATTCAATTCAGTTCAGTTTTATTTCTATAGTGTCATATCATAACTTCAGTTATCTCATGACACTTTCCATGCAGAGCAGGTCTAGACCGTACTCTCAATATTATTTACAGAGACCAACAGTTCAACCATGAGCAAGAAAAACTTCTTTAACAGGCAGAGACCTCCAACAGACCCAAGCTCATTGGTGGACAGTCAACATGACTGTATATATACTACCATACTGTCCACTTTGAGACCAGCAGACTGGAGGTGGACCGAAGTGGACCATAGTGGACCAAAGTAGACCATAGTGGACCAAAGTAGACCATAGTGGACCCAAGTGGACCAAAGTAGACTGAAGTGGACCATAGAGGACCATAGTGGACCAAAGTGGACTATAGTGGACCAAAGTAGACCATAGTGGACCAAAGTAGACCATAGTGGACCAAAGTAGACCAAAGTGGACTATAGTGGACCAAAGTAGACCAAAGTGGACTATAGTGGACGAAAGTGGACTATAGTGGACGAAAGTGGACCATAGTGGACCAAAGTAGACCATAGTGGATCAAAGTGGACCAAAGTGGACCAAAGTGGACCAAAGTAGACCATAGTGGATCAAAGTGGACCAAAGTGGACCAAAGTGGACCATAGTGGACCATAGTGGACCAAAGTGGTCCCTGTCCCTCCACCTAGGGTGACCAGATCCCGATTCACCAGATGTGGGACAATGTGGGATACCAATGCATCAAGGTAGTCTAAAAGAACTTTTAAAAAAACATTTCTATTCCGCCCCTTTGCTTATAACATTACTATGCTTTGCCATCTGGTTGATTCAGTAGCACATAACAGCCTGCAAATAAAAACTTAACAAATATATCTTATTTAAATGCAACTTTCCCAACTTCTCTCACGTGAGAAAACATAGTAAGCATGGAGCTTTCATGCTATTTCACAGTGCCTCTCAAGTTACCACACCTGACTACGTATGCATAGACTGGGAAGCCTCCTTTTGAGCAACATGTTTTCTGTGAGTCTCGCATTGTCTGTGTCGTTTCACGTCATATTCACCTCCGTGTGAAACGGAAAAATGACTCTTCACACAAAACTTTACTAGACTCGCCTTGCACTAGTTTCACCCAGGGATAGATAGTTTCCCAGTCTTTATTGTAGCTGCATTTCCTCTTCTTAGCCGTACGGGTTGTGCTCTCCTCCATGTCTCGCGCTGCATGCCGTTCTGACCTGATTTGCATTGTTTGTTGTTGGTGGGCGCGCCCTTAACCTGCGTCCGCGTCCCAGTTTGATTGACATGATCAAACAGCCCGCCCGGCCCCTGATGACAGCCCTCACTGCTTTCTCCAAACAGCTATTTGATAAATGCCAGATTATAAAACACGCATTTCAAAACTGGGGTCTGACTGTCAATAACAATGCGGGACAACGTCTAAATTTGCGGGACGTGTGAAAAGTAATGGAAATGCGTGACTGTCCTGCATAAAGCGGGACATCTGGTCACCCTACCTCCACCACCCCCAATTTATTTTGCCTCCCACCCATTCTTCACTCAGCAAAGAGGAGACCCAGAAGACCCAGACCCAGAAGAGACTAAAGCCTGACCCACCTGAGTCCTGAACCCGTCTGATCCAGGTAAAGTCTCACCTTCAGTTAGAATCTTCACACAATCGCTCGCTCTCACGTGCGGAACTCTGTCGCGTCTTGATGACGAAACGGAGCGTCAAGTTAAAACGAGTCAGCTGAGTTCCGGTGTCAACATTATAACACTGATAATTAATTTATTAAATGTATGAATGAGACAAACAGAAGACGTATTTTTAATGAGTAAATGTCGTGTGAGAGAGTTTATATTTAAAAACAGAAACCGGAAATGTAAC
The DNA here is from genome assembly GCA_946959425.1 of Argyrosomus regius. Classification (NCBI taxonomy): domain Eukaryota; kingdom Metazoa; phylum Chordata; class Actinopteri; family Sciaenidae; genus Argyrosomus; species Argyrosomus regius. Next base: position 1,824,904 of record OX336891.1, on the reverse strand, counting down.
ATTTTATAAAAACCTCCAAATTTAACAACTCTTATTTTGAAAGTCACATACCGGAAAAGCTGCTTGTTTTTTAAGTTAGCTTTCCGCTGCTCAGAGGTGAAAGGCATGCTGGGATAGCCGTCATGGCGGGATGTTTTGAAGTTAGCAGTTAGCCGTTAGCAGTTAGCACAGACCGTCCTGTCCGCCTCTGAGCCCCGGTCCGTCCGGTCCGTCCTGTCCGCCTCTGAGCCCCGGTCCGTCCGGTCCGTCCTGTCCGCCTCTGAGCCCCGGTCCGTCCGGTCCGTCCTGTCCGCCTCTGAGCCCCAGGCTGAAGCTCAAACTGGCCGGTGAAGGGTTACAGTTCACCGCAGACCTGCTGCACCTCGACCCGCCACAGCTCAGCAGAGGTCTGCTGAAATACTTCAGCTCATTCATTTATTTATATATATTTATATGTTTATATTTTATGTGTTTATGTAAAACCGTTTTAACTGCTCATAGAAAGTTTGGATAAAACTAATTAGAATTGTTATGTCATTACTATGACGTGGACTCTGACTCTGGTCCACGCCGTGACTCTGGTCCCGGTCCAAGCTGTGATAAAATGTAATGTTTTGTGTTCTGTTGCAGAGGCCAGTCTGTACCAGCAGGAGGCGCTGGAGGCTGTGAGGAGAGAGGGAGGAGGAGGAGCAGTGGCGTCCCTGACTGCTCTGGAGCTCCTGCAGAAGGAGAACGAGGAGCTGAGGAGCATCGTGACGTTCTCGTCTCAGCTGGATGCAGCGCTCGGAGGAGGAGTTCAGATCGGAAAGACGACGGAGATCAGCGGAGGGCCAGGAGCGGGAAAAACACAACTGTGGTCAGACACACACACACACACACACACACACACATACATGTATGTATGTATACATGTATGTATGTATGTATGTATGTATACATACATGTATGTATGTATGTATGTATACATACATGTATGTATGTATGTATGTATGTATATATGCGCTCTCTCCTGATTGGTTGATTGATTGTCTTTCTCCCTCTCAGCCTCCAGCTCGCCGTCGATGTTCAAGTGCCTCAGTGTTTTGGCGGCGTCGGCGGTCAGGTAGTCTACATCGACACCGAAGGTGGCTTCCTGCTTCAGAGAGTCGTCGACATCGCCGCCGCGGCTGTCCGACACTGCTCCTTATTGGTCGAGGATGACGAGCAGCGCGTTGCCATGGAGACCTTCACCGTGGAAAACGTCCTGTCTAACATGTTTCTGGTAATGGTGACTGCTCGTCATCATAACAGACCACGGTGTTACAGTGATGTCATCACACAACGGAAGGTTATGATGATTTTGGTTGGCTGTCTGTCTCGCCTCCCTCAGGTGCGTTGCCATGACTACGTGGAGCTGCTGGCTGAGCTCCACCTGCTGTCCGACTTCCTGTCCAACCACCCGCGGGTCCGCCTCCTGGTGATTGACAGCGTGGCGTGTCCTTTCAGGAAGCACTTTGATGAGCTGTCACAGAGGACACGCCTCCTCAATGGCCTTGCCCAACAGCTCATCGCCATGGCAACCAGCCATGAAATGGCTGTAGTGATAACTAACCAGATGACTACCCGTCTTCATGGCAGCCAATCACAGCTGGTCCCTGCTCTTGGGGAGAGTTGGGGCCATGCCCCCAACACCAGGCTCCTCCTACAGTGGACGGGGCCACATCGGCTGGCGGCCATCTTTAAATCTCCAGATCACATGAACTCCACTGTCCAATACCAGATCACCTCTGATGGATTCAGAGATGCTGACCAATCGGAGCAGCCGCAGAGAAAACGACCCCAAACAGACACTGACTCTTAGTACAAACATCAAACACAACGCAGGTACAGTTAAAAAACAAAACAGAGGACTTGATGGGTAAATGTAGACATAAACATAAACAAGAACAAAAACAAAAGCTATGTACATGTAAAAAGGTAAATATATATATATATATATATATATATATATATATATATACATAAATATCTGTATAGACAAGGACATTTTCTTTTTTTGGTGCAATGGAGCATAGTGCAAGGATGAAATAATAAATATAAATATACAGTGTGCACAGTATGACAGTATGAGTGTAATGATGATATTTACATAGATCATTTGTAATTTACAGATATTATACAGCTGATGTTACTGACATTTGAGTCCAGTTTTAGTGTTCATCACAGAGACATAGTCTGTAGTTGTCATGGTAACACCAGTAAAACTGAGACTGGAGGACTGGAGAACTGTTCCATAAAGTTCTTTGAAATAAAAACACAGAACATTTTCTGAACTTTGTTGAAACTTTCTGTTGTGTTTACGTCGTGTTCAAAGTTGTTTGTTCTCTCTCAATTTCATTTCGTGAAATTCTGACTGTAATAATCATTTAACGTGTTAAAAACAACAAATCCTCACTATCGCAAAGGGGTGGAAATTTCTGGTAAATTTTCAGAAACTTTCCATGGGAATTATGGAAACTTATGGGAATTTATAGGAATTAACTGGAAATTTTGGGTAATTCACTCATAAATGGTCAATGAAATTATGCTAGCTATAGCTTATTTAACTTATCAGCTAGCTATCTACCGTATGAATTAAATTTCATGTGCTATTTAACATTAATACCATACATGAAATATATTTACCCCATAATGTCATTAAAACTTACTTCAGAATCAGAATCAGAAATACTGTATTAATCCCCGCAGGGAAATTGTGTACTTACTCCATGGACTCAAATGTGCGGCTTCAACAGCGCTCTGGGCTCAAAGTGTGGTCCAGGTTGTAGAAATCACCTGTGTATGTGAGAGAATGAGTCAGTTTAGAGACACAGATGAACAGCAGAAATAAAATTATTATTAATAATGATATTATTATTATAACAAAAGTAATAAAAATATATGTAGTGGACGTCACCAGGACCACAGTAGCAGCCACGAGAACCTGAAGAGACGAGAGAGCACAGAAACTCTGGGGAAGAAGTTAAGTTAGTAACATGAGACTGTGCATCATGGGAAGTGTAGTCCTATAGCAGCATAACTAAGGGATGACCTGAGCCAGCACTACCTATAAGAGGTGGTCTGCCTCCAGAACCAGAACTGGGAGCTTGCTCCACAGAAGAGGAGCTTGGGACTATATGAACCACAAGGAATCCTGCATGTTGGGAGCAGTGTTCTAGTGGGGTCGTAAAGCACTGTGAGCTGATCCTCATGTTTTAGTGAGACAAGCAGACAGACTGACAGACTGACAGAGGGGCGGGTATCGTCCTCTTGGAGGAGGAGCAGGAGGTGAACCGGATTTCACAGCTGACAGACTCACCAGGATCAACGGACACTTTACCGGAGCAGTCCAGTGGCTGAGCGGGTTCAGGACTAATGTCAGCCTGGGAGGAGACGGGATCTCACTCCGGTAAGTTCCGATTCTCTCCGAAATTAATCAAACAACTCGAATCCGAGAATGAAGTCAGTTTAAAGATCAGAACCAGTGAAAGAACCTGGTTCTTCTGTTTAAGGCCCGGGTAGTTTGATGAAAGGTTCTGGTAGTTTGATGAAAGGTTTTGATGGTTTGATGAAAGGTTCTGGTGTATGAATGCTTTTAATGAATGTAAACATCGAAACAATTTGAACAAATGAACAAAGAGATTTTCTGCTCATTTTTAAAACCAGTCGATTTTTTTTTATTCATCCGCGAGAATGTTAATTAATATTAATTATTATTTATACAATATGAATATTAATTAACTGACTATATTAATATGTTTTATAACAAACATAATTTTTAATCCAAAAATAATAAACAGTTGGTGACACATATGACCCAACGAGGCTGCCTTCTCTCATTAGACGTCAAATCTCAGGTTATATATCATATTATATTATATATTATATTGTAACATTTTAATATCACAACATTATAATATATCATGCTATATTAATATTTTATATTAGAATACTTTCATATTGTAATATCATAATATATAACATACAGCACCAGTCTAAGTTTGAACTCATCTTCAGTGTTTTTATATAAAAACCCAAACTGAAACATGTTTAATATTTTAGATTATTTTCTCTGAAGTCAGCTTCAGTGTCCAAACTATCATTCAACGTTAGTTCAACGTTCAAACCCCATGAAGCTGACTGAGAGGATGAAGAGTGTGCAAAGCTTCATCAGAGAAAATAATCTAAAATATTAAACATGTTTTTCTTTGTTTCATTCAGATGTTAGTTCAGTTTGATGTTTTCAGAGTTTCTGAATAAAAACACTGAAGATGAAGGTGAGTAAGTTTCTCTGTGTGACGTCACTGTCAACCTGAAGTTAAACTCTCCACTGATTGATTGATTGATTGATTGATTGATTGATTGATTGATTGATTGATCAATGTCTCCTCAGGTGTCCACAGCAGTATGAACACTCTCTCCTGAAAGGCATCTCAGTATGACATCATTAGGCCCCGCCCCCTTCACCCTCGCCCTTCATCATCATCATCATCATCATCATCATCACGTTTCACTCTGGATTGGACAAACTCATCAGTCCTCACTGCAGCTCCACCTCCTGTTGTCTCTCTTGTTCTGGATTGGTGGACCGATGGTTCAGGTGAGCGCTTCCCAACAGCACGTCCACCCTCACTCCATAAAGATACCTGGTGACATCACTCTGGGGGGGCTGTTTCCCATCCATGCCCGTGGTCCCCATGGTCTGCCGTGCGGGGAGCTGAAGAAGGAGAAGGGGATCCACCGTATGGAGGCCATGTTGTATGCTCTAGACCAGATCAACAGCGATCCTGAGTTGCTCCCAAACATCACGCTGGGGGCCCGCATCCTGGACACCTGCTCCAGAGACACATATGCCCTGGAACAGTCACTCACCTTCGTCCAAGCGCTGATCCAGAAAGACACATCTGACATCCGCTGCTCTGATGGAGAGTCGCCCATCATCAGGAAACCAGAGAGAGTGGTGGGCGTGATCGGAGCGTCGGCAAGCTCAGTTTCCATCATGGTGGCTAACATCCTGAGGCTGTTTGAGGTAAATAATATTAGTACAGGTATCATACAGGTAATACACCTGTCAATATACAGGTAACATACAGGTAATACACCTGTTAATATATGGGTATCATACAGGTAATACACCTGTTAATATACAGGTAACATACAGGTAATACACCTGTCAATATACAGGTAACATACAGGTAATACAACTGTCAATATACAGGTAACATACAGGTAATACACCTGTTAATATATGGGTATCATACAGGTAATACACCTGTCAATATACAGGTAACATACAGGTAATACACCTGTTAATATATGGGTATCATACAGGTAATACACCTGTCAATATACAGGTAATATACCTGTTAATATATGGGTATCATACAGGTAATACACCTGTCAATATACAGTTAACATACAGGTAATGCACCTGTTAATATATGGGTATCATACAGGTAATATAGATATAATTGGGCTCACCTCCACGTGCAGCACTTGTTCCAGAACCAAAATCATGGAGAGGGGCTGGACTCGGAGGTCGCTGGAACGACCTGTCTGATCTGAACTCGAGCGGTGCTTTGTTATTGGACCTCTGTGCTAGTCATGGATTGGCCATAACAAACACCATGTTTGAGCTTAAACCATTTAAAGACTGGGAGGCAGGGGTTGGCCCATGCTGTATATAGCAGGGGTGGCGGACTGCTGACCTGGACTGGGGATATTGTTGGGTGGTGGAAGAAGCACTTTGAGGAACTCCTGAACCCAACCAACACATCCTCTGTGGAGGAGGCAGAGTCTGAAGACTCGGGAGAAGCCTCATCTATATCACTGGCAGAGGTCGCCAAGGTAGTCAGAAAGCTCTGGCAGCAAGGCACGAGCTGTGGATGAGATTCATCCTGAGATACTGAAGGCTTTGGACATTGTTGGGCTGTACAGTACCTGTGGAGTGACAGACCGGGGTGGTGGTCCCCATTTTCAAAAAAGGGGACCGGAGGGTGTGCTCAAATTATCAGAGTATTACACTGCTCAGCATCCATGTGAAAGTTTATTCTAAGGTGCTGGAAAGGAGGCTCTGACTGATTGTTGAGACCCAGATTCAGGAGGAGCGATGTGGATTTCATCCTGGCCGTGAAAACGGACCAGCTCTTTACCCTTGCAGGGGTGCTGAGGGGGTCATGGGAGTTTGACCATTCACTACATGTGCTTTATGGATTTGGAAAAGGCTTACGACCATGACGCCCGGGTGCTCCTGTGGGAGTACTGAGGGAGTATGGGGTACCGGAGCCGTTGGTATGAGCCATCTGGCCCTTGTACAACCAATGTGAGAATTGTGTCCTTATACTCGGCACAAAGTCAGATATATTCTTAGTGGGTGTTGGACTCCGCCAGGACTGCCCCTTGTCCCTGATTCTGTTCGTGATTTTCATAGACCAGATCTCAAGGTGCAGCCAAGGCAAGGACAGTGTCATATAAGCCGTAACATACCTGTAACAAAATAGGTAATATACCTGTTAACATACGTTAACATACAGCTTATACATGTTAATATACAGGTAATAAACCTGTTAATATACAGATAACACACAGGTAATACACCTGTTAATATACAGGTAACATATAGGTGGCCGATGTTTCTGGATGTTGATGATATCTGTCTTTGCATGGAGTCTGAACTTTTTATGCAGCGCTGCCTGTCAAAGGTCACAGACACAGGACTGTCTGAATCTTTGAATGATGTTCTGGATTGTTGATGGGCAAGTCCATAAACTCATTTAAACTGTGTGTCTATTTGCAGTTGCAAACAGGTATACAGACAGACAGACAGACAGACAGGTATACAGACGGACAGACAGTGAGTGGATGAAGTTGTCTGGTTGGTGGATTAATGTTTTAAACAGTTTGTGTCTGGATGACCGACTAATGAAAGCTTTTAATGACTTTGTGTGTGTGTGTGTGTGTGTGTGTGTGTGTGTGTGTGTGTGTAGATTATTATAACTGATGTTTGTTAAAATCAGACTAAACAGCAGGAACACTGGGTGACACAGATGCATCATGGGAATATTGTTTGTTATGTTCATCCATGGTCAGATAACTCCTCTCCTGTGGAACAAACTCCCATTTTGGGTTCTGGAGGCAGACACGGTCAATACTTTTAAGCGCAGACTTAAGACTTTCCTTTTTGATATAAGCTCTATCAAAAAGGAAAGTCTTAAGTCTACTCTTAAAACTCTTAGTACTCTTAGTGCTGGCTCAGGTCATCCCTTAGTTATGCTGCTATAGGACTAGACTGCCGGGGGACTTCAAATGGTGCACTGGGGTCTTCTCTCTCTCTCTCCATCTGTAAACATACATGTCTCATTAATGCATCTTACTAACTTAACGTCTTTCCCAGAGTTTCTGTGCTCTCTCGTCCAGCAGGTTCTCATGGATCGTGGCTGCTGCTGTGGTCCTGCATGATGTCCACTACATATATTACATATATATATTATTACCATCATTATTGCTATCATTACAGTTTACAGTTAGTTATTGATTTGCTGCTGCTGTGCCTCTCTCTATCTCTCTATTTATCTATCTATGAGAATGAGAATGAAGAAAGACCTGTGATTAAAGCTGATGGTGGACTAGAATAGACTGCCTCAGATGAATCGGTTCATACACCACATGATTGTTGTTAATTGGGCTCTCCTTAGAGAGCCACATGGATTATGGGGAGGTTTGGAGATGCATGAGGAGCATCACTGGTTATAGTCAACCAAATGGCTTATAACCATCCTCCAGTCTGCACCCAGTATTTCACCCTCCAACCCTGACCCCATCAACCAAAACAAACCACCACATCCTCTTCCTACATGGCTTCCAGGTAGGAAGAGGATGCCAAAGACTCCTCTCAGGAAGGGCTTCAGGCCCAGGAGTTGGTAGGCTTGTGCTGTGCAGCTGTGTGGAGTCCTGCAGTCTTCAACCTGAGCCTTGGGTTAGAAAAGGTCCCTACACTGGAGCTCACCATGTCTGGTCCCAGTAACCAAGAAGGGGTGCCAAATTCTTCAAATGAAGGAGCTGATTGTGGACTTTTGCAGGACTACGCCTACTCTATCACTGTTTCCATCCCAAGGGATGTTGAGGTGATTCACTCTTAAAAATACCTCAGAGTGCACCTGGACCACAATCAGAGCAGGCTGGGGACCTAGAGGCTCCCTACAAGACGGGCTAGAGACCTCCACATGTGAAACAGGGTGCTGCAGGTTAACAGGCTAACCCACTCAGCAGTCGAGCTGGACTCTGGAGGTGGTGATGGAAAGGATGATGCTGCTTCAGCCAAAGACTGACAGAGTCCTTCCTGATCTCAGTGGGCTGGAAGGGGCCTGCTGGATGTAAAATGGACAACATTTTCCACATCACATGTTTCATTCATTAAATGTGTACAGCTTACCTCACTATGACCTTAACTGAACCTGAACCTCAAACCTGAACCTGAACCTAGAGTTGGACCTGAAACTGAAGCTGAACACAGATGGAGCTGATGTTCATGTTTAATTCACTCCAGTGGAGCGTGTCTCTAATGATGATGGTGATTGTCATAACGAGGTCTGCTTTTAGGAGCTTGTTAATGTCCTTTATTAATCCCCCCCCCCCACACACACACACACACACACACACTAATGTGATTATTATTGAAGCTCTGACACACATTCAGCTTTTACACAACTAATCCTCTGTTTGTGTGTGTGTGTGTGTGTGTGTGTGTGTGTGTGTGTGTGTGTGTCTCCCAGTATTTCCAGTTTGACCAGTGTTGTTTGGTTAATTTGACCCTGAGCTCTGACTGAAGGATATTTTATATCTCTCAGGTGAGCTCTGTGAACACAGCTCCAGTGCTTTGCAGTGATTATTGACTACTGATTATTGTCCATGTTTCAGATCCCTCAAGTGAGCTATGCGTCCACAGCTCCAGAGCTCAGTGATAATAACCGGTACGACTTTTTCTCTCGGGTGGTTCCTCCGGACTCGTACCAGGCCCAGACCATGCTGGACATCGTCAAAGCTCTGGGCTGGAACTACGTCTCCACACTCGCCTCTGAGGGAAACTATGGGGAGAGCGGCGTTGAAGCCTTCATGCAGATTTCTCGAGAGGCCGGTAGGTTCTGGTTCTACTCGATTCTTTTGATTTGAGGACTTTATGATCATCTTTGTAGTCCAGAACCAGATCAATGTTGACCAAGGTGTCATGATAATGCAGGAACTGACCCAAAATGCAGGCTTAGACAGAGGTTGGCAATAGAAGGGGATTTATTTGTGACGTGGGAAGAAAGGGGAAGGAGATGGTCCGATAATGAGGAGGAGGGAATGGCTGAGGTGAAGCAGTGGGTGGAAGAGACGGTGGAGGCACGGAATGTAGGCTGTCCAGAGATGGTTGGTGGAGAGCAAGCAAGCAGGTATATGGCAGGAGGTGATGATGGTGGTGGACCTGAGCACAAGAGGATCAGAGGTTAAAAAACAGACTAGGAAACCAACTGGAAACACAAAGAACAACAGTTAAGGAGGTCCAAACGTAGACTACCACGGTAGCTGAACAAACAATCTGACAAGGCGTGGGAGGAAGGCCAGGGTTTATATGCAGTTGAGGTGACGAACTGATGGAAGGCAGGTGAGCTGAAGAATGGCAGGTGAGCTTCATCCGTGATTATCCCGGAGAGACCAGGGAAATGTGCTATGCCCACAACACACAAACACAGAGACTAACAAGGAGAGACTGACAAGTAAACACAAGAAACACAAAGATGGGGAAACAAGGGAGAACACAGGGAATCAACAGAGTCACGACTGCCATCGTGACACAGGGCCTGATGGATCCTTGTCACCAAGTTGTTTTGGTGGTTTGGACAACAGGAACATTGTTCAGGTGATGTACTGCAGTCTACAGCCTACCTGATGAACTTTGATTGGACAAAGGTCTGATCTGATCACAGATTCGTTCAGTTCATCTGACGCAGAAACAACTTTGCGCCTGTCTGTCTTTGATTTTTCTTGTCTGTCTCTCATTCAACCTGCCTGAATGTCTCTCTTTGTACCTGTCTCTATTTGTACCTGTCTTTCTGTCAGGTGGGGTGTGTATCGCTCAGTCGGTGAAGATTCCTCGCGAGCCAACAGCTGGAGAATTTGATAAGATCATTAAACGTCTGATGGAAACAAGTAATGCCAGAGGTGTGATCATCTTCGCCAATGAAGATGACATCAAGTAAAACGACCAAACTGACCTCAGATCAGTTGCTCACATCCATTCCAAGCCTGCTTTCATGACTCCTCCCCTCTCTTCCTGGCAGGCGTGTTCTTGAGGCGGCAAAGCGTGCAAACCTGACGGGTCACTTCCTGTTTGTGGGATCAGATAGCTGGGGGGCGAAAAGTTCACCAATTGCAGAGCTGGAGGACGTTGCTGAGGGCGCGGTCACCATCCTCCAAAAACGAGCTTCAATAGACGGTAAAACAAATTTATCATTAGCTGTGTTTATCTGTGTCTATAGGAGGTTCTACAGGGGGAGGTCGGAACAGGTCACCATGGTAACAGGTTGGTATCCCTCCCCATCTCAAACATGAAAATCTTTAGCTGTTATTGACGAAATCAAATAAATTCCTCGGAGCATCATGTTTGTAAGACATTGTACATGTGAAGTGGTTTATACATTCAGAAATATACATATGTTAAAGTTATTTTCAAACATGTTTGTTTGTTGTTCAGGCTTCGATCAGTACTTCATGTCCCGATCTCTGGAGAACAACCGCAGGAACATCTGGTTCAATGAGTTCTGGGAGGATGACTTCAGGTGTAAACTGACCCGACCTGGAGTCAAACTAGACCCTGACAAGAAGAAATGTACAGGTAGGAACACACCTGAGGGGTGCGGCCTGGGTGGAGGGATGGGTCAAGGACAACTATTCATTAAAACAACCACCCCCCATCATGACTTGTCTGTCCGTGCAGGTGAGGAGCGGATCGGTCGGGACTCGTCCTACGAGCAGGAGGGGAAGGTTCAGTTCGTGATCGATGCAGTTTACGCCGTTGCTTACGCTCTGCACAGCATGCACCAGGACCTTTGTCCCGGTAGCTCCGGGGTCTGCAGTAACATGGACCCTGTGGAGGGACGCTCACTCCTTAACTACATCAGAGCTGTCAACTTTAATGGTAAGAAAACACCTGGGGGAGAGGGACCATAACTAAGAGTCCTTCAGTGTGTTTACTCAGGGAACAGTCCAGACCTGATCACAGAGTCTTCATCCTGTTTGACTTCAAATCTAAATATTATAAAGACGAGAATCTGCAGAGTATTTAATCTGTCTGTCTGTCTCTGACCTGTCTGTCTAACAGGAAGTGCAGGTACGAGTGTTTTGTTCAATGAGAACGGAGACGCTCCCGGTCGTTATGACATCTTCCAGTTCCAGATGACCAATCACAGCCTTCCTGGTTACCGTGTTATCGGCCAGTGGACAAATAACCTAAGACTCAACGTAAGAAGCTGATTGGACAGATGAAACAAAACATCAGCTGGTTATTACTGTCTTACACCCTGTTCTCTTCTTTCTCTGTACCTCTCTGTCTCTCTCCTCCTATACGCAGACACAAATATATATACATATACATATATACATACACACACACCTGTCTCTCTGTAACCATGTGTCTGTCAGGTGGAGGAGATGCAGTGGTCTGAAGGACTCCAGTCGGTTCCAGACTCCATCTGTAGTTTTCCTTGTCGACCTGGAGAGAGGAAGAAGATGGTGAAGGGAGTACCCTGCTGCTGGCACTGTGAGGTAAAACCACTTCATGTTATGCTTAGTCACAACATTCACTGTAATGACGATGGGTTCATGTTACTGTAAAACCAGCTGAACGGTCTCTCTGATCTATCTGTCTGTCTCTCTGACCTGTCTGCAGCTCTGTGATGGGTATCAGTACCAGCTGGATGAATTTACCTGTGAGACCTGTCCGTCAGACATGCGTCCCAATCCCAACAGAACTTCCTGTCGTCCAACTCCGATCATCAAACTTGAGTGGAACTCCCCCTGGGCACTAGTGCCAGCCTCTATTGCCCTGCTAGGTATCCTAGCAACCAGCGCTGTGGTGATCACCTTTATCCGCTTCAATGACACGCCCATTGTCAGGGCCTCAGGGAGGGAGCTCAGCTACGTACTACTGACAGGTGAGTATTGTGGAACAGTACTGATAGGTAACACCTCCCCGAAAGAATCACTACCTTAACATGGTTGTGGGATGTTTGTGATTCTGGGAGCTGTGTTTTCCAGGAAAATAGTTGCTGTTAAGGTCTCTCAAGGCAAATAGGTCCCAGGGGAGTGATGAAGACTAATTCATAGATGAATTGGACAAATAGGAGCTGCATCTTACCTGGAAAAGGTCTGGCTCCTGGAACCACCTGGAAGTGTAGCTTACTAGCAAGAATCTTTTGGCTGGACTTTGACCCATGGGACTGAGCCAGGCACAGCCTGAAAAAACCACATGGGTTAGGGTTAGATTAGGGTTAGGCGCCTGCCTATGGGTCCACCAAGCCGGGCAGCAGGCAAAGTGGGGACCTAGGCATGCTGGCCCCTGACATCATAGACTGGTTCTAAGCATGTGGAATGTCATCTCATTGGCAGGGAAGGAACTAAGGCTGGTATTGGAGGTGGAGCATACATAGCTGGGCTCACCTCTACACATAGCACTGGCACCAGAACCAGAATCCTGGAGAGGGGCTGGACTCTCCTTTTCCGGAGTTGTTCAGGGTGAGAGGTGGCAGTCAGGTGTGGGGATACTCCCAGGCCCCAGACTGTGCACTGCAGTGTTGGAGTTCTCTATGGGGAACGAGAGGGTCACCTCTATGCGACTGGGAGTTCTGTTGGGAAGACTTACTGTTGTGTGTGCTTATACCAAACAGCAGTTCAGGATATCCGGCCTTTTTAGAGTCTCTTGTCGTGTTCTGGACTCTGCAGTTCTGCTGAGAGAACTTCAACACTCATGTGAGCGGAGTGACTAAGGGGAACAGCCTGCCTAATCTGAATGAGTGGTGTTTTGTTATTGGACTTCTGTTTCAGTCATGGATTGGCCGTAATGAACACCATGTTCGAGCATAAGGTCATTTTTAAGTGTACTGGGTACCAGAACACCTTAGGTGCAGGTCAATGATCAACTTTGTGGTGGTGTCCTCAAATCTGTGGCATTTGTCTTGGACACTCGGGAAAAGAGGGGAGCAGAGCTCAACTGATGCAACCTCATCTGATGGTCAGTAAGATCAGATGGTGGCACTGACAGTGAAAGAGGCTGTCAAGCTAAAGAAGGAAGCCTTTCAGGCTTGGTTGGCCAAGGGGTCTCCAGAGGCAGCAGACTGATACCGGGAGGCTAAAGGGGCTCAATTCAATTCAATTCAATTTCAATTCAATTCTATTTTATTTATATAGCACCATATCATAACAAACGTTATCTCATGACACTTTTCATACAAAGCAGGTCTAGACCGTACTCTTTATAAAATTATTTACAGAGACCAACAGTTCCACCATGAGCAAGCACTTGAGTCTAGTCCTATAGCAGCATAACTAAGGGATGACCTGAGCCAGCACTAACTATAAGCTCTATCAAAAAGGAAAGTCTTAAGTCTACTCTTAAAAGTGTTGACCGTGTCTGCCTCTCGAACCCAAAATGGTAGTTTGTTCCACAGAAGAGGAGCTTGATAGCTGAAAGCTCTGGCTCCCAGTCTACTTTTGGAGACTATAGGAACCACAAGGAACCCAGCATTCTGAGAGCGCAGTGTTCTAGAGGGGTAGTAAGGTACTACGAGCTCTTTAAGATATGATGGTGCTTGATCATGAAGAACTTTGTATGTGAGGATAAGAATTCAGCAGTCTCTACAGCAAAAACCTGGGTGTTGGACGATTTCAGTGAAAAGGATTTTCAATTGGTCTAAGGGAAGTTCTGCCAAACTGTTTGATAATGCAGGGAGGGAAAATAGGGTTCAGATCAGGCTGTGTTCAGGACTGGGGATGTTAGTCAAGTGGTGGAAAGAGCTCTTTAAGGAGCTCCTAAACAGGGCTAGAGTTAGTATGAAGACACAGAGGAAGCCCAATGGGACAGGATGGAAAGTTCAAGTATCTCAGAGTGCACAAGATGGACTGGTGGATCAGTGCAGCGTCAGCAGTGTTGTGGATGCTGTACCATGGATGGATGTTGTGGTTCAGGGGGAGCTGAGCTGAAAGCCAAAGCCCTTGATTTTCCAGTCTATCTACTTTACAATCATCCCCTATGGATGGATGGACAGTCATTATGTAGAGATTCACATAACTTGGTGAGCTAATTAAGTTACCTGATGATAATCAGCAGTGAGGATCACCTCATCAGCAGTGATTAACATCACCTGTCTGTCTCTCTACAGGTATCTTCTTGATCTACTTGATCACCTTCCTGATGATTGCGGAGCCAAGTGTGGTGGCTTGTGCATTTCGACGCCTTCTGCTGGGCCTCGGTATGGCCATCACCTACTCTGCCATGTTGACCAAAACAAACCGCATTTATCGTATCTTTGAACAAGGCAAGAGGTCGGTGACCCCGCCAAAATTCATCAGCCCTGCTTCCCAGCTCATCATCACCTTTGTCCTCATCTCCGTCCAGGTAAGCACACAGGTGTCAGACTACTTCCAGTTTGTGGTTGAGCAGCGTGTCACAATTCAGATTGATCTTCCTCTGTGTGTGTGTGTGTGTGTGTGTGTCTGTGTGTGTCTGTGTGTGTCTGTGTGTGTCTGTGTGTGTTTTAGGTCATCGGTGTGTTTGTGTGGTTCGCTGTCGTTCCTCCGCACACCATCATCGATTATGAGGAACTCCGCCCCCCGAACCCCGACCTGGCCCGAGGCATCCTGAAGTGTGATATGTCTGACCTGTCAATCATCTGCTGCCTCAGCTACAGCATCATCCTCATGGTAACATATTCATCCAGTATTGATCTTTTATTGATCCAATAGAGCCGTTGATCTGTTTTCATGATTTTCACTGTCAGACAGAAAACAAGTAAACTTGTAAAAGGGCATACTGTTCTTATTGCTGGATAACCTGTATCATCCTTGTTGCCAGGTAACGTGTACAGTGTATGCAGTGAAGAGTCGCGGTGTCCCAGAAACATTTAACGAAGCAAAGCCGATTGGTTTTACCATGTACACCACCTGCATCATCTGGCTCGCCTTTATACCAATCTTCTTTGGTACCGCCCAGTCCACTGAAAAGGTAAGAACCAGGATGAGGGTGTTGGTTAGCTCAGTTGGTAGAGCATCCGCCCCATGTACAAAGGCTTAGTCCTTGCCGCAGTGGTCCAGGGTTCGAATCTGACCTGCGGCCCTTTGCTGCATGTCATTCCCCATCACTCCCCACATTCCTGTCACTTTTCAGTTGTCTCTGTCTAATAAAATAAAGCTTGAAAAGGCCAAAAAAATATCCAGGATAAACCAGGACAAGGTGTCCTGACCAGCTCAAGGGACCATAACAGAAGGGAGAGACACCACAGATGTAATTAACAGTTTTATTTACAAGAAAACTGCCATTTACCCCCAGCTGCTCATTTTTCAGTTTGTACAAACGGTCCTAAATCTGACACCAATGGACCTTTCAGTCATAATCTGTATATCCCATCAGAAAAATGTGTTTAGGCCTGTCCTGAGAATAAAATAATTATATTTAATGATGGAAATGGGACTTTTAAACATCAGATCCCTGACCAATACAACTTTGGGGTACGGTTGTTACCTGAGGTAATCTTTTTTGATGCCGGTGCTCCCTCAGTCTCATTCACTGTCTAGGTCTCTCGACCAATGCTCATTCTCTCCCTCCTTCTCTCTCTCAAACCATCAGACACAAACCAAAGGAAACATCATTATTGACACAATTTTACAGTATAAATTAGGAGCCAGACTCAGATTTAGAAGCTGGTTCATGAAATAACCAAAGCCAGAACACAACAGGTAGAGTATCATAGCTTAGTCCATGAATCCACCTGAATAGTGACATTTCAGGCTGACTGTGGAGGGTCACTGTGTTTATTGCCGCAGCCCACACTGCCACAGCCAAAATGCACTACCCCAATTCAAATGATTGGAATAGGCTGCATTTACACCACAGCCTGAATATGGCCTTATCGTCACTTGAGTTCTACTTTTACCAAGATAGCCTCCTTCAATCTTCTTTCAAACGACCTGTCCTCCTGATCCAAAATGCAAACATTATTGTCACTGTTGAGACTAAACAGATGGACTTACAGGTCTGTGCAAACCATCCTTGGTGGTTCCGTTTCTGTGGTTCCTGCACGTTAAAACAAAACTTGTTAATTTTCCTGTACAGTTAATTAAAAATACCACCTACAAAGATCCAATAAAGGATTTAAAACTGGATTCAGAGACAATCAAACCCTAATTTTTCAGTTTTCATGAAATTTGAGTAGCTGCATGCTAGATCATAAAAAAGCAGCTCAGAGATTAGACTCAAAATGGAACAGATGGATTATACAGATTATACAGATTATAATGCAATACAGGACATAATTATAGAATAATAACTTTGTTCAAAAAGAGCCTCAACAAATGGAAAATAATCAGAGACAGAAACTCCATGAAGGAAACAATCCACTTTAGACAGAAACAACAAATCACAGATTGATCTGATTAAATTGAAGATTATAAATAAAAAGATAAAAATTTAACCTCTGTGGACCTCTGTGAACCCCTGTGGACCTCTGTGGACCTCTGTGGACCTCTGTGGACCTCTTTGGACTTCTGAGGACCTCTTTGGACCGCTGTGGACCTCTTTGGACCTCTGGGGACCTCTTTGGACTTCTGAGGATCTCTTTGGACCCCTTTGGACCCCTGTGGACATCTGTGGACCCCTGTGGACCTCTTTGGACCCCTGTGGAACTCTATGGAACTCTGTGGACCTCTTTGGACCCCTGAGGACCTCCGTGGACCTCCGTGGACCTCTCCTTTAACACATTCCCATGAATCCATCATGTCCCAGTAAAATGTCAAGTATGGTGAGATCTCAGATTACAAATTAAACTTGTGAAAGAGAGAGCTGTTCTTGATCAACATAACTGCCCAACTGCCAACTTCTGCCAACAATTTTGATCAAACTTGGAAGCCATTTGAGCTTTTTACTTAGGACTTCCTTTGAGTAGTTAGGATGGTCACATGCTGAGAAACATGCGGTTCTGGAAATATGGACAGATTCTTGTAGGTTTTAGTAGAGGGTTGTCTCTCAGTAGATGTCTTTTTGTGTCCACAGATGTTTATCCAGACAGCCACTCTGACCATCTCCATGTCTCTCAGTGCATTCGTCTCTCTTGGGATGCTCTACATGCCAAAAGTTTACGTCATCATTTTCCACCCTGAACAAAACGTCCAGAAGAGGAAGAGAAGCTTCAAGGTCTAAATGCAACCGACAGGGGTTGTTTGTTTGCCGTGTTGCCTGTTTATTGTGTTGCCTGTTTGTTTGCTGTGTTTCCTGTTTGTTTGCCATGTTGCCTGTTTGTTTGCTGTGTTGCCTCATAGTTGC
This sequence comes from Argyrosomus regius, assembly GCA_946959425.1. Classification (NCBI taxonomy): domain Eukaryota; kingdom Metazoa; phylum Chordata; class Actinopteri; family Sciaenidae; genus Argyrosomus; species Argyrosomus regius. The sequence goes on along the minus strand of OX336891.1, from coordinate 1,807,338 downwards.
TGTTTTTCTGTATGTTGTGTCCAGGCTACCAGAGTGTCTCAAAAATCGTTAGATGAGAAGCAGAATGGAGAGACAAAGATTGTACCTGACAGATCGCAGTAATATCGCAGTATTACTACAAATGACAGGTAATGAAACTACAGTATACAGTGCCTTGCAAAAGTATTCACCCCCGTTGGCTTTTTACCTATTTTGTTACATTACAGCCTTTAGTTCAATGTTTTTGTAATCTGAATTGTATGTGATGGATCAGAACACAATAGTCTAAGTTGGTGAAGTGAAATGAGAAAAATATATAGATAAAATTAAAGAACAAAATGGCACGTTTTGAGTTTGCGAAAAGACATGTGGGAGACCCAAAATGTATGGAGGAAGGTGCTCTGGTCTGATGAGACTAAAATTGAACTTTCGGCCATCAAAGAAAACACTATGTCTGGCGCAAACCCAACCCATCATATCACCCAAAGAACACCATCCCCACAGTGAAACATGGTGATGGCAGCATCATGCTGTGGGGATGTTTTTCAGTAGCCGGGACTGGGAAACTGGTCAGAGTTGAGGGAAAGATGGATGGTGCTAAATACAGGGATATTCTTGAGTAAAACCTGTACCACTCTGTGCGTGATTTGAGGCTAGGACGGAGGTTCACCTTCCAGCAGAACAATGACCCCAAACACACTGCTAAAGCAACACTTCAGTGGTTTAAGGGGAAACCTGTAAATGTGTTAGAATGGCCTAGTCAAAGCCCAGACCTCAATCCAATAGAAAATCTGTGGTCAGACTTAAAGATTGCTGTTCACAAGCGCAAACCATCCAACTTGAAGGAGCTGGAGCAGTTTTGCAAGGAGGAATGGGCAAACATCCCAGTGGTAAGATGTGGCAAGCTCATAGAGACTTATCCAAAGCGACTTGTGATTGCCGCAAAAGGTGGCTCTACAAAGTATTGACTTTAGGGGGGTGAATAGTTATGCACATTGACTTTTTCTGTTATTTTGTCCTATTTGTTGTTTGCTTCACAATAAAAAAAATTTTAAAAAACATCTTCAAAGTTGTGGGCATGTTCTGTAAATTAAATGATGCAAATCCTCAAACAATCCATGTTAATTCCAGGTTGTGAGGCAACAAAACACGAAAAATGCCAAGGGGGGTGAATACTTTTGCAAGGCACTGTATACTGGAATATACTGATGTATTGTTCAGATTTGTTCCCATGATTGTTCTTCTCATTATTATTATTATTATTATTATTATTATTATTATTATTATTCATCCATCTAGTCCTTACCCTTCTGAACCCTCATCCACAATGAGCACTCCTCAGCCAATCAGCATTAACACTCCATAGATGACAGGTGTGTGATCAAAATCAGTTCTGACCCTCACCTCTGTTGTTCTCTCTTCTCAGGTAGCTGCTAACCAATCCCTGTCCAGAGCCTGATGACATCATCATCATGAAGATGACCCATTATTCATTTATCAATTTCACACTTCCTGTTTGACTCATTTCACAATAAAACCAGAGGATGTTTCATTTTGATCCAAACTTGTCCAACAGACCAGTTTGCTGGACAGGAAATTCACCCGAAAGACTCACCTCAAGGACTCACTTGAAAGTCTATCCTGAAGGTCTCACCAGAAAAACTCACCTCAAGGACTTGCTTGGGTAACCCTAACCCTACATTACTCATAAATAAAAACATTTAGAGAAAGTGATGAAGTCCTGCTGGTGTTAAAGAATAATACAGATGCCACCACAGAATAATAGAAGGTTTAACAGAGTCCTGCACACTCCAAAGGACCTCAGTCTCCCCAGTAAGTGGAGACGACTTTGACCCTTCTTGTACACTCACCATGTCCTTCGTCTTCTTCCTGAAGTCACTCACCATCTCCTTCGTCTTCCTCCTGAAGTCACTCACCATCTCCTTCGTCTTCCTCCTGAAGTTGACCACCATCTCCTTCATCGTCCTCCTGAAGTCACTCACCATCTCCTTCATCGTCCTCCTGAAGTCACTCACCATCTCCTATGTCTTGCTGGCCTTGATTGATTGCTGGAAGTTGGTTGAGATCTCACCACATCTCGATGAAGTCTGTGATGACCCCCCCTGTACTCCTGCTCATTTCCTTCTGATACACGTCCAACAATAGCTGTATCATCAGAGAACTTCTGGAGGTGACAGCTGTCAGTGTCTCAAGTATGATGTGTACAGGCTGAGAGTCTGTTGGTGAGGTACCTCACGTCAGGTGAGAAGTCAAGGCGACAGGTCTGAAGTTGTCACATGTTTTTTACACATTAGCATGTATGTTGCTAAATTGTTGCTAGGGTGTTGTCAGCGGCTGAGTTATGTTGTTACTTCCTGTGGACTGCTGAGGCAATGAGTGACAACAGAGCACAGTTTTCTTTGTGTTTTTGGGTCTTACCTGTCTGTCACCTGTTACACCTGCTGACTTGTGACCACCTGATCCATCATGTCCAATCCCAGTTCTATGTGGATAGAATCTGGCACTTCTTCGTCTTCACGTGTCAGACTGCACAGGTATGGTAAAAAAAAAACGTCCTTTTCTATACACTTTTCCTAAACACTTTTCCTTGACCTTCATGGAAAACATCATGAAGTCCAGAAAGAAGGAATAGACGTCCACGGTGTCCAGAGAGTCAGACTACGTCATGATGTGACGGAGGATGTTGTTGACGTGATCTGTGTTAAAACTACAAAGTAGAGTGATGGACTACAAACAGCTCCATGTTAGATGTTGGTGCTCTGACCGTGTTGTTTGATGCAGGATATATAAAGATGAATGTAAACAAAGTGTTTGTCACAGTGAGAATGGTCGCTCACCCTCCTGTCCACTTACATACAAACATGTTAACAAGTTCTGATTAATAATCAACAGTAACTTCATGATGATCTGCAGGACGCTGAACGTCTGTCACAGTTACAGAAGCTTTGACCGTCACACTGAATGTCACATTCATGTTTTACATTCATTTCAATGGTCAGGACAACTTATTAACGTTTGACAACGTTTACTAAACAGCTCTGTGTGTGAACGCAGCTCCACAGTCAACAACAGAAGAACAGGGGCCCGTTGCACAAAAGTAGGATTAAGACATCCAGGATAAGTGACTGAGCTGAGCTCAATGAATCCAAAACAAGAGCGTCCAGGCTTAATTGGTTGCACAAAGACCAATCGACCGATCAGAGATTCACTGATTCACCGTGGCAAGTAGAGCGGCTTACTTTTCCCCGTCGGAGGCAGAAATCCTTATGGAGGCATACGAGGAGGTAAAAGACAATTAAAAAGAAAGGCAACACCGCCACAGTGATAAAGCAAAGAGAAAAAGCGTGGCAAAGTATTGCTGACCGCCTGAATGTGCAAGTAGTGCACAATTACACACTCACCGCTCCGCTGAAACATCACAATTACGATCTGATTATGAATCAGTTGAATTTTTATGTCAAATGTCTTCATCTCCTTCCCTGGCCACAGAAGACTCTGTGACATCAAAGAGGAGTTCTATAGGATTGCAGGTAAGAGAATCTACAAATTACAGGACAACTGTTAACAGTCATATTAGGATACTCATTACTTTGTGTTACAGGTTTCCCCAATGTCATTGGTGCACTGGACTGCACACACATCAGGATAAAATCCCCCTCAGGTGCCCATGAGGCAGATTTTGTGAATAGGAAATCCTTTCACAGCATTAATGTTCAGGTGAACATAACTTTTTGATATTGTCAGTTGATGAACACTGTACATTGCTTGTGATGTGCATTGATTGGTTTAATAGTCATCATCTTATGATTTCAGATGGTCTGCAATGCTGACTGTCTGATCAGCAATGTTGTGGCAAAATGGCCTGGCTCAGTCCATGACTCCAGAGTCTTTCGGACCTCTGAAATCTATCAGCGCCTATCACAAGGTGAGCCACACAACCCCTATTAATAACCACTTTTTACATCATGGCTGTGTCAAGAATGTCACTCTGTTTATGAGGTTGTAATGATGAGATTTTGTGTTGACAGGTGAATTCTCTGGTGTGTTGCTGGGAGACAGGGGGTATGCCTGCCAGCCTTTTCTCCTGACACCATTCACAGACCCCCAGGAAGCACAGCAGGCCTACAACCATGCCCATGCCAGGACCAGGGCCAGAGTTGAAATGACCTTTGGCCTCCTGAAGGCACGCTTTCAGTGTCTTCACAAATTAAGGGTCAGCCCTTTGAGGGCATGTGACATTACTGTGGCTTGTGCTGTCCTCCACAATGTGGCCTGCCTGAGGAAGGAGAGGGCCCCCAGAGTGCCACCAGCCATGGACTGGGACAATCCTGCAATCTTCCCTGATGACGACAGTGGTCGGCTGGTGAGGGACCAATATGTGTTAAATTATTTTAGTTAATATGCATGCTTTAAATTTAAGTTAAATATGTCCTGCAGTGGCAGAGACACATTCTGTGAATTTCAGTTAAATATGTCCTGCAGTGGCAGAGGAATTTGTGGGTTTTTTTTTATTTATTTAAATTGATTTGGCCTCTTATGATGTTTGTGCTGTATACTGTGTGTATACAGTACAAGCTCGCAGGGAGGCTACTGCATCCATTCATTTGTCTGTTCATTTGATGTGTATGGATTTGTCCTGCATTTATTTCAGTGTGCAGACATGCGGGGTGTATTATATACAGACCTTTGAATGTGTATTTATCCTTGTGTTGTATAATATGCTTTGATTCTGTGCTTTCTATCTTGTAGAGTCACTGTGTGACTTCAGTTTTGAAAGGAGCTGATGGTTTACCTGTTTTGATATATCCTTATTCAATAAAGGAACATAATGTTACCCTTTGATGTGTATTTATATGGGATGTGTATGTAAGAGTAGGAGTATTAGGGCCACACTGAGGAAGAAAAGTCATAAATTTATGAGACTGGTTCTTTCTGCGGAAAAGATGCCTTTTCTTGCATATTCTTTTTAAAGTCCTGATACTTATGACAATGTGAAGCTGATGTGCCAAAAGATTAAGTATTTCCTTGTTTGAATGAATGAATGAATGAATGAATGAATGAATGAATGAATTTATTTATTTCGGTATATATCAAGCTTATATAACCAAAAGGGTGTAGGTTGAAGCCAAAGCTTATATACCCCTACCCCTTTTACCTTAAAAAATTATACGCATTAATACAAAAGGATCAGATCACAGACACTTGAAATTAATCAGTACACTTAAATTTCTGATCACAACAAAATAAAGAATAGTACACAGCGCATAACCGAAAATAGTACAAAATCATTCAACTTAATTTTCCATACTGTAACGAGAAATTATGTTGTTCTTATAAAGTCTTTTAAAGCCGACTAGAGTACAGTATAATTTAATATTTTCAGGACAATTATTCCAGATGTTAACCCCTCTAACAGAAAGACAGTGATTTTTTACAGTAGTTTGAGTCTTTGGTTTCTCAAATAATAGTAGTCTTCTCAAGTTATAACTGGAATAAACAGATTTTTTTTTTTAACAGATTCTGGATATCTTGAGGAAGAAGTTTATTTTTTGCTTTGTACATGGTTTGTATTGTAATGTAATCAACTAAGTCCCTGAATTTCAAAATGTTCAATCGACTAAATAGTGGGTTGGTTGGCTCACGGAAAGGTTTATTACTGATGATTCTTATAGCCTTTTTTTGCAATAAAAAAATAGAATTTGTATTTGTTCTGTATGTGTTTCCCCAGACCTCAATGCAATATGTCATATATGAGGCAATTAATGAATAATATAATGTGATCAGTGATTGTTGAGAGAGGAAAGCTTGGGCTTTATAGAGAATTGCAATGGATTTTGACATTTTGGATTTGACATAATTTATGTGTGATTTCCAATTTAATTTATCATCTATGATAGCTCCAAGAAATTTGGTTTCAGGTACAAATTCAATTTCTGCATCATTTATTGTTAAGTTTCTGCTTGAAGTCCTGGGCTTTTTTCCAAATATGATGCACTTTGTTTTACCGAGATGGAGTGATAATTTATTTAAGTCAAACCATTCTTTGAATTTCTGTAGCTCCTTCTCTACCATATCCAGAAGCTGCCCTAACCCCTTCCCCACTACAGAACACAGTCGTGTCATCAGCAAATAAAATACATTTCAGGGATTTAGAAACCAAACATATGTCATTAATCTATAAAAGAAACAGCAATGGACCCAGAACTGAACCCTGAGGCTTGTCTTATTAATATGGACATATTGATATCTGTTTTGTAAGTAGCTGGTTAACCAATCATGTGCCAAACCTCTGATGCCATACCTCTGTAACTTATCCAATAGTAGAGTGTGGTCTATCGTATCAAATGCTTTCTGTAAATCAAAAAATGCCCCCACTGTATATTGTTTTTTCTCAATTGCATTTGTTATTTGTTCAACAAAGTCCATTAGAGCCAATGAGGTGGTTCTATTCTTCCTAAATCCATATTGCTGTTCACAGAGTATTTGGTTTTTAGCTATGAAATCATTTAATCTGTTTTCAAATACTTTTTCCAAAATTTTTGAAAATTGTGGTAACAGTGAGATTGGCCTATAATTTGAGAAGATATGCTTGTCACCAGATTTAATCAATGGAATCACTTTAGCAATCTTCATTTTTGAAGGAAATTTCCATTAGTGACAAGTTACAGATATAAGTTAGGGGTTTAACAATACAATCAATAATACTCTTAATCAAGAACATATCAAAATTATAACTATCAGTTGATTTTTTACCTTTTGATTTCCGAACTATGTCGATTATTTCTTTTTCATCAGTTTTTTTTTTTATAAAAATTGAATCCGAGATTGTATTGATTGTATTGTTATTATCCTGGGAAGACATTTTGGGGGAAAGGGGATACAATAGAATTTGCTAAATTTTTACCCACATTAACAAAATACTCATTAAAGTGATCTGCTATAGATTTATTTTCCTTAATGATTGTGTCGGTATTCGCGTAAAAAAAAGATGGGTTCTCTTTAACAACTCTTTTCTTTTTAATGATTTCATTTAAAATCTTCCAGATGCATTTGATGTTGGTTCTATTTTTTTCCAGTAATTCACTGTAGTACTGCTTCTTACAGGATCTCATGATACTGGTTAATTTATTTTTGTATATCTTATATTTCCTTTCTGCATCCACAGTTCTAGATTTTTAAAATTTCTTATACAATAAATTTTTCTTTTTACATGCATTCTGTAGTCCTTTTGTTATCCATGGTTTGTCCACATACCATCTCTTATCTACTTTGGCCACAAGTGGGCAGTGTTTGTCATATAATTTGGAAATAATAGAAATAAATGATTGATACGATTTGTCTATCCTATCCTCAACATAAATGTCGTTCCAGCTTTGATGCAGTAAGTCCGCTCTAAGATTTTCAATGGTTGCATCTGTTATTTTCCTTGTTAAATGTCCTGTTTCCTTTGGACCATCATTTATTTTAACAGGTGATTCAAAGGCAGTGAAAACAGGTAAATGATCACTGACATCACTTATAAGTAATCCACCCTTTAAGTCCCCTTCAGTGACATTCGTTAATATATTATCAATAAGTGTCGCTGTGTTCATAGTTATCCTGCTTGGATGTATAATTGTAGGATACAGACCCATACAAAACACAGAGTTAATGAATTTCGTTATTTGTGGTTGACTATGTGGATTTTAAAAATCTATATTGAAATCTCCACAAACAAATAGATGCTTATTGCTATTAATTGTGTTATACATTTCTGTCAGTTTATCCTCAAAAATATCAATATTTGATCCAGGAGCTCTATAAACACAGCTTATAATTATATTTTTTGATTTTTCACATTTAATCTCAACTGTGATACATTCCATAATATTTTCTAGGGAGAAGGACATATTTTTGACAATTTCACATTGATGAATTGATTTAACGTAAAGTGCAACCCCCCCGCTCCGTTTACTCCTCCTGTTTGTAGAGAAAAAATCATATCCCTCAAACTGGACAGCATCCTCTTGCCCATCTTTTAGCCATGTCTCAGAAATTGCAATTACAGAGAAATGTTTGTTGGATAGTTTTAGTCATGGATTTTTGAAATATTCATAGAGAGACTCCTACTATTAAAAATGTATTATTGAGAATGTCTCATTTGTCATAGGGTAATCCTTAAATTGTTCCTCAGTGAAATATTTACAGTGATGAATAATGTTGAGAAAAAAACGATCCGGGTCTATATTATATTCAATGTTGTGAAATCTATGTTCAGTGTAGTCAAAAGTTTTCAGGCAGAGCTCCTGTGCAGAAGTAAATTGAATACAGTCCGTTGACGTCATATAATGCTAATAATTATACATGAGTCCACATGCAAAGAAGATGCGGTTGGTTGCAGTCTGATAGCGTGATGTTTGTCCCATGACAACTCATACCATCATGACAGCAAGTAATGTCAGTCGGTGTAAACAGTGAAGAGACGAATTGTCATCACACGTATTTCTCCAGATCTGATATGTCTCTGATCGCCAGCACCTTTGCATCCTCTGGTGTTCCTTTTAGTTTTATGAAGATTTTACAGTTAGCAGTCCATGTTGATTGAATTTTGTTTTGCTTCCTCAGCAAACGGGCCTGTCTTGCGATATCAGAGTTTTTCTTTGTCAAATGTTCGTTGATGTACACATTTGTTCCCTTCAGCTTTCTCCCTTGCCGGAGCAATGCTATTTTCTGTTTTCTGTTCACAAAGCGAATTATTATGGACGTTTTTTTTTACTTTTCCTCGGGAGGGGATGACAGGCCTCAATGTCATGACTGTTCACAGTTATTCCTTTACTGTCAAGGAAGGAGATAACCTGTTGCTCTATTGAGTCCAGGTCAGCCTCGGTGGGCTCCCCGTTCACAGATCCAGCAGCCCTTGCATATGACCTGGGTCTGGTCTCCATCCCACTGATAATCAGGTCATTCATGTGTGTGTACTGTTCAAGATCAGTCACCCTGGATTCCAGAACTGCTATCTTTTTATCTTTTTCAGCATTTTGTTTTTGCAGATCTTTGATCTGCCCCATCATATCTAGTAGCAGTTTCTGATTTTTGGCAATGTTTGAAATTTCACCGGACATGAAGTTAAGTGACTTCCTTATGTCCTCCACCTCCTCCTCCGTGATCGTGGACTTTTTTGGTGGCATTTTGCTTGAATATTCCAGAGTGTGTGCAGGCTACCAAGCAGAAGATCACCGGGATGATGCGTCTGATGATGCGTCTGATGATGCGTCTGATGACAATGACGAGGAGACAAATCACAGCACCGGGCTGATGACGAGGTGACCAATCACAGCGCCAAGCGGCAAAAACAACACCTGAGTCCGGAAGAGAGATCAAAAAACAAAAACAGCGTCCACACTAACTTCAACAAGAAGAAAAAGCACACAATGCTCCACAAGCAGTGCCGATATGTAACACGCACTCGAACAGCCCACTCAACCCGACACACACACGTCCTCCCGCAGATAGGCGGGCCGTGAAGCACCCGAACCCCCAGGTGTAACCTGGCGTACAGTTATGGGTCACCGATTTGCAGAGCCAAAGAGCCAGCAACCACAGCCAGACGCCATCAACCCATTAATCGATCACACACGAGACAATTTGCAGCTTACCTCGGTGAAGTCGATCACGGGAGAGAAGCAGATAACCGGCGAGCTAGCACGCACAGCTCCGGGGTCGGCAGCCCATAAGGAAAAGCGGAAACCTCTAAAACAACGGGTTACAATATTATGACTTTATTCTCGAAGTCTGTGAATTTTTTTTTTTTCTCTGTGGCCCTAATATTCCGTAATTTTATATATAGCCTTATAGTCTATGGGAAACTGTAAATTATCTAATGATTGCAACATCATCTAAAATCATCATTTATCCAAAATGATTGAAATTAATGATCACAAACGTTTAAATAATGACAGTGGGTCTAGTTATGTGATAACAATGTGTAGTGGGCAGTGGAATAACTATTGGTTTCCGTTTGTGGTGACTCCTGACTGAGATAAGGGGTGAGATTAAATAGATCCTGGAACTTAGCCTGGTCTGGAGCAGGCTAGCTCCACAGAATAAATCTCCATGGTAACTTATACCATAACATATCCTACTGCCCCCTATCCCGCTTTTGTGCAACCAGATCACAGATGAGTTGAGCCAGGATAACCAAGATATCCCGGCTTAATCCCTTCTCCTAGTTTTGTGCAACGGGCCTCTGAAGACGAACAAGCCACCAACAGTTCATCAGCACAGTGAGGACACAGAGCAGGTTTGTCTGTCTGTTAACAGACTGCAGTCTGTGCTGATAAACTACAGACCTGTAGAGTAACATCGGTCTGTGCTGATAAACTACAGACCTGTAAAGTCAGTCTGTGCTGATAAACTACAGACCTATAGACAGGGTTTATGCATGAATCCTGGGGCTACATTTAAATACCATTTAATACCTTTTTAATTCTTCCTAAATATTTTTTAAAACCTCACCGCAACTTGCCTGTAGTCATAGAGCAAAAACAGGATCGATAAATGTTAGGGCACGCACACTGTTACTGTTAATCTCTTTAGTTATTGCCATGAAATAGTGTGCATGCGCTCCTATTGATCACTCCGGTCAACAAGCTCCTTCTTGAAAACCATATCACATAACCAGTAATCCTAACCAGTTTTGTCTTTCCCACATGCAAATGTTTTTGCTACTTCTGAATCAGGAAACATAGCTTGAAACATTTCGGAGATTCCTTCATTTGAACTGAGAGAGTTGTGCTTGGCAACAGTGTCAAGACAGCACAAAACCTCTGCATGGAGAGACGGTGTTGTGGCCATCACCGTCCTCAGATTCCCAGGCCTAGAAGAAGATGCGATGGCTGCAGTGGAAGTTTGACTGGTGGTGGGACTCGGTTGGAGCGGTGTACTGGGCATACTAGCAGCACAGACATTTGATATTAATGGCTGCTCTCCCATCAAGTTGTCAGTCAACTGAACACTGTAGATAGATCCAACTACATAATTTGAGCTGCAGCCAAGTCGTTGCAATTTGTGAAACATGTTACAAGTTACGCTACTTGACATCTGCTAAAGAAATGACAGTGCTTAAGATTTCAGCACCACTCCACACATAACCATGTTCTCTAATGAAGACATCAAGTATACTTGACCTACAGTGTTTTACAGGAGTCTATGAAATCAAACTTTTTTGTGCAAAGCTTGTTTTACTCCAGCAATCAACCATGTACATAACTTTTCAGTATTCAGTGATTTTGTACCATCATACTAACCACAGACTTCTTATTGAGAATCATTACAAAGTTTCACGGCGTTCCTGTAACCATGGTAACTCAGTGCTGGAGAAGAGGGAGAGACGCTGAATGTCATTTTTACACCATAATGTCCAGACAAAGTCCAGAGTAGAGTCGTTGTTTCACACATGTAGCAACAACAGGAGACTCTCTGTGTCAGACGAGTTCTCACATGTTGACTAAACTTTACAAACCGAGTCTCAAAATGACGTCACAACTGTGACATCACAGCTCTGTGACGCAGTCAAAAACTGATAGCGTCGCAGCACGATGAGTCCATGCTAGCTAAACAGCTAAACGTTAGCGCCGATGCTCCGTGTTTAGATCCCGGCCTGGTGTGGGTCACACGCACGCTTTAAACAATACCATGGGCTGTGTGACAACCTGCCAATAAAAACATCAACCCCCTCCTCGGATATACATTGATCTCATAAATGGCCTCTGTGAACTCTAAATGATGGAAATAGCGACGGAGAACTCTAATGCATGAACTACACAGAACAATCCTGAGTCAACCGCTCTGCACATGGAAAATAGGTCTACTGTTCAGTCTATGTAATAAATTCTGGTGAACTTTTAACAAATTTACAACAAATCACGTGCTATTCTTTAAAAAAATAACACCTGGCAATCAGACATTTAATACTTTTTAAGGGCCTTAATTTTCACTAAGTTGATTTACTACCTTTAAATACTTTTTAATACCCCGCAGACACCCTGTGTACAGTAATGCCAGTCTGTGCTGATAAACTACAGACCTGTAGAGTATATGCAGTATATCTTATATCATACTATAGTAAATGATGTCATAATAGTATACTGTGATGTCATAGTATAGTATATTATGTCATAGTCTGTGTGTCATAGTATAGTGCGATGTGTACATCATGATGACATCACACGTCAGCTTCAACAGATTTAATTAAAAAAAACAGAAACCAGAGTGACTCTGGTTCAATGACGCCGTCGTCATGGTGACACCACAGCAGCTGAGTTTGTCTTCCTTTAAAAATACATTGAGTCTGTTTCAGTCTCATCCTGAAGGTCAAAGGTCAGCTGTTCAACAGTTCATGCTACTCTTTGTCCTCTTTTTCACTTCTTCTTGCGGACCACCGTCCACCCGTCCTTTTCATCCTGAGAACAAGGACAAGGATCTGCATCCGTCCTGCTGACTGATGGACTGGAGGATTCACACTCCATCACCTGAACACACAAAGACTGTCATCAATATTCATATTCAATAAACCTGTCCTGATCATGTGACTGATCATGTGAGCCGTGGCTTACTAAACACACAAAGATGAATGAATGGTGTCATGATCCTCTATTAATTATTGATTCAGGAAGGAAAGGAGCTTCAATGCTTCCTTTATTATCTCCTTTAGCATAGGATACACGGAGCATCCTTTAGGAAAGGAAAGGAGCTTCAATGCTTCCTTTATTATCTCCTTCAGCATAGGATACACCAGAACATCCTTTAGGAAAGGAAAGGAGGTAATGCCATCCCACAATTCCTTGCAGCAGCAACTAAAAAAATGGACGCAGCGTTCAGTCATTAAAACCATCAGTGTATTTAAACAGTGTGATGCAGCCTGCAGCAGAGAGAGCGTGTGAATATGAACATACGTGTTGACGTGATGTAAAAACTTTGATCATGAAGTGTGTTCTGTTGTTGACTGTGGAGCTGCGTTCACACACAGAGTAAAAACTGTTTGTAACTGTGACATCCAGCGTCCTGCAGATCATCATGAAGTTACCGTTGCTGATTAATCAGAACTTGTAAACATGTTTGTATGTGAGTGGACAGGTGAGCAACCATTCTCACTGTGTCACGTCTGTGAGACTCTGATGGTCAGTCGTACCTGTGTTTCATCATCACTGTCATCATCAGACGCTGTGGGCGGAGCCGTGACCTTCGCCCTCTGACCCGTCTTCTGTGTCAGACTGCTGATGGTGAGTTTGAGCTGCTGCAGCGCCCCCTGCTGCCACTGAGAGAACACCTGCAGGAGACTGACGGACACCTGGGGACACACAGGGTTAACGTGTGTGTGTGTGTGTGTGTGTGTGTGTGTGTATGGTTGTGTGTGTGTGTGTGTTTGTGTGTGTGTACCTGAGGTAAACTCCCATCATCCACCACTGTGTCAAACTCCTGATCCATCAGCTGAGCGATGAAGTCCTCGACCTCAAACTGCTGCAGGTCAGCTGATCACACACACACAGATATTTTTAAAATGATAAAAAAAACACTGATGATATCATACGGTTACTGTTAGCTACTGAATATGGGCGTTGTTAATTCAGACTTGACTTGAACGCATCACAAAGATCAAAAAGAAACAAAGGCAAGAAAGGTCGCTGACATCATCAGTGACATCATCAGTGACATCACTGACAGGATATGGCGCTGTGATCATACGAGCTGACTCACGGTTTCTTTGATCACGAGGTTTAAACGTTAAACTAACGTTGAATGATTGTTTACATGATTCATTGATTGAGCATCGGTTTGTTTGAATTTAACGTGCTGCTGTAAGAAGACAGGTTACCATGGTTACCTACCGTTGTCATGGAAATACTGCTGGACCACATCCACCATCCAATCAGCTTTCTGCTGCCCGTACACGCCTCCAAACCCGTTATCCACCGCGATCTGTGACGTCAACACAAAAACAAAGACGACAAGCTGCATTCACTGACGGTCTGTTGTTCTGTTCTGTGGAGCTGCGTTCACTGACAGTCTGTTGTTCTGTTCTGTGGAGCTGCGTTCACTGACAGTCTGTTGTTCTGTTCTGTGGAGCTGCGTTCACTGACAGTCTGTTGTTCTGTTCTGTGGAGCTGCGTTCACTGACAGTCTTTTGTTCTGTTCTGTGGAGCTGCGTTCACTGACAGTCTGTTGTTCTGTTCTGTGGAGCTGCGTTCACTGACAGTCTGTTGTTCTGTTCTGTGGAACTGCATTCACTGACAGTCTGTAGATCATCGTTGATGTTTATTATTCTAGTACTGACGTTGGTGATGACGTCATATCCTTCATGTTTATATGTCCCGCATGAAACAACACGCTTCAGTCTGTTAGCTTCAGTCTGTTAGCTTCAGTCTGTGGCTTCAGTCCGGTCCGACGGCCCGTCAGCGGGTTTATCTGTCGGTTTGTCTGTCGGTCAGGTGTACCGTGTGTCGTCATGTTACCTGTAGAACCGGCCAGGTGGTCAGAACCGCGCGGACTCCCTCCGTGAAGAGCTCACGTGAAGCTGTGGAAGCCGCCATGTTGGATCTGACAGACAGAAAGAGTCGAGTGAAGAAAGAGCCCGACAGACCGAAACAGCTGATCCTGATCTGATCTTGATCTCACAAGCTGTGTCCCAATTCAGGGGCTGCATCCTTCGAAGCACGCATTTGAAGGCCGATTACGTCACAAAGCCGCGCTTAGGTTGTCCCAATTCGAAGGCTCCTTCAAATGCGTCCTTCAAATGCGTCCTTCTTTTCCCTCTTTTTGGAGGATGCACCGCAACTATCCTTCGCGGCCTCCCATATCCCAAGATCCTTTGCGCGTCGCTGTTCAGTGCCGGGAAAAATACAATGGCCAAGCGCCGATGAATAATACCTAATAATGAATAATACATTTAATAATAATATTAAATGTAAGTATTGGGTTTTTATATTTAATTACTTTTACTTATTACTACTTATACTTTTACTAATTACTTATATTTTATTACTTTTATTATCCCTGCTTTATTTCCAGACTGAAAAACTGCAAAGTCTAGTTAAACGATTGGATTGAATAAAGAGCTACGTTTAGGATTATCACTATTATATGTTATACTTCATTCTTCTTTCTTATACTTTCTTCTGTCTGTTTTTTCTTCGTTTTCTCAACTGACGACTAACTGACAGGCAACGGCTACGTTTTTTTTTGTTTTTTTTTACAAATTTTATTGACAAGTCGGAATTACATTTAGCAGCAATACAAAACAGAGAACAATATAATGCCAGGGGGTCACAGTATTCAAAATAGTAAACAAAGCATTGCAATTAATTCAATAAAATATTATACAAAATGCATAACTCAGTGGTTTTAATAGCTTTTTTGTTTGAAGAATATTGGATAGTTGTTATGTATTGTTTGAGTTCCTTCTCAAAAATTAAAAATGATGGATTGTGATTAGCGAATTTGGATTTGTGTATGTGGTATTTTGCAAGTAGAACAAGCAGGTTGATGAAGTAATAATGATCTTTGTTGTTCGCAGAATAGGAGTGGAACCCAAACAGCACATTCACATATGTAAGAGACACACCAGATAATATATTCTGAGAAATAAAAGTACCAACATCTTGCCAGAAAACAGATGAAAAGGGACAGGACCAAAACAGATGATAAAGATCTTCTTCACATTGTTTGCAGAATGAACAGCCCACAACAATGTCTTTTTTGTATCTACGTAAAAATAATTTGCAGGGATAAAATCTATGGATCATTTTAAACGAAACTTCTTTAATCTTATTTATAATCAGAAATTTAGAAGGAAGGCACCATATTCTTTTCCAGTTCAAGTCTGGAGTAAGGCTATTCCAGTGAGAAATTACATTTGAAACAGAGATTAAGTCCTTCTGAAATAAAGCACGTATATTACAGTTGTTATTGCTCTTCTTAGTAGAGAAACAGATCTGACCAACAGTAGTGACAGCAGGGTCTAATTCCAAAAAAGACAGTTCAGATGTAATGGAGCTTCTCAGTAGCATAATAACACCAGACGGAATAGCGTCAAAAACCACAGCATATTCCTTTGGAGATATGGGAATACTGTACTTGTTGAGAAATTCAGAGTAAGACAATAAGAAACCATTAGCGTTGAGAAGCTGCTTCACTAAATAGATACCATGGTCAAACCAGTTTTCCAAAAATAAAGTTTTCCGTTTGTATAATATATCTCTATTGTTCCAGATGTAGTATCTGAGGTGAGAAATTGTGCCTGTAAATTAAGGTCCAAGAAAGAAGCATCTTCCATCATATGGAAATTAGACAGCTTTAAAGGAATCTTTTCAATGTTGTAGTTGCAAAGTAAAACAAATTTAAGGCCACCAAGTTTAGAAAACAGGTAGTTTGGGATAAAGTTCCATGTTGAGGATGGGTTTTTAAGAAATTGTTTTATCCAATTTATTTTGAAGGTATTATTTAGGGTTGAAAAATCAAGAAAATTCATACCACCGTGTTCATATGAGTTCCTCAGCACTGATCTTCTAATATAATGAATCCTATTTCTCCATACAAATTTATACAGCATATTATCAATGGCTTCAGCGGTCTGCTTGTTCACATCAAGAGAAAGGCCAGAATAAGTCAAACGGGAAATGCCTTCTGCTTTGGATAGCAGGATTCTTCCTCTGATCGACAGGTCTCTTTGAAGCCATGAATTAAGCTTTTTCTGTACCTTACCTATAATGGGGTCGAAATTCAGAGAGCATCTAGTACTTTGATTTTTGTTAATCGTTATGCCAAGGTAGGTTACAGAATCTTTCACAGGAATGTTCGAAATGGAGGATACATTACAATGCTTGAGAGCTAACAGTTCACACTTACTGATGTTTAAGCAGAGCCCAGAGGCATTAGAAAAATACTTAATTATGTCAACAGCTACTGAAACCTGAGAAGCATCCTTTAAAAAGCCAGCTGACTAATTATGATTTCTTTTTCAGCTATAGTGATACCTTTCAGGTCGCTGAGTTTAATAAAATCTGAAAGTAATTGAGTGCAGATTAGAAACAAGTACGGTGAGACCGGGCAGCCTTGTCTGACACCGCGCTCTAGGTTAAATCTGGGAGATGTGCCTGCATGTAATTTAATTGAACAGTTAGCATTATTATACATGGTCTTGATAGCTGCACAAAAGTAAGGACCAAAACCGAATTTTTTTAATGCTCGAAACATAAAATCATGTTCGATGGTATCAAACGCTTTCCTAAAATCTAAAAACAAAATTAAGCTGTTATCCTTGCAAAGATCAGCATAATCAATAAGGTCTAGTACAAGCCTTATGTTATTTGCTATATGCCTATGTCTCATGAATCCACTTTGTGTTTCATCTATAATGTGATCTAAAACAGATTTCATTCTAATAGCAAGAATTCGAGCTAAAATTTTATAGTCATTATTAAGAAGGCAGATCATTCTCCAATTATCAATCAGAAGAGGATCTTTTTTAAGTTTTGGAATTAGGGTTAAGAGTCCTTGACATAAGGTGGGAGGAAGGGTTTGCACTTCAATGCTTTCTACAAACACGCCATGGAGGAAGGGGGACAGCTGCTCCGCAAAAGTAATATAGAATTCAGACGTCAGGCCGTCAACACCAGGTGATTTATTAAGCTTTAGGTGTTTGGTTGCAAACAGGACTTCGTCTGGTGTTAAAGGACTATCACAGATACTCTTTTGATCTTCAGTGATTAGTTTTGATTCAGTGAAGTGTGCAAAAAAGTTGTCAGCTTCAGTTTTATTATATTGTGATTCATATAGGGATCTATAAAATGTGGCGCAATAGTTAGCTATCTTTTTAGGATCATCAGTAATAACATTGTTAACACTGAGTTTTTGAATAGAGTGGCTTTTACCACGTGCTCTTTCTAGTTGAAAGAAATATGCAGAGTTACGTTCCCCCTCCTCCAACCATTTTCTCCTTGATCTTACAAAGGCACCTTCTGCTTTCATTCTGTATATGACATTTAACTTATCTTGTTGTGAAATTAATTCTTGTAAGTCATTTTCTGATAAATTTTCAGGTGAAATTTGAGAAAGTGCTGTTATTTTAGAAATCACATTTGTTTCTTCGATTTTTCTAGATTTTGATAAAGATGTACCAAATTCTCTCAAATATTTTGATACCTCAAATTTGAAAAGCTCCCAGTTTCTGGAAAAACATTTATCAACTGAAGCTTTGTTCCAATAGATATTAATTAGTGTTTGAACTTTTTTAATTACAAGTTCATTTTTAAGAATAGAGTTATTAAGTTTCCAGTAAGAGCCTCTAAACACGTGAGTAGTGTTAGAGCCAAAGGAAACAGTTAGTGACACGGCTCTATGATCTGTTAATGGTGTAGTTGTAGTGACTCCAAACAAAAAGCGGAGTCACTGAGAGGCTAAGTGAGGGAGCATTGCACTGTTGACTCGCTACACAAACGACAAAGCCATTTCCACACTTTCCGACTGTGTCCGTATTTATTTCCAACGCCGAACAAAACAGACAAAGCAAGGCAAGGCAAGATGTTTAAAACTCAGTCTGCAGTTAAATCAAGCGGTCAACAAAAAATACGCTCTCCCTACTCACCCCCTCTCCATGCAGCCGCCGCGATGAACAGGTGAATATATGCCCATTCATTCAATCACTCAATCACTGCTCCTAACCACACCCCCCGTGACATGCGTGAAAGGTGTCAAACTGACAGCTGAGACCAACACAAACATAAACACCAACCTCTCCGCATATAGCACCGACAACCCAGCCCCTAATTATTATCACTGTAATAATTATAAAACATTATAACAAATAGACAAGAAAAATGAAATCACATCAATCAATTGTCCCTTTTTATTAGTCCATCTGTATAGTTCATCAATGTGCTCTTCTACCTGGAACGCAAGTCAAGTCTAGTCGAGTCCAGAAGTTCACAGCTTCATGGAGTAATCTTGACCATGTCACACTGTCGGTCAGTAAAGTCAGTCTATTGTCCCAGCAAAATCGCCCTCTCAGAACTGAGGGATCAGGCTTCCGCTTCCTGCAGAAGACAGACTTTGGTTATGGGCCTTTCCAAGGAGCTGGTCTTGGTCTTGATCAGCAACCATCGCACAAATCCTCTTCTGTCTGGGAAGGTTTGGCTGACTCTACCCATGACCCATGAGTTCCGCGGTGCTGTCTCATCCACAATAAGCACGATGTCCCCTACCACGAAGTTGCGCTTGATACCAGTCCACTTCTGACGTTCCTGCAACTGTGGTAAATATTCCTTGGTCCATCGCTTCCAGAATAAATTGGACATATACTGGACTTGCTTCCAGCGTCGATGAGCATAGATGTCATTTCTTTGAAATTCCCCTGGTGGCAGGGAAGGGGAGGTTTTCAACAGCAAGAGATGATTAGGCGTTAAAGCTTCCAGATCATTAGGGTCGGTCGAGGCCTTGGTGATTGGACGACCATTAATAATGGCTTCTACTTCACAAAGGACGGTGTGCAGTCCCTCCTCATCCAGATTTTGCACTTTAAGGATGGCATTCAAGACCTTCCGTACAGACCTAATCAACCTTTCCCAGGCGCCACCATGGTGCGATCCAGTTGGAGGGTTGAAAACCCACTTTATTTCCTTCTGAAGAAGAACGCCATTTATCTGAGCTTGATTCCAACCTCTGATGGCCTCTCTCAGCTCACGTTCTCCTCCAACAAAGTTTGTTCCATTATCAGACCGTATTTCCCGGACTTGGCCACGCCTTGCCATGAATCGTCGCAGTGCATTGATAAAAGAATCTGTATCCAGAGAAGGAGCCACTTCGATATGGATAGCTCGTATTGCCATATGAATATGACTCCATATCTTTTTACTACGCTCCTCCGGCTCTTGACCTCAAAAGGTCCAAAGTAGTCCACACCGACTCTGGTGAATGGAGCTTCATCTGGACAGACCCTGTCAACTGGGAGATCTGCCATCAGCTGGCACCCTGGAGCAGCTTGCAGCCTGCGGCAGACAACACACTTTGACAAAATCCTCCTTATGGCTGTGCCAACTCCTGGAATCCAGTACCTTTGATGCAATTTGGACAACATGTAGTTGCGTCCTCCATGACCAACTTGTTGATGTATGTGCCTTAAGAGAATGTCTGAGATGTGAAGCTCTTTGGCTAGAATAGCAGGGTGTTTAGCATCTTCAGGTAGAGCCGCCCTACTTAATCGTCCACCAACCCTCAGGATACCATCCTCCAGCACAGGAGAGAGCTTGAAGATGCAAATATTCTTTTTCACATTTCTGCCACTCTGTAGACTGGAGAGTTCATCAGGAAACCTCTTCTTCTGGCAAAATCTGATGATTTCCCTTTCAGCATCCAGCAATTCATCAACTGTGAGCAAACCTCTCAACGTCCGGTCTTTAACCACTCCATTTTCCTGCTCTAAGGAAGATCTTTGTTGTTCCTGTGAGTCAGACTGGGTGGAGGCTGTGTCAGACCATTTCCTCTTCTGGCTGAGACACCGCAACAAGTTCTTCAGCCTGATAACCCAAGCCACAGCCCTTCTCAAACGGGTCCAAGAGGAAAAATGATGGATCAGCCGAGTGGTTGCATCCACATTCTCTGAGGTCTGCATCGCATCCACTGCAACACTCACCTTGACTTCAGGATCATTTGGCAGAAGTTCGCCCAAACAATCTGGACTCACAGGCCAGTCCTGTTCAGGATGCAGAATATACGCAGGTCCTGACAACCAGGTTTCACTCCTCAGAAACATGTCCACCTTCAGCCCTCTGGAGGCCACATCCACAGGATTGCTTAGGGTGTTTACATACCTCCACTGAGATGGCTGCGATCCTTTGAGTATTTCTGAGACCCTGTTGGCAACAAAGGTACGGAACCTTGAAGTCTCGTTCTTAATGTACTTTAGTACAGAGGTGCTGTCTGTCCAAAACATTGACTCTGTTAATGACATATGCAACTCCCTCTTCCAGAATGTGTCCAAGCGACTTGCCATGGTAGCAGCTGTAAGCTCCATGCGAGGTATTGATACAGATTTCAAAGGAGACACCCTGGATTTTCCCATGACAAAGCTGCTGTGCACCTGTGGGTGTGCATTCTGCAGAAGTAGGTAGGTCACTGTACCATAACCATTTTCGCTTGCGTCTGTAAAGTGGTGCAATTGCGCTGCAGTGACTTCTCCAAAATCTGGGTGCTTTAGGCACTGAGCAACCTGGAAGTGCTCTAGCTGATGGAGCTCCTTTAACCAGTTTGTCCATTCCTGTGCAGCTGATGGTGGTATAGGGTCATCCCAGCCGAGTTGCTGCCTACACAGCTCCTGCAAGATGATCTTAGCAGAGAGAACAATGGGACTCAGGATTCCTAGGGGATCGTATATTGAACTGATAACAGAGAGGATCCCCCTTCTTGTCAAAGGTCTGTCCTGCACCACGATCTTAAACCTGAAGGCATCGGACTGAATACACCATTGCACCCCAAGCACTCTCTCCACAGGTAGTAGGTCATGGTCCAGATCCAAATCCTTGATGCCCTTTGCTCTTTGGTCTTCTGGAATTGCTGCCATCACTGCACGCTTGTTGCTCATCCATTTTGTCAGCTTAAAGCCTCCTTTGCCACATATGCAGACCAGGTCATGGTAAAGCACCACCGCTTCTTCCTCACTGGCTGTCGATACCACACAGTCGTCCACATAGAAGCAGTGCAAAAGCTTCTCGATGGTCTCCCGACAGAACTGATCTTCATTGTCCTCAGCACATCTCCTCAATGCAAAGTTAGCACAACTTGGTGAGGAAGTCGCACCAAAAAGATGTACCAGCATTCTGAAGTCCACCAAGTCTTGGGTGAAATCACCGCCGGGCCACCAGAGAAACCTCAGCAGGTCAGCATCTTCCCTTGGTACCCTTACTTGGTGAAACATAGACTCTATGTCTGCCATAATCACCACCGGTTCCTTCCTGAATCTGGCCAGGACGCCAATCAGTGAGCTAGTAAGATCCGGTCCTTGTAGCAGTTGAACATTGAGAGATGTAGACTGGAAAGTGGCTGCACAGTCAAAAACCACATGGATTTTTCCTTTCTGAGGGTGGTAAACACCATGGTGTGGGATATACCACAGTTTCCCATCACTACGTGCCAGCTCACCTGAGGGTACTTGCTCTGCATATCCCTTGGTGACCATGTCATTCATAAAATCTGTGTACTGTTGTTGAAATGATGAGTCTCTTTTGAACCTCCTCTTTAGGTTTAGGACACGCTGCTCTGCAACCTTCCTGTTATTCGGCATGTTCACACAACTTTTCCTCAGAGGCAATGCAACCTGGTAATGGCCATCTACAAGTCTGGCTGAATCCTGGACCAGCTTCATGAACCTTTGATCTTCTCTCGACTGACCAGGTTGTTCATCATAACCGCACTCCGGGAAATCCGTTCTGAACTGCTGCTGCCAAAGCTCCTCCAAGTTCAGGACTGAGATTCTGTTAACGGTTGCAACATCCATTCCTTCACTGCTGTCTCCCCCTAGTGGTCCATTAACAATCCAACCCAGAATAGTCTTAATGGCATAGGGTCCATCGTCCACACTACGGATGACTTGTAGTGGTTCCAGTGCCTTTGGTACATTTGTTCCAATCAACAGCTCAACTTCGGAGTCAATCTCAGGTAAGTGAACATCTCCCAAGTGAGGCCACCTCTGAAGATCCCTTTGACATGGAATATTTCCCCTATGAACTGGCATACACTCCTGGGTATAGGTATTGGGCAAATCACAGTATGTCTCCCCGTCCAAGCCAGCCACCTCCAGTCCTGCAATCACAGTGCTATTAACAACCTTCTCTTGACCCATTGTCCGTAAAAGAATTCGTGTCCTTTTCCCTGAGAGGTTGAGCTTGTTCATGAGGTTAACTGTGCAGAAAACAGCCGTGCTACCCTGATCCAAGAAGGCATAAGTAAACACTGTGTGGTTACTTTTCTTTGATTTAATCTGTACTGGAACTATGGGAAGCTTGCAGTCATGATCACCAGCCCCAGTAAGCCCACTGGATACCAGAGCACAGCCCACTGCAGCGCCTGGTCCTCCCTCTGTCACTGGATCCTTTTCCTTTGAGTGGATGTGAAGCATTGTGGGGTGTTTCAAACTGCACACTTTGCATGAGAGACGCTTTCGACAATCCTTGCTGACGTGTCCTATACACAAACAGCCAAAGCACACTCCCTTTTCCCTTAAAAAGGTGATCTTCTCAGTGTGAGCCCTTTTCTCCAATCGAGGGCAAAACTCCAAAGCGTGTCCACCCTCACAAAACAGACAGACTTTCTTGTCTGATGAGATCGTGTCCGGTCTCCTTCCCTTTGTTGCAGTTTTATTGTTCTCTGCAGTAGTCACAGTTGTAGCAAAACTACTTCCTTTTGGCCTAGATCTAGGTTTTAAGCTGGTTCGATTCATGCCTCTGTTTAATGCCGGTGATGCATCTTGAATGTCCCCAAATACTGGGTCTGTTAGAATCCTTGCTTGCCTTTCAATGAAATGAACAATATCATTAAATGTAGCCCTTTGGTTACGCCTCTCTTGTATTTCACAAGCAGTTGTCCTCCATCGATCCCTTAGCTTGTAAGGCAGCTTCTTTACTATTGTCAGCATATTAGCAGGCATATCCATTTCAAACATGTACTGCACTTCGTTCATTGCATTCGAACAGCTTCTGAGAAATAAGCTGAAGTCTTGGAGCGCCTTAACATCCTCTGCTTTAATCGGGGCCCATGACAATGCCTTGTCCATATAGGCTGCTGCAACCCTTTGTTCATCCCCAAAATGTTCCTGTAGTAAGATTTTAGCCTGAGCATAGCCCCTATCTGGGTCCATATGTTGGCAGCTTCTTACAAGATCCCTTGGGCGACCTCTGGTGAACTGCTCGAGGAAGTACAGGCAATCACTATAACTGTCAGACTTACTTTCAACACAATTTTCAAAGGCTCTCATAAATGTATGAAACTGCAATGGATCACCATCAAAGACCTGAATATCTCTTTTGGGCAAGGATGAACGTAGCTGCTGTTGTACCAGCAGTGTTGTTATTTCATTCTGCTTTTTCATGATATCAAGAACGTTGTTTTGCTCCCCATTGCCTACTGAACCTTCAGTGTTGAGAATGGTCTGATCATTATGAGCACTGGACTGAGGATTGAACTCAGGTAGGTGGTGCTTTAAAGCAGGAGGCTGAAAGTGAGCAGCATGGGTCCGTTTCGATTGCTGTTTAACAGTTTCCAGCTTCTGAGGAACGTAAGGGGCAGCGTCAATATTGAACTTTGTTTTTCCTTGTTCATTCTTAAGGTAAGAATTCATTGCATTGGACCGGCCTGTTACAGTGTTTTTTGAACCAGATGTGCTAGCAGCCCTTAGCACATTCACTTTAGCCAAGTGTGCAGCAATTTCTTCATCCAACTTGAGCCTTTCTTTACGTTTCCGTATTTGCTGCTCTTCCTCCTCCAGTGCATGTTTATCCTGTAAAAGTTTTTGCCGTGCCATCAATGCAGCTAAATCAACCTCTGCCTTAATGCGAGCAGAGGAGGTGCTTGATACAGAGGACCTTTTACCACTTCCAGAGCTTTTTCCACTTGTAGCACTTTGTGCAGATCTTCTGCTTTGCACATTTGATATGCTATCACTTGGTTTCACATCGTCCTGTGAGCCTTCATGAAGTGTGATGGAGCCTGTGTCCTGTGCTGCTGCCTGTGAGGCATCGTCCATTTGAAAGTGACACACATCCTTTGTTGCTGCCACCAAATCATTTTCAACAGGATTGGGACCATGCTCCTTTTCATCCAACCACCGAATCACATCATTCTTGAATGCACTGCTGTACTTTTCAATACTTGAGAACCAATCATTCTGTCTACCCTTTTCATCCTCAGGTAACAGCGGAATTATTGTTTGATGCAGGTTAACAGCAGTGTCAAGAAGCTGAATGAGAGTATGCAACTGGGATTTCAACTCTTGTGCATTTTCATTTAGTTTCATAAGCGCTTTCATTGCAGGTATTAAGCATTTTATTTTATTCACATGTATTTTACGTTCATTTTGCAGACTTTCAAGTTTATTTGCCAAGGCCTTTGCAGTAAGTTTGACCTTTCGTTTGGCATCCACTGCTTCAGACCCATTGTTTTCCACTCGTTCATTTATTGCACTCATACTGCCTTTTGAAGCTCAGCAACTCAATGATTTGCGCAGTGAATCAACAATACACCCAGCATAGTTTTCATTTTTCCACAGATCGTTTATTTCACATCCATAAGTATTCCAAAACGCCACGGATAATCACTCTCAACGAGCAGGACAGCGTGTCTCAGCGCACTTTCGCATACAGGCAGCGCTCCCCAATAGACGCGCTGTCAATCAAGCTGCGTTCAATCCAACATACACAGCATGAATGAATGCGAGTGATACAGGCCTACCGGTCTGAAGTCCGCGTTGCGATCAGTCTCAGTTCTGCAGTTATGCACCGTGTGGCGTGATCCGTGTGTCCACATATGCCGTTTGAGTGTAGTGTTTTTTGTTGACAAAGATGTAGTGACTCCAAACAAAAAGCGGAGTCACTGAGAGGCTAAGTGAGGGAGCATTGCACTGTTGACTCGCTACACAAACGACAAAGCCATTTCCACACTTTCCGACTGTGTCCGTATTTATTTCCAACGCCGAACAAAACAGACAAAGCAAGGCAAGGCAAGATGTTTAAAACTCAGTCTGCAGTTAAATCAAGCGGTCAACAAAAAATACGCTCTCCCTACTCACCCCCTCTCCATGCAGCCGCCGCAGTGAACAGGTGAATATATGCCCATTCATTCAATCACTCAATCACTGCTCCTAACCACACCCCCCGTGACATGCGTGAAAGGTGTCAAACTGACAGCTGAGACCAACACAAACATAAACACCAACCTCTCCGCATATAGCACCTACAGTAGTTATTATATTAGCTGTAATGTTATTCTTATCTAAACTATCAGAAACTAACCAATAATCTATACGAGACATTGAAGTGCAAGCCCTATTGTTCCATGTATAAGATTTACTATCAGGATTTTTTTCCCTCCATATGTCGACCAGATTAAATTTTTTCATGAAGGTAGATAGAGTGGAAGTGGAAGTGGAATTGTTAGTATTTGGGGGCCATCTATGTAATAAACTATTCAAAACAATGTTGAAATCCCCACCCATAAGGAGTAGCGCATTGGGATACTTTGACAACCATTGTAGAAAGCTAGATTCTAAAGCATCAAATAAAAAGTCATTTTCCGGTTTAGAGTTATATCCATATATGTTGGCAAGAAGGGTAATATTGTTATCAACATTAAGGATTAATATTATGAAATGTCCTTTAGGGTCACTTTCTGAGTGTAGGATCACACCATTAAAGTTGTTTTTTAAGCTAGTAACCCCTGCTGATCTTTCTGTTCCATGTGAACACCAAAGATCGTTCCCCCACTGAGTTTTCCAAAAAGAAGCATCATTTACCACTGTATGTGACTCTTGAAAGAAATGAAAATCAGATTTCTGCTGTTTTGCAAATAAAAACAAAGCTTTACGTTTAATGTTATCTCTTAAACCCCTGGCATTTAGAGAACAAACTGATAAGGACAATGTAGGAAGTGTTGTGAACTCAGTAACCAATTTTCATCTCTCAATAAGTGAATTAGTTTTTGCAGGAACAGTGAATTTTAGGAAATATGCTTATATTCCCCGATTACTAGTGTTAAGCGCAAAACTACGCCTTAGAACTGTATAAGTTCAGGTTTATGACAAAGAGCACAAACGGCAAACAGTAATAAAAAATATAAACTGTGCTGAATAATAGAACAAGTGCATATGGAAGAGGGCACCAATATGAAATTAAGGTTTCAGGCATTAAATCAAAATGTATTATTATTATTATTATTTATTAGAGCATTAAATTATACCGTCTCTGAGGGTGTGGGTTAAATTTACCCTTCGAAGCACTAATGCTTAGCTTATATCTACATCCCATCACGGTAAATGTTCATTTGAATTAAAAAAAACATAAATAAAATGTATATTTAGCACAGTCATCCAGTAGTAATAAAAAATATGAACTTAGATACTCAGGCACTACAATGCTGTGAATGAGATTGTGCTGAATAATGTGAATAAAGTGCACATGGAAGAGGGCACAAATAAACAGTTATAAAACTATTATTTAAAAAAAGAGAGATTCTCAGGCAGTAGTGCTTAGTGTGAGGTTGTACCTATAGGTAGAGAGTGAGGATTAAGGAGAGAGCACAAATACTCATCATGTAGGATTCGAAGTGAAAGACAGAGCAAGAGTACATGTGCTTGTAGTGGAGACAATGTTGTAGTCTTCCATCAAGGGGGTCCTGCTGTGTCCATCTGGTCAGGTGTAGAATGGATTCCGCGTGGAGATAGCGTTGGGTGCATCTCCTTTCCTTCGATTATCACACGAACCCCGGCGAAGTGTGCTTTTTTCCCTTCCTTCTTGGCGGCTTCAATCATTGGCCAAAGTTTCTCACGCAGTGCTTTGTCAGCGGTAGTGAGATCCTCCGTGAATCTCAGTCTGTTTTCCTTGAGAAAGCTGCTGTTTTTGGCCATTCTCCACACCAGGTCACGGGACGATCTGTTGGTGAAGCGGATGATGGTTGTTCTCGGCTTCTTCTGCTTGTCGTTGAAACGACCCAGACGATGAGCAATGTCGATATCTTCTTTGATCTTGGCCTGATTCTCTCCAACAACGGCACAGCAAATGTCAGCAACTCTGGCTTTGATGTTCTCTTGTTTGTTTTCAGGGATCCCGTGGAGCCTCAAGTTCCATCTGCGCTGATACCGCTCTGCCTCGTTGATTTTCATTTCGACCTCTGATAGCTTCTGGTTATTGTTTTCACATGTGCGGTTCACCACCTTCATGTCAGCTTTTAGGGTTTCCACTTCCGAAAATACAAAGTCAATTGATTTCTTCAGAGCGTCGATGCTGACAGTATTACGGTTGACCAAGCTTTCCAGACTGTCTGCTCGTTCGTTGATTAAACCAGCAATGTTGTTTTGTAGTTGAGCGAGTGTTAATTCAGCTTTTAGCTTCTTTTCAGCTGGTTTAACTGGGGTATTGGGGTCGGACTCTGGAAGTGGCGTCAACTCAGGGCTCTGTCTGTCCGTGATGGAGGAGCAAGCATACAAATGGTCGGAGAAAGAGCTGGCAGCAGCAGGAGCAGCAGAGCAAGCCTGGGCACTGGAATTAGCCGCTGACATGTTGCCTTTGTATGGAGTTGTAGTTAAACTCTTGGTAGTGACAGTTGACTCTTTTTCTTTACGTTTAACACCTTGTTCGGTCATGAACATGTTAGTTGATGTTTAGCTTCGTAGGATGTTAACCTAGCATAAGGGCTGTTGATAGTTACCGTAACGGTTAGCCTGTTGCCGCGCTCGGTGGGCTTCGACGTAAACCGCAGACAGCAAAGCACTTTTTGGATTAAGCAGGGAGAATTGTCTTAATATTGCAAAAGTTCCTGGCTCGTAATAAGTCCATAAAAAGCAGTAGAGAGGAGTGAAAATTGAAAACTCCGATTCAGCCACGAATTCCCACAACTGCACTGGCCGCCATCTTGCGCAGCCCTCCTACAACGGCTACGTTACAAAGTACCAACTGACTGCAGGTGACGCAGCTGGCAACGCAACCAGGAAATGCTTCGAAGGCTAGACCTTCTCATTTAACAACGGTTGATGCGGCCTTCGAAGGTCTCTCAGAAGGAGTCGCCTTTGAAAGCCACGAAGGCCGCGTCCTTCGAAGCATGCAGCCCCTGAACTGGGACACAGCTACACACTTCTTCTTTTTCTTCTTCTTCTTTGGCATTTAATGGCAGTTGGCATCCTTAGTGTTGCATATACCGCCATCTGCTGGACTTTACTTCTTTCTTATTCTTTTAATTAAACCAGTTGAGACAAGAAATCTCATAATGACTCTCCTCCCTTCCTTGGATTTCCCCACTCTACTAGACTCTTTAAGTTAATTTCCCTTATTCCTACCTTTCGCAACCCTGTACTCATCTCTTCCCTTTCCCTTTCATATCTAGGACAAGTTACAATCACATGCTCCACTGTTTCCCTCTCCCCACAGCTACACTGACCAGTCGGATGTTTCCCTATTATATTAAGTGTGCTATTAAATTTACTGTGCCCTATTCTTATTCTGCTCATGACTACTTGTTCTGTTCTATTATCTCCACAACAACCTACCTCTCCTACTATACTGTAATTTACGTAAATGTCTCCCTAAATGCGCTGGAACCCACATGAACGCTATTTCCCTCCCCTGTTGTTTTAATCTTGATGCTTTTAACAGTATTTCATATATTAATTCCTGATGTGTTTTCCCTGTCCTGTTTTTAATGCTTAAGAGTGCTGAAACTGAATCAATACATATGGCTATTTTCCTGTCTGTCCTGTCCTCCACCCAATCTATTGCCATTAATATTGCACATAGCTCCACCGCATGTATGCTTAAGTGATCTGAAGTTCTTTTTGATATTTTGATATGAAGACTGGGAACCACTACTGCTGCGCCTGTTGCTCCTGTTTCCGGCTCTTTTGATCCATCTGTATATACGTACATATATTCCCCATACTTTCCCTCTGTGTAGTTATAAAATTCCTGTACCAGGTCTGCTGTTTTATTTCTTCTCTTGATGTCCCATATTTCTAGATCTACTCTTGTCTCTTGTATCATCCATTCTGGTCTTGTTGTCCACAGAACTGTTGGGCTGAATTCTATTTGCTGTATTTTTAGTTCTGCTATTCCCTCTCTGACCCACCCAAAGCTTGATTTTTGTTCTTTCCCCTTTTCCCAACACATCTCCAAAACTCTCTTTGTTGGATAGTCCTCATAGTGTCCTTTTAAATTTATCCAGTAATTGGCTATAAGCTGTTTCCTTCTAATCCATAACGGCATTTCTCCTGCTTCAACCTGTAGGGAGAATAGAATAGAATGGAATAGAATAGAACATATACTCTATTAATCTCTTGCGGGAAATTCTTTTTTGACCGATGGCGCTGCCTTTCGGGAGCGGTTTGAGGTTCAGTATCTTGCCCAAGGATACTTTGGCATGCGGATTGGGGGAATCGGGGATCAAACCGCCAATCATGTGATTGGAGAACAACCTACCTCCAGGCCACAGCCGCCCGAGCACACTGGTGCTGTTTGCTTGAATGACATCTAACTGCAAGAGGACTGATTTAGCTGCTGATCCATATCCCACACTTTCATACTCTATTCTAGATGTAATTAGTGCAATGTATATGTATTTTAATGATGTAAAGTCAGCCCCCCAATCTAACCTGGCCAAACACCTCATTACATTCAGTACTCCCTTAATTTTTTTAACTATTCCCTTCACATGATCTCTCCACGTTAATCTAGAATCAAAGATCAATCCCAAAAATCGCATACTGTTTACTCTCCCTTAGTTCTTTCCATATAAGTTTAACTTTTTATCTTCACTGACTTTCTTTTTTGAGAAGAACATTACTTTACTTTTTTCCACTGAAAATTTAAAACCCCATTCTGCTCCCCATTTTTCCACTTGATCTATCCCTTCCTGTAATTTCTTAACTATGTGATCTATGTTGCCTCCCCTCTTCCATAATGCCCCATCATCTGCAAACAGAGATCTTCCCATTCCTGTTGGTATTTTGTCAAATATATCATTTATCAGTACTGTAAATAGTGTAGGACTTCACACATCACACTCCCCTGCGGTGTACCATTCTCTACACAATAACTCTCTGAGACCTCAGATCCAATTTTAACCTGAATGACCCTATCCCTTAGAAAATCCATAACCCAGTTAAATAAATTGCCCTCAATTCCCATTTGATGCATCTTAATTAGCAATCCTTCTCTCCACAACATGTCATATGCCTTTTCGACATCAAAGAACACTGCCGCCACCGTTTCTTTATTTACCTGAGCCTTCCTGATATCATCTTCTAAACACAAAACCGGATCCATTGTATTCCTACCTCTTCTAAATCCACTTTGATATTTAGTCACCAATCCCCTTTTTTCTATATAATACATGAGCCTCTCATTAATCATTCTGTCCATTATCTTACCTATATGTGATGTAAGAGCTATGGGTCTGTAGTATGTTGGCTTACTTGGATCTTTCCCAGGCTTCCTGATTGGTATAATTATCGCCTCCTTCCAACTTCGTGGGACTTTACCCTCTCTCCAGACTTTATTGTATAATGTTAATATTTTCATTAATCCCACCTCACTTATATGTTTAATCATAGTGTAACATATTCTATCTTTACTTGGTGCACTCCTTCTTGTTTTGTCTATTGCTCTTTTCATTTGTCCAATGGTAAATGGGACATCTAATTCGCTTTCCCTACTATCCTTTCTTTTTAACACCTCCCTGTTTTCATTTCTAGTTTTCTCCCTGCCATGTCTTCCCTCCTCAGTTAAATTATTTGAGCTGTGCACTGCGACAAAAGTTTTAACCATTAACTCCGCCTTTTCTTTATTGGTTACAGTCACTTCATTTTGTAAGATCCATCTTCCCCCTACTCTCTCCGTGGCCTGTACTGTAGCTAAATTTATTTTATTATATATAGGATAATGATCACTTCCTATAGTCCCTTTTTGGTACACATTCCATTCACATAATGGTGCTAATGCATTGGTCACTATTGTCAAATCTAATGCCGACTCATTCCCAGTATTTACATCTATCCTTGTCCCTCTCCCATCATTCACACAAACCAGATTCTTTCCATCTAACAATTCCTCCAATATTTCCCCATTACGATCATTCTTCTCGCTCCCCCATAATGTATTATGAGCATTAAAATCTCCACACCACACTGTGTTTCCATTGCTCTTGCCTTCCATTTCTTCCAGTTTCTTAATGTCCAACAGTCTGCATGGGTTATAAACATTTATTATAGCCAGTTTCCTCTTTCCTATCCATACTTCTATTACAATACTCTCCTTCTCAACTCCAATATCAATAACCCTGTAGGGAATGCCCTCTTTTACAAACGTGACACATCCGCCTCCTGTCCCTTCTTCCCTGTCTCTTCTGACTGCCACGTAACCTTTAATAATGAACTCTAAGTTCGGTTTTAACCATGATTCCTGGATGCACAATATGTCTGGTTTTTCCTGCTGACTATAGATGAATTGTTTAAACTCCTGACCATTAGCAATTAGGCTTCTTGCATTCCACTGAAGGATTATCATTATTATTATTATTACCCAATACATGATGTTTCTTGACTGGCCTGAACACTCAACTCATCTCTTACATCTTCTTTCCACTCTTTACCTCATCTCCCTGCCCCTCACTCTCTGTGCCTTCCAAACTATCTTTGTCTTCCTTCTTTCTCTTTCTCCCACTTGCCCTTCTACCCCTTCCTCCTCTCCCTACTTGCTCCCATTCACTACCCCCTTTATCAATCTCATAGTCCTCTTCACTCATTTCCATACTGTTGTAACTGTCTCCATCCCCCTCCTTTCCCTCCATTTTACACCCGCTTACAGAAAGCAGCGCTAGGGTACCGCTACCGGACCTATACAGGCCGTCGGCCGATACCCCCACAATCTACTCTCCGCAAGTTACCTACCTACTTTCTACACTCCAATAACAATGCTACACACTCTTGTTCAATTCAATTTTCACTCTCTGTTTTTGTTTTACCGCTCTTCCACAATCCACTCTCTCCAACCGCTCTCTCCAGTATCGCTCGTTTCCTTCCGTTTCATGTTCTTATCTCACACACTCCAGAACATTCTTCATTTCAGCTTCCACTCCTCGTGACCTCTCTGTCATCTAAAACATGAGAACATCTAAACATGACGTCCTCTCTGTCATACCTCCTGATGAATTGAGAACATGCTCTCCTGTTTCCTCTCCTGCAGTGATTACACTGTCTGCCTGTAATAAACATCCCGTCGTTCAGAAGGTCTGATGGTACGATTTCGTCGTTCAAACTGTCTGATGACTGACTGAAAACTCTACTCAAACCTACTCTCTCTCTCTCTTTCAGGGTTGTGCCTAGTCAGGCACGTATTGGCTGATGATGTAGTCACATCTCCCTTTACTGAAAACTCTACTCAAACCCTCTCTCTCTCTCTCTCTCTCTCTCCCTCCATCACCACCACCAGCTGTAAACATACATGTCTCATTAATGCATGTTAATGCATGTTACTAACTAAACTTCTTTCCTGAAGTTTCTGTGCTCTCTCGTCCAGCAGGTTCTCATGGATCGTGGCTCCTGCTGTGGTCCTGCACGCCGTCCACTATATATTATTACTGTCATTATTGTTACCATCTCCATTACAGTTTATAGTGATTTGCTGCTGCTGTGCATCTGTGCATCTGTCTCTCTTTCTCTATCTCTCTATATTTATCTCTATCTCTCTCTATTTGAATTTACTGGCTCCAGGTTCAGGTGTTGACGTTCTCCTCGCTCTGGCTCCTGATTCCCGCCGTGGCTCACATTAGCTGCTGTCTGTGCTGGTGGAGCAGACATTAGCTTAGTTGCTAACGCTTCCTGCTCCTGTTGGCGGTGAGACACATTTTGATTCGTTGCTTTGTGCCAGGTGTGTTTTAGTTAATTTAATTTGAATATGAGAACATGTGGCAGAGTTTTCTTTTTAATATGTATTTATAGTATTAACAGTTTATTTCATAACCGACCCAGACCGACTGAAGGCGGCAGAGGTCAAAGGTCACAGGAAGTGAGACGAGCATTCATTCATATTTATTTTCACAGAAGAAACATTCCACACAGAGGGACACACGTAGAAAAAAAAGTGATGTCACTGCTGATTTCACTGTGACAGGCAGGAGGGGGCGGGGTCATTTTCAAGGCACTATTCATTATATGAACATAGAAACAGGTGAGAGGTCAAAGGTCATCTGAGGACAACTCACTGTGAGCTACAGAGATCAATACTGTCATCAATATACTGTGATCAGAGTCAATGAGAGGGTTAGCTACTGTGTGCTCGTTTAAACCATCATCTTCATCATCATCATCGCCATCATCATCGCCATCGTCATCTTCATCATCATCATCATCATCATCACAGAGGTTCAGGATCTTAGAAGTCTCTGATCAATAATCAATAAGTTTCATAAAGCAACAGGAAGTCAAATTTAGAAAAACAGAAAATCTGTCAAATAAAAAAAAAATCACAAGAAAATCAAAGAAAAAAAACATTTCAAGAGAAATCAGCTGACTCATCAGAAATCAGACCAGATGAAATCAGCTGATTTTTGGAGGGAAATTAAACCTTGACTGAAGTTTCAAACAGCATCATGTGACCTGCTGGAGGTCAAAGGTCAGCAGAGATGAGGCAACTCGTGAATCCAAACGTCTGGACTTTAAGAGGACTCGTTACGAGGACTCGTTAAGAGGACTCGTTACTGGACGTAGTTAAATGTGATTTTTGATTATTGATCTTATAAACTGACAATCTGATTCTGAGCCACAAACAGGAAATTATATTGATTACAGTCCTCATCGTATTCAGACGGACGTTTGGACCTAACGAGACACATCAATCAATCAATCAGCAGACAGTCAGTCGAGGTGATAATTTCCAAACACACATGAACTCAACATTGACAGAGAGACACTTCTAACACCCCAACGTGTGTGTGTGTGTGTGTGTTTATGTGTGTAGCCAGGCGTGCTGTAGACACTCGGCGGCGGTCGCACGGCGTTCAGGCTGCAGCTCTAACATGGTCAACAGGAAGTCACTGAACTGAGCCGCCTGGTCCAACGGCCACTCGTACTTCTCCAACAGAACCTCGAACAGACCCCACGGCTTCAGACTGGAGATGTGACGCAGCTCACCTGAGACAGGCCAGACAGGTGAAACAGGTGAGACAGGTCAGGCAGACAGAGAGACAGACAGACAGACAGACAGACAGTCTCACCTCTCCTGTTGAAGTACTCTCTGGAGTACCTGCCAGACTGAGCGAAGGGCAAAGGAATCGGCCCCAGCAGCTCGATGATGTGAGCGATGTGATCTGAACAAAAAATATGTTAGGAGTGTAGTACCACTATTATACTGCAGTACTACTATAATACTGTAATACTATGATGTGCAGTACCTTCATCTCTGGTGTAATCTTCTCCTGAATGAGGTTCAAACAGGTAATCGCCTGTCGCCAACTCAAACGCCTGAAACACCAATCAATACACCAATCAATACACTAATCAATACACCAATCAATACATCCACCCATCTGTTAATGTCCTGTCTGTGGTCCGGGTCAGGTCTCTGGTAGCAGTGTCTGGGTCTGACCCAGTTCTTCTACGGTTGGACGTGGCTTGAACACCTTCAAAAGGAGTCCAGGAGGATCCTGATGTTAAACCACCTCAGCTGGCTCAGCAGCTCTGCTCCGAGCTCCTCATCTCCTCTGAGGCTGAGCCCGGACACCGACAGAGGAAACTCACTCAGACACTCATATTGATCTCATTCTTTCAGTCACTGCACAAACTTTATGATTACAGATAAGTGTTAGAACGTAGATGGACCGGAAAATCAAAAGCTCAGCTCCCTCTGAACCACAACGGTCCGGTACAACATCCACATTAATACTGACGCTGCACCAAATCGGCCGGTTCATCTCACGCTCCATTTTCACGTCACCAATTGTTTGATAGAAGCTAATCCAAAGTCCTTCTCTAAGACCTCCTCGAACTCCTTCCAAGCCCAAGTTTTTGGTGTAAGCCACCATAAGGTTACAGTTTACCCCCCGTACACTGTGCGGCCTCCCCCACCTTCTGATCCAACTCTCACCACCAGTTGATCATCAGTGACCGGGTCACCGATGTCCAAGTATTCAGTGCCGAGTAGACAGCTTCCTGTGTGCGTTTGTGTGTGTGCGTACGAGTGAGTGTGTGTGTGTCTGTGTGTGTGTGCGTGTGTGTGTGTGTGTGTGTGTGTGTGTGTGTGTGTGTGTGTGTGTGTGTACCATGCAGGCGGTGCTCCAGATGTCAGCCGGCGGTCCGTATTCTGCTCCAATCAGAACCTCCAGAGCTCGGTACTGTCTGGTCTGAATGTCCTCAGTGAAGTGTTTGTGCTGAATGAGAGGACATCTGATTGGTCGGATGTTAGTGACACTACACAGGTGAAGAGGAGGAGCCAATGACGGCATCTTACCACCCAGCATGCATTTCCCAGGTCAGCGATCTTCACTCTGAGTTTGTGAGCGTTCAGAGGATCGAGAGGACTGAGGACGAAGTCTGAGGCGCTGAACACTGACAGGAAGTGAGAGACACAAACAGGAAGTCTACAGGTGATCACATGATCACAGTACACACAGTGTGTGTATTTCTTTGTGTACATGTTGTGTACATGTTGTGTACTGTAAAACCTGATATATATTTAGACTGTTTTTCTCCCATCGACCTTCATCAAATAACTTAAATAATTTCTTCAATAATTTTCATTGTTATCAAATCAAATCAAATCAAATTTTATTTGTATAGCCCAAAGTCGCAAAATACATTTTGCCTCGGAGGGCTTCACAATCTGTACAGGGAGTGACACCCTCTGTCCTTAGACCCTCGGTTCGAGTGAGGAAAAACTTGCAAAAAACCCTTTTAACAGGGAAAAAAGTGGAAGAAACCTCAGGAAGAGCCACAGAGGAGGGATCCCTCTCCCAGGACGGACAGACGTGCAATAGATGTCACGTGTACAGTCAACAAGTCAACAGAAACATTTTGTACAATTACAATGAAAAATGACAATGGATTACAATGAATGATAAAATGATTACAGTAGCAGTGGAACCTGTGATAGAGATAGAGAGACACAGATGCACAGCAGCAGCAAATCATTAACTAAGTTACTTTAAACTGTAATGGAGATATGGTAACATTAATGACAGTAATAATATATGTAGTGGACGTCATGCAGGACCACAGCAGCAGTCACGATCCACAAGAACCTGCTGGATGAGAGAGCACAGAAACTCCGGGGAAGAAGTTTAGTTAGTAAGATGCATTAATGTACATGTATGACAGACATGTATGTTTACAGATGGTGGTGGTGATGGTGAGAGAGAGAGAGAGAGAGAGAGAGAGAGAGAGAGAGAGAGGGGGTTTTCAGTAAAGGGAGATGTGACTGCATCTTCAACCAATACCGTGCCTGGCTAGGCATAACCCTGAAAGGGGGAGTCCCCCGGCAGTTTAGTCCTATAGCAGCATAACTAAGGGGTGACCTGAGCCAGCCCTAACTATAAGCTCTATCAAAAAGGAAAGTCTTAAGTTTACTCTTAAAAGTGTTGACCGTGTCTGCCTCCCGAACCCAAAATGGTAGTTATGCTGACGACACCCAGTTATATTTATCGATCAAGCCTGATGAAACCAATCAGTTAACTAAACTCCAAGCATGCCTTAAGGATATAAAAAGTTGGATGACCTACAATTTTCTGATGTTAAATTTAGACAAAACTGAAGTTCTTGTAATTGGACCCAAACACCTCAGAAACTCTCTTTCTAGAGACTTAGTTACTTTAGACGGGATACATATATCATTACTGTCATCATTGTTACCATACCTCCATTACAGTTTATAGTTAGTTAATGTTTTGCTGCTGCTGTGCATCTGTGTCTCTCTATCTCTCTCTACTTATCTGTCTATCATGCATGTGGCAAGGCATTCGGGTCATCAGTGACTACAAGCCCGCCAACGCCTCTCCCCCCTCATCTGACACATCCTTCATCAACGAGCTTAACAACTTCTACGCTCGTTTTGAGAAGGACAATCATGAACCTGCAATAAAGGTAGAGCTGACTGCCGACCACCAACCACTATCACTGTCCCCCATTAATGTCAAAGCAGCGCTGAGCAGGATCAACGCACACAAAGCTGCAGGCCCTGATGGCATTCCTGGACGTGTGCTCAGAGCATGTGCTGGGGAGTTGGCGGGGGTCCTGACGGACTTATTCAACCTGTCCCTGGCCCGTGCTGTTGTTCCAACCTGCTTCAAATCCACCACCATCATGCCGGTACCAAAACACTCCACTCCGACGTGCCCCAAAGACTTCCGTCCAGTGGCACTCACCCCCATCATCTCCAAGTGCTTAGAGCAGCTGGTTCTGGCACACCTCAAATCCTGCCTGCCCCCCACCCTGGACCCCCACCAATTTGCCTACCGAAAAAACAGGACTACAGAAGAAGCAGTCTCCATAGCGCTGCACTCTGTCCTCTCACACCTGGACAATAACAACACATACGCCAGAATGCTGTTCATAGACTTCAGTTCAGCATTCAACACTGTCATCCCCTCCAAGTTAGTAACAAAACTCACAGATCTGGGCATCACAGCTCCCATCTGCAACTGGTTACTGGACTTTCTGACCAACAGGCCACAACATGTTCGGTTAGACCATCACTGCTCCTCCACTCTCACCATAAACACTGGAGTACCACAAGGCTGCGTGCTGAGTCCCTTCCTCTACTCCCTCTTCACCCACGACTGCAGACCTGGACATGGCTCCAACACTTTCATTAAGTTTGCAGACGACACCACAGTGATTGGCCTCATCAAGAACAACGATGAATCGGCCTACAGGGAGGAGGTGGATCACCTGGCTGTGTGGTGCGAGGACAACAACCTGCTGCTCAACACATCAAAAACCAGAGAGCTCATCGTGGACTTCAGGAGGAATGCTGTCACTCACCTACCCATCCACATTAACGGTGTAACAGTGGAGCGTGTGACCAGCTTCAAATTCTTGGGGATCCACATCTCACAAGACCTCTCCTGGACGACTAACTGCTCCAACCTGATCAAGAAGGCTCACCAGCGCCTCTTCTTCTTGAGGATTCTGAGGAAAAACCACCTCTCTTCAGACATCCTGTTGAACTTCTACCGCTGCACCATCGAGAGCATCCTAACCTATTACAGTCTGGTACGGGAACTGCTCTGTGCCATTGAGGACATCTACAGGAAGCGTTGCCTTAGGAGAGCAACAAACATCACCAGAGACTCCTACCATCCAGCACACAGACTGTTTGCCCTCCTGCCCTCTGGGAGGTGCTACAGGAGCCTCCGGACCAAAACCACCAGGTTCAGGAACAGCTTTTTCCCCACAGCTGTTTCCATGCTGAACTCTGCTCCCCGGCACCCCAACCCCCCATCCCTCCATCCCCTCAGGAAGTGAACTGGACTTTCCTCACCTCACTGCATTACTGTACATACTATTAAATATATCATAATTATTGTAATTCTGTAATCACAACTGCATCTGTAAATACTTATATAGTCTGTACATAGTCTATCTATAGTCTGTACCATCATAGTCATTATAGTTCATACTTGTATATCATAGCCATAGCCTGTTTATAGTCTGTATATACTGTACCATAATTATTTAAATCACTGCTGATGCACTTCTGGTTAGATGCTATCTGCATTCCGTTGCTTTGTACTTGTGACATGCGCAATGACAATAAAGTTGAATCTAATCTAATCTAATCTATCTGCCTCTCTCTCTCTATCTGCCCCTCTCTCTCTATCTGCCCCTCTCTATCATTAACTCAGAGCTCATAGTACCTTACTACCCCTCTAGAACACTGCGCTCTCAGAATGCTGGGTTCCTTGTAGTTCCTATAGTTTCCAAAAGTAGATTGGGAGCCAGAGCTTTCAGCTATCAAGCTCCTCTTCTGTGGAACAAACTACCATTTTGGGTTCGGGAGGCAGACACGGTCAACACTTTTAAGAGTAAACTTAAGACTTTCCTTTTTGATAGAGCTTATAGTTAGGGCTGGCTCAGGTCATCCCTTAGTTATACTGCCGGGGGACTCCCCCTTTCAGGGTTATGCCTAGCCAGGCATGGTATTGGTTGAAGATGCAGTCACATCTCCCTTTACTGAAAACCCTCTCTCTCTCTCTCTCTCTCTCTCACCATCACCACCACCATCTGTAAACATACATGTCTGTCATACATGTACATTAATGCATCTTACTAGCTAAACTTCTTCCCCGGAGTTTCTGTGCTCTCTCGTCCAGCAGGTTCTCGTGGATCGTGACTGCTGCTGTGGTCCTGCATGACGTCCACTACATATATTATTACTGTCATTAATGTTACCAGATCTCCATTACAGTTTATAGTTAGTTAATGATTTGCTGCTGCTGTGCATCTGTGTCTCTCTATCTCTATCACAGGTTCCACTGCTACTGTAATCATTTTATCATTCATTGTAATCCATTGTCATTTTTCATTGTAATTATACAAAATGTTTCTGTTGACTTGTTGACTGTACACGTGACATCTATTGCACGTCTGTCCGTCCTGGGAGAGGGATCCCTCCTCTGTGGCTCTTCCTGAGGTTTCTTCCACTTTTTTCCCTGTTAAAAGGTTTTTTTGTGGGCAAGTTTTTCCTCACTCGAACCGAGGGTCTAAGGACAGAGGGTGTCACTCCCTGTACAGATTGTGAAGCCCTCCGAGGCAAAATGTATTTTGCGACTTTGGGCTATACAAATAAAATTTGATTTGATTTGATTTGATTAACTCAACCGGTCGTGGTGGATGACCGTCTACCAATGAGCTTGGGTCTGTTTGAGGTTTCTGCCTGTTAAAGGAAGTTTTTCCTCGCCACCGTCGCCAAGTGCTTGCTCATGGTGGAACTGTTGGTCTCTGTAAATAATATTGTACAGAGTACGGCCTGACCTGCTCTGCATGGAAAGTGTCATGAGTTAACTGAAGTTATGATATGGAGCTATATAAATAAAATTGAATTGAATTGAATTGAATTGAATATGTTGTGTACATGTTGTGTACATGTTGTGTACATGTTGTGTACTTGTTGTGTACTTGTTGTGTGTGTTCTCACCTTCTCGTCCACTTGAGTATCCTGACTGAGTAGAAAGTGCTGACTCAGACGTCGCTGACATCACAGAGCTGGAGAACCCTGATAGGCCAGAGGCAGGGCTGGAGAACCGACCGGGGGCGTGGCCATTACACCTGTCCTCCAACCAGGAGGAGGCGGACTCTGGGCTTGCTTTGCTATTGGCTGTGGAGCAGGAAGTGTTTCCGTTGACAGTCAGAGAGCCTGAAAGCAAACGAGACTAAAGTTTATTCAACTAGTTAAAATATATTATTATAGTTATAATATACTACATGTCAACATCAAGTATTCAGAGGAGACGGTTACAGTTACTGTGTGAACAGTTACTGTAGTATTGATACAAAGCGTGTACACAGTTACTGTAGTATTGGTACACGGCGTGTACTCACAGTTACTGTAGCATTGGTACACATTGGTAAACGGCGTGTATGTAGCAACCGATAATGTAATAATGGCCAATAATGTAAAACCTGCCAATAACGTAATAATTTTGGCCATTTTAAACGTAACAAAGGCAATAACGTAATAACGTGCCAATAATGTAATAAAGTTTTTGAACCAATAAGGTAATAACATTTTGCCAATAATGTAATAAGTTATTACGTTATTGGCACAGCATTAAAAAAATCCTTTGAAATGTAATAACTGCAGCCGATAATGTAATCATACATAAATAGGACTGCATTGCTTGGAAATAAAATATTTTTTTGTAGTTTTTGTGCAGTTTGCTCATCAAAAATAGATATAGTGGATGACATAGTCATCATATTCATTCATCAATGTAACAACTGGAGCTGATAAGGCTCAGCCCAAATCAGTTCAACAAATGAACCTGCGAATACCTTACTCACATGAGGACAGATTGGAGGAGTTTGAATCCTCAAACCTGAACATTTGCTTTGACTCGATCCCTGATGGCAACTGCTAATTTGCTGCAATTTCTGATCAATTGGCCACTAATGGAATTTTCCGTTCTGCAGAAACATTGTGTGAAGAAATAGTTGCCGGCCTAACATTTAATCTATATGGAGTAGATGGGACACCCCTTTCAGAGTATGTTGAGGGGACATGGATACGGTGACCACCTGACTCTTCAGAGAGCCTCCCAGATTTTTGATGTTCAGTTCCTTATTGTGCGACTCTTGGTTTGGATGCCACCTCTGTAATATCACCATCTGGTGATTACTGTGAAAACCTGCCTCATTTTGTTGAGGGACATGGGGAACATTATGTAAATTGAGAAGGACTTATTCCGGCTTACATTCAGGCCATTCAACAGGCAAAACGTAGTTTTCTCTGGACCCCTACCCAATGTGACCAGTGATGACATGTATAGCCGCATGTCGTCATTCCACCGCTGGCTGTCGAGGTGGTGTCCAGCAAACGATGTGGGCTTCATAGATAATTGGACACCTTTCTGGGGAAAACCTGGTCTGATTAGGAGAGACGGCATCCATCCCACTTTGGATGGAGCAGCTCTCATATCTAG
The DNA here is from genome assembly GCA_946959425.1 of Argyrosomus regius. NCBI lineage: Eukaryota > Metazoa > Chordata > Actinopteri > Sciaenidae > Argyrosomus > Argyrosomus regius. The sequence continues at coordinate 1,764,927 of OX336891.1, read as the reverse complement.
AAACATGGCCAAGTTTATTAGTCGACCAAAACCGTGACAACCCAGAGTTGAGACCAGGAAGCAGAGCTGCAGTCTTACACGCTTCTCTGCGCCTCCATTAGAGCAGCCACCCACCCAATCCTTTAATATAGAGACTGTGTCTGTCCCCCGTCCACCTACATTATTTAAAGATAAAACAAACAGAGGAGGAGCTCATCATAAAAACCTAATAAAAATTAAAACAACATCCCCAGCAGTCCAAAATAAGATAATTAAATGTGGACTCTTGAATATCAGGTCTTTGTCCTCTAAAGCTGTTTTAGTCAATGAATTAATATCTGATTATGGTATTGATTTATTTTGTCTTACTGAAACCTGGCTGCAGGAGGATGAATATGTTAGTTTAAATGAATCACTCCTCCCAGTCATTGTAATACTCATATTCCTCGAAGTACTGGTCGAGGTGGTGGAGTTGGAGCCATATTTGACTCAAGTCTATTAATAAATCCTAAACCTAAACTAAATTATAACTCGTTTGAAAGTCTTGTTCTTAGCCTTGCTCACCCAACCTGGAAAACATTACAGCCAATTCTATTTGTTATAGTATATCGTGCTCCTGGTCCTTACTCTGAATTTTTATCTGAATTTGCAGAATTTGCATCAGGCTTGATCCTTAAAACAGATAAAGTAATTATTGTAGGTGATTTTAATATTCATGTGGACAACCACAATGATAGTCTTAGTACTGCGTTTATCTCTTTGTTAGATTCAATTGGCTTCTGTCAGAGTGTAAATAAACCGACTCATTGTCTGAACCACACTCTTGATCTTGTTCTCTCATATGGCATTGAAATTGATCATCTAATAGTCTTTCCACAGAATCCTCTTCTGTCAGACCATTTTTTAATAACCTTTGAGTTCATATTACTGGACTATAAGCCTTTCTGCAGAAACTCCTACAGCAGATGTTTATCTGATAGTGCTGTAGCCAAATTTAAGGAAGTGATTCCTTCAGTATTGAATTCAATGACTTGTCTCAATGTAGCAGAGGACTTGTCTGCTTCCTTTAGCCCCTCACAAATAGATCATCTGGTTGATAGTACTACAGGCTCATTACGAACAACTCTAGACTCTATTGCACCTCTGAAAAAGAAGATAATTAAACAAAGGAGGTTAGCACCATGGTATAGCCAGCAGACTCGCAACTTAAAGCAAGAGGCACGTAAATCTGAACACAAATGGCGTGCCACTAAACTGGAAGAATCTCGTTTAGCCTGGCAAGATAATCTTAAAACATACAGGAAGGCTCTCCGTAGTGCCAGAGCAGCCTACTACTCTTCATTAATAGAGGAAAATAAGAACAACCCCAGGTTTCTCTTCAGCACTGTAGCCAGGCTAACAGAGAGCCACAGCTCTATTGAGCCATCCATTCCTTTAGGTCTAAGTAGCAATGACTTCATGAGCTTCTTTAATGATAAAATTATAACTATTAGAGACAAAATTCATCACCTCTTGCCCTCAACAGGCACTGATCTGCATTCTGATACAGCAAGTTTGGAAACAGCTGTAAAACCTGATATATATTTAGACTGTTTTTCTCCAATCGACCTTCATCAAATAACTTCAATAATTTCTTCATCTAAGTCGTCAACCTGTCTCTTAGATCCCATCCCAACCAGGCTGGTCAAGGATGTTTTACCTCTAGTTAGCCCTTCTTTATTGGATATGATTAATCTGTCTTTATTATCAGGATATGTACCACAGTCCTTTAAAGTAGCTGTAATTAAACCTCTTCTTAAAAAGCCCACTCTAACTCTAGCCAATTACAGACCGATATCAAACCTTCCCTTTCTCTCTAAGATACTTGAGAAAGCTGTAGCCAATCAGCTGTGCGACTTTCTCCATAAGAACAGTTTATATGAGGATTTTCAGTCAGGATTTAGAGTGCATCATAGCACAGAGACCGCACTAGTCAAAGTTACAAACGACCTCCTAATGGCATCAGACAAAGGACTCATCTCTGTACTTGTCCTGTTAGATCTTAGTGCCGCATTTGACACCATTGACCATCAAATTCTTTTACAGAGACTGGAACATCAAATTGGCATCAAAGGAACCGCCCTAAGCTGGTTTAAGTCTTATATTTTAGATCGTTCTCAGTTTGTTCTTGTCAATGATGAATCCTCCATGCATACCAAAGTTTGTCATGGAGTCCCACAAGGTTCTGTACTCGGACCACTTCTATTCAGTTTATATATGCTTCCTCTAGGGAACATTATTAGGAATCACTCCGTTAATTTTCATTGTTATGCCGACGACACCCAATTATATTTATCGATCAAGCCTGATGAAACCAATCAATTAACTAAACTCCAAGCATGCCTTAAAGATATAAAAAGTTGGATGACCTTCAATTTTCTGATGTTAAATTCAGACAAAACTGAAGTTCTTGTAATTGGACCCAAAAACATCAGAGACTCTCTCTCTAGAGACTTAGTTACCTTAGATGGGATCACCCTGGCCTCCAGCTCCACCGCCAAGAATCTTGGAGTTGTTTTTGATCAGGATTTGTCCTTTAATGTCCACATAAAACAAATTTCAAGGACTGCATTCTTCCATTTACGCAACATTGCCAAAATCAGACGCATTGTATCTCAAGCAGATGCAGAAAAACTAGTCCACGCATTTGTTACTTCTAGGCTGGACTATTGTAACTCATTGTTATCAGGCTGCTCCAATAAGTCTCTTAGGACTTTGCAGCTAATTCAGAATGCTGCTGCACGTGTTCTGACAGGAACCAAGATCAGAGATCACATCTCTCCCATTTTGGCTTCCTTGCATTGGCTACCTGTTAAATCTAGAATAGAATTTAAAATTCTTCTCCTTACATACAAAGCTCTTCATGGTCAGGCACCATCATATCTAAAAGAGCTCATAGTACCTTACTACCCCTCTAGAACACTGCGCTCTCAGAATGCTGGGTTCCTTGTAGTTCCTATAGTTTCCAAAAGTAGATTGGGAGCCAGAGCTTTCAGCTATCAAGCTCCTCTTCTGTGGAACAAACTACCATTTTGGGTTCGGGAGGCAGACACGGTCAACACTTTTAAGAGTAAACTTAAGACTTTCCTTTTTGATAGAGCTTATAGTTAGGGCTGGCTCAGGTCATCCCTTAGTTATGCTGCTATAGGACTATACTGCCGGGGGACTCCTCCTTTCAGGGTTATGCCTAGCCAGGCATGGTATTGGTTGAAGATGCAGTCACATCTCCCTTTACTGAAAACCCTCTCTCTCTCTCTCTCTCTCTCTCTCTCTCTCTCTCTCACCATCACCACCACCATCTGTAAACATACATGTCTGTCATACATGTACATTAATGCATCTTACTAACTAAACCTCTTCCCCGGAGTTTCTGTGCTCTTTCGTCCAGCAGGTTCTCGTGGATCGTGACTGCTGCTGTGGTCCTGCATGACGTCCACTACATATATTATTACTGTCATTAATGTTACCAGATCTCCATTACAGTTTATAGTAACTTAGTTAATGATTTGCTGCTGCTGTGCATCTGTGTCTCTCTATCTCTATCACAGGTTCCACTGCTACTGTAATCATTTTATCATTCATTGTAATCCATTGTCATTCTTCATTGTAATTACACAAAATGTTTCTGTTGACTTGTTGACTGTACACGTGACATCTATTGCACGTCTGTCCGTCCTGGGAGAGGGATCCCTCCTCTGTGGCTCTTCCTGAGGTTTCTTCCACTTTTTTCCCTGTTAAAAGGGTTTTTTGTGGGCAAGTTTTTCCTCACTCGAACCGAGGGTCTAAGGACAGAGGGTGTCACTCCCTGTACAGACTGTGAAGCCCTCCGAGGCAAAATGTATTTTGCGACTTTGGGCTATACAAATAAAATTTGATTGATTGATTGATTGAGAGATGCATAGAGTGTCCCAACCTGCCCCTCTGTCTGACACTGAATTTGGTGCTCTGATGCCGAACCTGCCTCTATGCCTGTGGCCAAACCTGCCCTGTCTGATGATGAACCTGGCTTTCTGTCTCTGCCTGAACCAGGGTTTGATGTTCAGTCTATAGCTAACCCTTTACTTGACATGGTTGAGGATGCTGGCAATGAGCATGGAGTTCAATACCTACCTTCAGAGATCTTATCAAAAATCATTGAATTTTCTCTCAAGCAAGATATATCAATGCTTGGGACATTCAATCGAGTCTCACTCTTATCCCGTGAACTGTCAGCACCATTTCATCCCAACCTATACATAAGATAATCGCTTGCAGAGAGCCTACAACTGGACAAAGAAGATGACTGTTCCATTAGTATTATGAAGCTCTACGAGGCTGCTGGACCCAACAGTGGTCTAAGCTTATGAATAAAACAATTATTTGGCAACTTCAGACAATGGATGAAGCCTGGATTCTTCTTAGTAATGTAGCTTTTGGGCAGTACACAGTTAAGGACATTTACTGAAAGGACTAATGCCAATTTTATGTTGATGTTTTCCCCTTAGTTCAACTCTCTTCAGTTTTTTTTTTACATTGTGTTCATGTTCTATGTTGTATTTTGAGGTTAAGTGACATTATAGTGCCATTCCCGTTGTTTAAATCCAGTTTTGAGTTTTAAGTGAGAACTGAATTGTTTTCTCTTGAGAAATGTTTGAAAAAAGTTTTAATTAAATGTTTTCCAAGAAATAAATGTGGTAAATTCATTTGACAATGCAACAGACCCAAAATTCTGAATTTACATATCTAAGCAAATAAACAATATTCTAAATAAAGAACAAATAATTCTCAAATTGGCTTTTACAACCATATTTAAGGAGAGAGAGTGCATAATATATACCCATGATGAATGAATATGATGACTATGCCACCCACTATATCTATTTTTGTTGAGCAAACTGCTGCTAATGCTGTGCCAATAACGTAATAACTTATTACATTATTGGCAAAATGTTATTACCTTATTGGCTCAAAAACTTTATTACATTATTGGCACGTTATTACGTTATTGGCAGGTATTACATTATTGGCCATTATTACATTATCGGTTGCTACACGTGTACTCACAGTTACTGCAGTATTGGTACACGGCGTGTACTCACAGTTAATGTAGTATTGGTACACGGCGTGTACTCACAGTTACTGTAGCATTGGTACACGGTGTGTACTCACAGTTACTGTAGCATTGGTACAGTGTACTCACAGTTACTGTAGCATTGGTACACGGCGTGTACTCACAGTTACTGTAGCATTGGTACACGGCGTGTACTCACAGTTACTGTAGCATTGGTACACGTACTCCAGTTACTTACATTTGTTTTTGTACTCACAGTTACTGTAGTATTGGTACACGGCGTGTACTCACAGTTACTGTAGCATTGGTACACGGCGGGAACTACACAGTTACTGTAATTGGTACACGGCGTGTACTCACAGTTACTGTAGCATTGTATGTACTAGTAATATACACGGCGTGTACTCACAGTTACTTGTATTGTAACATTGTTACTGTATTGTGTACTCACAGTTACTGTAGCATTGGTACACATTGGTAAGCGGCGTGTACTCACAGTTACTGTAGCATTGGTACACAGCGTGTACTCACAGTTACTGTAGCATTGGTACACAGCGTGTACTCACAGTTACTGTAGCATTGTGGTATCACAGTTATTTGTACTCACAGTTACTGTAGCATTGGTACACAGCGTGTACTCACAGTTACTGTAGCATTGGTACACAGCGTGTACTCACAGTTACTGTAGCATTGGTACACGGCGTGTACTCACAGTTACTGTAGTATTGGTACACGGCATGTACTCACAGTTACTGTAGTATTGGTACACGGCGTGTACTCACAGTTACTGTAGCATTGGTACACGGCGTGAACTCACAGTTACTGTACCATTGGTACACATTGGTAAACGGCGTGTACTCACAGTTACTGTAGCATTGGTACACAGCGTGTACTCACAGTTACTGTAGCATTGGTACACAGCGTGTACTCACAGTTACTGTAGTATTGATACACAGCGTGTACTCACAGTTACTGTAGCGTTGGTACACAGCGTGTACTCACAGTTACTGTAGTATTGATACACAGCGTGTACTCACAGTTACTGTCAGTGTCTTCAGGGTGTAGCTGCGTCCCGTCTTCTTCCTCCATCCTCTGAAAAGCCAAAATCGACATTTATTTTGAAAAGAGCACTTCCTGTTGTATTATGATTGGCTACTGTGGCACTGCAGTAATACTGTAACAATACTGTAACAATACTGCAGTAGTACTGCAGTACCTGAATGTCCATCAGTCTTTCCTCCAACAGTCTCTGTTGACGCTTCGCTTTCCTCTTCAACTTCTTCTTCTTGTTCTTTGACAGTTTACCAGCCTACAGACAGGTAAGAGACAGACAGACAGACAGACAAGCAGACAGGTGAGAGACAGACAGACAAAGAGCCGCCCCCTTCTGAACACACACACACACACGCACACACACACTGCTCAGGTGTGTTGTTGGTTTTCTACCTGACAGACAGAAACATGCATCACATGACTGTAATCAAACCTGTGACATCACACGTAAACATGACCACAGGAGCTATCCAATCAGCTCACAGCTTTTCACTGCAGCTTCAACACAGCAGTCACCAATGAGAACACAGCAGGCAGCACACCTGGACACTTACCTGTAGATCCCTGGGAGCCATGCTAACTAGAGAGACAGACAGACAGACAGACAGGGAGAGAGAGAGACAGGGAGAGAGAGAGACAGGAAGAAAACATCAGAAATAGGAAGTAAAGATGACAGACAGACAGAAGGAGACAGCTCAGAAAGCAGACAGACAGAAATCTGTCTGTCTGAACAGAGTGGAAACCACAGCTCCCAGTAATCTGTCTCACTCTCTAGTGAGACAGACGGACAGACGTGAAGTTGTTGTGACTTCCTGTGTGTTCTGACTCTGTTTCCTGTCTTTGCCATGTGACCAATCACACGGCTCCTCACCTGATGACCCAGAAGGGGGCGGGGCTCCAGCTCTCTGCCAGATGGTGGCCTCAGCCGCCAATCTTCTGATGTAAATGTCATCGACGTCCAATAAGATGTTCTCTGGTTTAATGTCCGTGTGGATGATCTTACACTTTGTGTGGAGGTAGTCCAGACCCTGCAGGACCTGTAACAACAACCGAGTCATTGCTGAGTAATCGAGTCACTGCTGAGACTATTCTACCTGTTGTTGTGTTTGTGTTACCTGTCTGATGATGGTCTTCACACAGACTAAAGGAAGTCCCATGTAATTTGACTTAATGATCCATTTTAACAGCTGATGACCCAGAACCTCCAGAACCATACAGACATCTGAGAGAGGCTGAGGAAACTGACTGAGAGAGAGTGACAGACAGACAGACAGACAGACAGACAGGTGATGATGAAGGATACGGACTCCATTGACACCTGAGATCTTGAAGTCGTCTATGAGTTGGACGATGGTCTCTCTGTAGGGGTCAGAGGGGTCACTGTCTCTCACCTGGACACAAACACACCTGTTACCTGTGAACTGAACGTTAATAAACATCGGTACATCAGGACTGATGAGGAAAGAGCTCTCACACATCTGAGCAGTTTGATCTCATCCAGAGCCGTCTCGGTGTAATGAGGAGCGCTCTTCACCACCTTCAACGCCACGAAACGCTTCTTCCTAAACACAGACACAGGTTCAGAGGAGGTGACAGAACCAGAACCAGAACTGCTTTAAAACAAATGTCTGAGTGTCGGGTCGTACTGCAGGTCCCAGCACAGCCACACTGTAGAAAAATGTCCCCAGCCCAGTTTTCTGACCACATGGTACCGCCCATTAAACAGATCACCGATCTTCACGGGATAGTAACCACCTGGAACACAAACAGAACAGAACCAGGTGTAAGAGAACTCAGCAGAGACAGACAGGCACTCTGAAACCCAGGTACTGTGTGTGAAGTAAGACAAACTGATCATCCTCACCGTTCATCAACCGACCTGCAGACGTCTTGGATCGACACATGAACTCACCTTTGCAGTAATCTGACGGATCCTCCTGCTCTTCATCATCAGAGCCCAGCAGCTGGGCAGGGGGTGGGGTTAACTCGGGAGGGGGCGTGCTCAGAGTTGGAGGAGGTGTGGTCAGTTGTGGGGTGGCTGATGACATCATAGGAAGCAGACCAATGGAGGGGCTGATAGAGTCGAGGGAGCGGAGGAAGGAGGAGGAGGAGGAGGAGCAGACCGGGCTGTAGAGGTGGGAGGAGACACTGGAGGTGAAGGTCACCGAGGTCAGCAGGAAGGGGTCTGGGTGGGAGGGGCTTAACGGAGGGCTGACAGCAGCTTTGGCAGGACGCTGGGCCGATGGTAGTTCTGAGGCATTGTGGGTAATATTGTGTGGTATAGGTGGAGGTGATTTTGAGGGATTTGATTGGCCATCTGTAAGACGCTGAGCCACATTTTCAAGAGTTCTGTGAGGCAATCTGGAGGAATTGTGGGTAAAGTTTTCAATTGGCGGTGACTGGCTCGGACTGTGGGCGGGATTTTGAGATGTGGTGGGAAGTGACTGGTTGAAAATCTGGTGAGTCACTGGAACAGTGACCTTTAGAGAGGGCAGCGGGGCAGCATGGGGGGTACGTTCAGGAGGTACAGGGGTATCTACTGCATCCAGGAAGGGTGGCGTGTTCAGGGAGCTCTGAGGCTGCGGTGAGGGGGTCCGGGTCACACTCTGGGGGGAAAGAAGGGTGGGTTCAGTGGGTACTGTGGTGGGTTCAGTGGGTACTGTGGTGAGTTCAGTGGGTACTGTGGTGGGATGTATAGGGTTCTGTCGAGGTGCTGTGGTGGATTCATGGAGGTCTTCGGTACATGGTGGAGTGTTTCCTGGTGATGCGGTGGAGTTCTTGGGGGGCAGCTGGGTGGTTTGAGGGTAACTCTGCAACAATGCTGGGGGAGGACTGCTGTCGGCATTTAGAGTCTGGAGGTCACAGAGGTCATCAGGCCTGAAACAAAGATACAAACCAATCTCTGCATTTAAACCATTTATAAACATGTTATTATCATTTATCACCATTTAAAAGTGGTTTCAGAGGGGTCATCCTCAGGCCTCCTCCTTAATTTCAATCAGACCTCGGTGATGTCACAGTGATGTCACAGTGGGGTCTGACTCAAAAGCATGATCAAACACACACACACACACACAGTCAGGTGTGACAACATTGCTCATATAACACACACACACCTGCTCCATGACATCTCTGACTCATGGACATTGTTGAGGTTTGTCTGAGCTGCACAGAAATAGACTGAAGAGTGTGTGTGTGTGTGTGTGTGTGTGTGTGTTGTGGGATCATGATTCAGTCTCTATTAATGGAGCTGTGTCTCTCTGGGCCAAGCACCAAACCTATTTCTGTCAGCAGCTTGCACAAAGAGAGGTTAGCCTAGCTTAGCACAAGTATGTCTGACACTAAAACTTTGAGAAGACGTCAAAACATCCGGAAAACAAGTTTATACTGGTTTATACTGGTTATACTGGTCTATACTGATTATATTGGTTATACTGGTTTATAATGTTTATAATGTTTATACTGGTTATACTGGTTTATAATGTTTATACTGGTTATACTGGTTTATAATGTTTATACTGGTTATACTGGTTTATAATGTTTATACTGGTTATACAGGTTTATAATGTTTATACTGGTTATACTGGTTTATAATGTTTATACTGGTTATACTGGTTATACTGGTTTAGAATGTTTATAATGTTTATACTGGTTATACTGGTTTATAATGTGTATACTGGTTATACTGGTTTATACTACTGGTTTATACAGGTTTATAATGTTTATACTGGTTATACTGGTTTATAATGTTTATACTGGTTATACTGGTTATACTGGTTTATAATGTTTATACTGGTTATACAGGTTTATAATGTTTATACTGGTTATACTGGTTTATAATGTTTATACTGGTTATACTGGTTATACTGGTTTATAATGTTTATACTGGTTATACTGGTTTATAATGTTTATACTGGTTTATAATGGTTATACTAGTTAGTTAGTAAGTGATTCTGGTTGAATGAAGCTCGGCCCCACACACACACACACACACACACACAAAAAGCTGGTCTCTGCTGGTCTGAAGTCTCTGCTGGTCTAAAGTCTCTGCTGGTCTCTGCTGGTCTAAAGTCTCTGCTGGTTTGAAGTCTCTGTTGGTCTCTGCTGGTCTCTGCTGGTCTAAAGTCTCTGCTGGTCTCTGCTGGTCTGAAGTCTCTGCTGGTCTCTGCTGGTCTGAAGTCTCTGCTGGTCTAAAGTCTCTGCTGGTCTCTACTGGTCTAAAGTCTCTGCTGGTCTGAAGTCTCTGCTGGTCTCAGCTGGTCTTAAGTCTCTGCTGGTCTCTGCTGGTCTAAAGTCTCTGCTGGTCTCTGTTGGTCTAAAGTCTCTGCTGGTCTAATGTCTCTGCTGGTCTCTGCTGGTCTAAAGTCTCTGCTGGTCTCTGCTGGTCTCTGCTGGTCTAAAGTCTCTGCTGATCTAAAGTCTCTGCTAGTCTAAAGTCTCTGCTGGTCTCTACTGGTCTAAAGTCTCTGCTGGTCTCTACTGGTCTAAAGTCTCTGCTGGTCTCTGCTGGTCTAAAGTCTCTGCTGGTCTAAAGTCTCTGCTGGTCTCTGCTGGTCTAAAGTCTCTGTTGGACTCTGCTGGACTCTTACCGGCTCTCATCCATTCGGACCCGTCTGTGTTTTTTGCCTCTCCGTCTGTGTTTCTTTCCAGTGGAGGCACTGTTTCCACTTCCTGCTCCGACTGCTGCTGAGAAGACAGAACGGATCAGAACCACACAGAGCCAACACAGAACCAACAAAGAACCACACAAAACCAACACAGAACCAACACAGAACCAACACAGAACCAACACAAAACCAACAAAGAACCACACAGAACCAACACAGAACCACACAGAACAACACAGAACCACACAGAACCAACACAGAACCACACAGAACCAACACAGAACCAACAAAGAACCACACAGAACCAACAAAGAACCAACACAGAACCACACAGCCTACTCCATGTAAAAATCAGCTGATTGTCAAACAGCTGTTTGAGTGATTCATCATTCTGACGTCATCGTTGTGACGTCGGACCACCAAAACTCAAACAAACATGACGTCACATCCAAACATCAGGGAAACGTTAATACAACACAAACACAACGTTCTTTATATTGACACCACCGAGCAGAACTGTGGACCTGATTCTGTTAACATGGAGGCTGGCAGTGAGCAGAACCTCTTAAAGTTCTGATCCCAGCTCACCGTGAGACAACCGGACTGAGCCCTCTGTGCCCGAACTCAACAGAACATCTGTGTCTGTGGACCAGCTCGGTTTTGACAACTGACCCGCTGGAGGCCCACAGTCACACTGACAGCACGAGCAGTCACAGCCTGGTACCGTTAGCTAACCTAGTTAGCTTAGCATGTTAGCCCTGCCCTCTGGACTGGACCGACAATACTGACAGCGGAACCGGGACACCGAGCCGGGTCAGGACTACTTTACCTATCAGCATCTTGGCTCCCGGTTCTTAAACCAAACCGGGTCAGAGCGGTTTATCCCGGCCGGGCTCGTGGTCCACTGGCAGCTAGCTCGTTAGCCTCCGTTAGCCGGCTGAACTGCACCAGAAGCCGGCGGTGAAACCCGGAGACAGTCCGCCTGGTGGTGGTTCCGATCGTCCACCAAGTGACCCGGGTCAGTACGGGTCAGAACGGGTCAGTGCGTGCAGCGTGGTGACCATGAGCCCGTGGCCCGTCAGTGCGCCCCAGCGTCCCGTTAGATAACAGCTGACGCTCCGGTAGCTCCGGAGCAGCTTCGCGGCTCGGTACCGGCTCAGTCCCGACTCGGTACCGGGTCCACTCACTCGGTTATTCTGGGTGTTTTCTTTTCTGCTTCGGTCCGACCGTTCATGGTCTCAACAGCTGCTGACAGTCTGACACCGGACACCGGGATTTACGCATGCGCAGTGACCGAGCACGCTGAGACTGGACCCAAACTGGGACCAGTGACGTAACGCGGGGGGGGGGGGGGGGATACATACATGTACTCCTATACATACATGTACTGTTCAGGTTCAGGACCAGGACTGGATGGATCACCTATGTTTTTTATTTCTATGCACATATTTAAATTTAGATTTATCTCAGATTTTAACGTGTCTGCTGATGTATGTTTGCATGCTGCTACTGGATGCTTGAATTTCCTTTGGGATCAATAAAGTATCTGTCTGTCTGTCTGTCTGTCTGTCTGACTGTCTGTCTATCTGTCTGTCTGACTGTCTGTCTGTCTGTCTTTCTTCCACTTACGTAACATCGCCAAAATCAGATGTATCATGTCTCAAGCGGATGCAGAAAAACTAGTCCACGCATTTGTTACTTCTAGGCTGGACTATTGTAACTCTTTGTTATCAGGCTGCTCCAATAAGTCTCTGAGGACTTTGCAGCTAATTCAGAATGCTGCTGCACGTGTTCTGACAGGAACCAAGATCAGAGATCACATCTCTCCCATTTTGGCTTCTTTGCATTGGCTACCTGTTAAATCTAGAATAGAATTTAAAATTCTTCTCCTTACATACAAAACTCTTCATGGTCAGGCACCATCATATCTAAAAGAGCTCATAGTACCTTACTACCCCTCTAGAACACTGCGCTCTCAGAATGCTGGGTTTCTCATGGTTCTTCAGGGTTCCTCGTGGTTCCTCATGGTTCTTCAGGGTTTCCTTTGGTTCCTCGTGGTTCTTCAGGGTTCCTTTTGGTTCCTATAGTCTCCAAAAGTAGACTGGGAGCCAGAGCTTTCAGCTATCAAGCTCCTCTTCTGTGGAACAAACTACCATTTTGGGTTCTGGAGGCAGACACGGTCAACACTTTTAAGAGTAGACTTAAGAAATTTGTTTCAGATGAAAAACTTTTGAATGCACATGTCCAACTGTTCAATGTTTCAGTACTTATTGTAGAACATGCTGTTCTCTAACAAACAAGTGTGCGATCCATGAATGGACCACTAAATGTTCTGCTTCAATGACAGTTTGTATTTAAACAGTCCTCTTCATAATGCTGTTCACATTTTGACATCATGACACCAAGACAACACCTAACAATCCATCAATAGTACCTGGTCAGTGTGAGGCTTCAAACAGGAAGTACTCAGAGGGAAGTTAGCACTGAGTTTAGAGTGTCACAGAGTGTCATCAGCAGGTTGCAATAAGTCGACTTGTATGAGACGTCTAGTCGAGCTGTAAGCGATGGTCAAGGTCACATGCTTCTGATTAAATGTCCTAATTTCATAATATATCACTGTAACTTTTTACATTTTGCATAAATTTCACCTGAAAGTCAAATATTTGTGAGTAGTGCATCTACACATACTAACGAACATATGAGGAAACACTCAGTCCCATTACAACTGACAGTGATGCAGCAAATACATGTCTGTAAAGAAAGAAGAGTATCCTAAACTAAACATCCATCTTACATTGAAATCTGGATGTCAGATATTCTATTAGCTCAAATATCAGTTTGTGACAACCCCCAACTGGTGCATTATCTTTGGTGAGACCCTTTAATGTGAGGAGTTCAGCATCAGGCTGGACATTAAAAATCAAATTAAGTTTACTGTCTCCTGAACATGGATACATGTCCACATACAGTGCCTATAGCTTCCCACCTTGACTTGACAACACTACAGTCAAACTTGGATTCATCCTGTGTCTGTGGAGTAATCTGTAAACAATGTAATATTATAAACCCAAGGGGTATTGCACAAAACCAAGATAAGGGATTAAGCCGGGATATGTTGGTTATCCTGGCTGAATTTAGCCTCAAGTCGGTTGCATGAAAGCAGCTCAAATTTAACCCGGCCAAGTTACTATGGTGATTTATTCTCTGCAGCTAGCCTGCTCCAGACCAGGCTAACAGCCAGGCTAAGATTAATCCTAGTGATTCACCTGTATTTCCACAGTCAATCCTGTGAGGAATTAATGTGTTTTACAGCATGTCCATTGTCTTTCTAAGTATGTTGCATCATTTTAATTATCCTGTATTAAAATATTACATATAGTCATTTCTCATTTCATTTAAATCTGTTGGCTGTTTGTAATTGCAACAGTCTTCTTATATTGATTCAAGTGGTAGTATTATTACTCAGGCCAAGTGTTATATTGCTATGCTAATGAAGACTGCTTGTCAAATTGCCGTCAGGTTTCATAAATGTGTTTTATTGCAGTAATTGAGATTACAAAACACAGCTGATGAAGTTGCAAAGGTGTTTTCAATGAAATCTGTGATGAGGGCAATATAGTATATATAGGTCCAACTCCCATTCACCTGTTCCCTCTTCATAATGGCTTGCCCTTTTTTGGAGGATGTACTGGATGAGGAAGCCCTAATCCTCAGATACATACATGTTTTGAGAGAATTTGAATTAAGATTTCACAGGACATACCAAGCCTGTGATTTCAATACAATGTACTAACTGGATCATCTTCTGGTGGCTCCAAAAGTTCCCAGACACTGCAAGGAAATCCAGTAGACAGTATAATATATTTATTTGATTGTGTTCCATGTGCAGTAGTACTGCAATATGTACCTTGTATGAAGCGGACAGCTTCTGTGGCTGGGACAGAGTCTTTTACTGTCCCTCCCTGGATCCCCTCCATCACTGGCCTCCCTTTATTTAAATGGAGTGCCAGTTCCTCCGCTGGGGTCATATCCTGGCCTGGTGGGCCACCCCCTGTGCCAGTTCTATGGGCTTTTTTTTTAACTGCTACAATCATACAGACATTCAACATGTCAGCCGACACCTAATCTATTCACCTCATTTGTTCACTGTTATCTACTTTAAAGTCACTTACCAGCCTGCAAAATGTTCTTATATTTAATTTTAACTTGCTGCCAGGTCCTTTTATGGCCAGACAAGTTTGTTCTTTATGAAGGATAGAAAGATAAACTAGATAAAAACGTAACATGAGAAAAATAGATGAAATGACACACATTGTGGATAATTAAAGCAAAAGGCACGTAAATCTGAATGCGAATGGTGTGCCACTAAACTGGAAGAATCTCATTTAGTCTGGCAAGGTAATCTTAAAACATACAGGAAGGCTCTCCGTAATGCCAGAACAGCCTATTATTCTTCATTAATAGAGGAAAATAAGAACAACCCCAGGTTTCTCTTCAGCACTGTAGCCAGGCTAACAGAGAGCCACAGCTCTATTGAGCCATCTATTCCTTTAGGTCTAAGTAGCAATGACTTCATGAGCTTCTTTAATGATAAAATTATAACTATTAGAGACAAAATTCATCACCTCTTGCCCTCAACAGGCACTGATCTCCATTCGGATAAAGCAAGTTTGGAAACAGCTGTAAAACCAGATATATATTTAGACTGTTTTTCTCCCATTGACCTTCATCAAATAACTTCAATAATTTCTTCATCTAACCTCTACCTCTTCTTAAAAAGCCCACTCTAGATCCAGAGGCTCTAGTCAATTACAGACAGATATCAAACCTTCCCTTTCTCTCTAAGATACTTGAGAAAGCTGTAGCCAATCAGCTGTGTGACTTTCTCCATAAGAACAGTTTACTTGAGGATTTTCAGTCATGGCCTCCAGCTCCACCGTAAAGAATCTTGGAGTTGTTTTTTATCAGGATTTGTCCTTTAATGTCACATAAAACAAATTTCCAGGACTGCATTTTTCCATTTACGTAACATCGCCAAAATCAGACGCATTTTATCTCAAGCGGATGCAGAAAAACTAGTCCATGCATTTGTTTCTTCTAGGCTGGACTATTGTAACTCTTTGTTATCAGGCTGCTCCAATAAGTCTCTTAGGACTTTGCAGCTAATTCAGAATGCTGCTGCACATGTTCTGACAGGAACCAAGATCAGAGATCACATCTCTCCCATTTTGGCTTCCTTGCACTGGCTACCTGTTAAATCTAGAATAGAATTTAAAATTCTTCTCCTTACATACAAAGCTCTTCATGGTCAGGCACCATCATATCTAAAAGAGCTCATAGTACCTTACTACCCCTCTAGAACACTGCGCTCTCAGAATGCTGGGTTCCTTGTAGTTCCCATAATTTCCAAAAGTAGATTGGGAGCCAGAGCTTTCAGCTATCAAGCTCCTCTTCTGTGGAATAAACTACCAATCTGGGTTCGGGAGGCAGACACGGTCAACACTTTTAAGAGTAGACTTAAGACTTTCCTTTTTGATAAAGCCTATAGTTAGGGCTGGCTCAGGTCATCCCTTAGTTATGCTGCTATAGGACTAGACTGCTGGGGGACTCTCTCTCTCTCTCTCTCTCTCTCTCTCTCTCTCTCTCTCTCTCTCTGGGTTATGCCTAGTCAGGCACGGTATTGGTTGAAGATGCAGTCACATCTCCCTTTACTGAAAACTCTCTCTCTCTCTCTCTCTCTCTCTCTCTCTTTCTCTCTCCCCCCCACCCCCTTTTTTGTGGGCAAGTTTTTCCTCATTCGAACCGAGGGTGTAAGGACAGAGGGTGTAAGGACAGAGGGTGTCACTCCCTGTACAGATTGTAAAGCCCTCCAAGGCTAAATGTATTTTGTGACTTTGGGCTATACAAATAAAATTTGATTTAATTTCAATTTGATAATTGTTTGCACTTAATCATACTCTACATTTCCTGAGTAACATGAACCTCTGCTTGCCACGTTTAAAGTAAAGTGTACAACAGTTGACTAGTGGACTTGAAAAGTAACTAATTTAGTCCTTTAATTGTAGCCTAATTATGACAGTTCCAGTGGAGCACTGTGTATTAATTATACAGTTTTGGACTACTTACGCATTAAGCTGGTCCGCTATTGTCTGCCAGGCTTTCTCGCGTTCTTTAAGTATGGCATTGGTATTGCCTTTTTTTCTTATGGTATTTTTCACCTCTTCATAGAACTCCATCAGGAGCTGTTGTTCAGCGACCATGAAGTATGATGCGTGACTTTTATCCGTGTTCTCATCAGTGGTTCTGTGAGCGATCGCGAGGTCTATTTAAGTATGCCGTAAACACGCACTTATCCCAACTATCTTCCCCTGGCTTAACATAGCCGCGCCTTTTCATCCTGGCTCGGCAAACATGCAACCAATTAAGCCAGGATGCGCCGAGCAGACTAGGTCAAGCCGCGCTTGCTCAATTATCCTGGATTTCTTTATTTTAGTTTTGTGCAATACCCCTCCAGTCTCTCTGGTTCTGTTATATTTATTTATTTATTTTTTATTTATTTATTTTGCACAGTTAAAATTACATAAAAAAGACAAAGATAACAAATAATGTAAAGTGCAGGGAGAGGCAGAAAACCGAGATGGGCTTATTTAAAGCCTCCACCTATAGTTAAAATTTCATAATTATAAGGAACAGAAAATTGACATACAGAGAATATTATAACTACATAAAGTAATAACGAACTGATAATAGAGGAAACATATGTATAACATCAACAACAAGTTATAATGAAAATAACAAAATAGTTATATAAAAACAAAAATGTGAACATGATATAAAGAATATATATAGAATATATAGAATTTCAACAGCAGTTAATGGGTCAGCAGTTAAATGGGCTTTTAAACATCTTTTGAAACATTTTATAGAGAAGCAGTTCTTTGCCAGGTGGGAAAAGCTATTCCATAATTTGGTCAATTTACTATCAAATTTGGGGGTTCCAAATTATGGAACCCCTAAATTTGATAGTAAATAGTAGATAGTAAATAGTAGTAGATAGTAAATTGACCTCTGCACGTAAGAAATCTTCGAGGATGAAGATCTAAAGATGTCGGGTTGAATAAGAGTGAACCTGTAAATTAAATTTAAAATAAGTCTTAAAGTGCTCTGGAAAGTTTTCATGACTTGAATATACCTTATAGATAAAAACACATATTTGAGAGATATTGATATCATGAATAGTAAGTATCTGGAGTTTCTGAAAAAGAGGTACAGATGAGGCATGTGACTCAGATCGGGTTGCATCCTAACAAAACGTTTCTGAAGGACCAAAATTCTGTGTAGTGTAGTAGGAAAAGTGCTTGCCCAAACTATATTACAATATGAAAGATAAGGTTAAATTGAACTGTAATAAAGTGTAAGAAGACAGTTTGTGGTAACATTACTAATCCTCCTAATTATACCAATAGATTTATGTATTTTTTTGCTAACCCAGTCAATTTGTGCTTTCCAACTCAAATTCACATCAACAAATATTCCCAGGAATCTTGTTGTTGAGACTTGAGGCATCTCAACAGACTGAATTATAACTTTACAAATATCCTTAGAGTATGATTTTTTGCCACAAAAAATTATATAGTTTAATTTTTTTGTATTCTGAGATAACTTATTTAATTTGAACCATGTAGCATATGTAGTTAAACAAACATTTTTAACATTTAACATTTTTAATCAGAGAATTGAAATTTGAGTGAGAATGAACTAGAGTTGTATCATCTGCAAACATTATTGGAGAAAGAATATTTGAGACATTTGATAAATAAGAAATAATAATGGTCCAAGAATGGACCCCTGTGGGACCCCACAAAGTAGTGTAGCTTTGTTGGAATAGCATCCATTAATACAAACAAATTGTCTTCTGTTTGATACATAGTTTTTTAACCATTCGAATGTAACATCATGAAAACTATATTTATGCAGTTTTTTTGAATAAAATACGATGGTTGACTGTTTCAAAAGCTTTTGAAAAGTCGATGAATATACTACAGTTAAATTCATTATTTTCTAGAGGAAGGTAACTTTGTCAATCAAATGAAGCAAAGGCATGTAAGTGGAGTGATTTTTCCGGAAACCATACTGATGTTTGTAAAGAATTGAATTAGAATCTAGATGAGAAAGGATCCTTTTGTATATGATCTTTTCTAATATTTTTGAAAAACATGGCAAAATAGATATGGCTCTATAATTATTAAAACAACATGGATCATCCACTTTAAACAGAGGAATAACTTTGGCAACTTTTAAATCCTCTGGTACAACGCCTGTTGTCATATAGGAAAAAATGTAAGCCAGTGGCTGCAAAATTGACTGCTTGACCTGTTTAACAAGGGATGCAGAAATGTTATCATGGCCAGCTGAAGATGTTTTTAGTTCATCAATAATGTCACTTATTTCTTAAAAGAAGAGATAAAAGGATAATTTCCTGTAATGAAATCCAGTGGATTACCACAATAAGCAGGAACTTTACTAGCGAACTCATAACCAATGTTAACGAAAAAATCATTGAATTTTTTAGCTATATCAAATGAATTGTTAAAAGAATTGTCACCATCTAAGAAGATTGAAGGTAACTCTGGGTGAGTCTTTTTTTCTCTATGCAGCAACTGATTTATAACTTTCCATGTGGTTTTAGAACACCTCTTAAATTTTTCACAGAAATATTTCTTTTTTGCAGATCTAATGGAATTAATATATCTATTTCTGTAAGATTTATAAACACCATGGGTAAGGGGTGTAGGATTTGAGACATATTTTCTGTAGTTCTGAGTTCATTCTTTTTCCTCAGCAGCTTCAGCAAATCAACTGTAAACCAAGGCTTACTAAAGTTCTGACTGCATTTCCTAGTAGAACTGCTTATTGGAAAACATTCATTGAAACTAAAGCTAATAACTTTCATAAAATTTTGATATGCAAAATGAGCATTATTTTCTTTATATAGATCATTCCATGAAATACTGGCAAGCATATCTTTAAATTTAGAAATATTTGACTTGCTCATAATTCTTTTGTGCATCTTTTTCTTATTTTGTTTAGTTTCATTAGACTTGATTAAAGAGTACTGGAATATAGGAAAATGATCTGACAAATCTAAATACAAAACCCCAGATTTCATTCCTTCACTCAAGTTGTGTCACAACTAAGCAAGGAATCCAAATTGAGACACCAACTGTCAAAAGAAAAAGTTTATTTGTGATAAGGGAGGTGTGGGGAAGGAGGGGTGCTGGTCCAAGGGGGTGATGGGCAGAGAGTGGGTCCAGGGGGGAAATAGCTGCAGGGCTTGAGGTGATGGCTGGGCTGGCAAGCAGGACCGGAACTGAACAAAAGAAAACAGGTTTAAATTACGAACCGACTAGCAACAGAGTAATGATTCAAAGGCTGAGCTTGGCTAGAACTCCTCTTGTGACAAACCATGTGTACTGAGTGACAATACGGCAGAGACTGAAGGTAAGGACAGGAACTAAGTGCAGACTGGGTGATGAGCTGATGGAAACCAGGTGGCTTGATTGCAGCAGCAGGGCAGGTGTGGAGTGGGAGGTAGGCGAATCCAGCAGAGGTGACAGAGTGCAAGGGGGAGGGGAAGGTAACATAGACATACAAACAGGTAGAGAGACAGTGACAGAACAGAAACAAACAGTACAGACAAACACAACACAAAAACTGTCATGGCGCTGGCCTCATGACAAGTTGTTTGTTAAGATGTTATCAATCAAAGTTGCTGAATTTTCCTTTTCCCTAGATTTATGAATAAGAGGAAAAAAGTAACTAGAATAAAGAATATTGAGAAAATCCGCAGTTAATGTATCTAAATTATTTTTAGGTTTATATTAAAATCTCCTAAAATATAACAAAGTTTATCCTCCTTGTTTATCAAGTCAAGAGAACTGGACAGACTTTCATTAAAATCTTTGACAGTAGAGTCAGGTGGGCAATAAATAACACCAACTATAACATTTTTTCCACCAAAGATACCAGAGAGCTCCACAAAAACAGATTCCACCTCAGCCCTAGCTGACTTCAGGGAGAGATCATCCCTAACTTTAAATTCATAGTCACCAAGAAAAAACAAAGATACTCCACCTCCAGATCTATTCTCTCTTACGTAGTGAACTGAATTGTAATTTGGTAATTTAAGTTAAGTTAAGTTGAAACTGTATTAATGATGTTGTACACACAGAATTATTTCTCCACATTTGTCCCATCCAGCTGGCAACTGTCAGAACACACATGCACAGTGACAGATGCCATATACACATATATACTGGAGCGGTAGGCATCAATTCACAGTGCCCGGGGAGCAGATGTTGGGGAGTATAGTGCCTTGCTCAAGGGCACCTTGGCCATGTCAAGGAGATGGACTGTCACCCCACCAGTCAGTTCACCTTCCAATTTTCAAGCAGGAATTGAACCGCCAATCTTCGGGTTATTGGACGACCCACTCTACCACTGAGCCACGGCCGCCCAATATTTCTCTAGAATCTTCTGTAAGCCATGTTTCAGATAAGGCAATAACAGAGAAATTGTGTTTGAGTGAAGATAAATAATGAATAAATTTGTCATAGTTGCAAGGAAGACTTCTTATATTCAGGTGGAAAGTGGAGAATATATTAGAAGGCATAGAAACACATAAGTCATTAAACTGAGTTTCATCATAAAATCTACAGAGGTTAATGGCACCAAATGATGAAAAAAATATAGATCTGGGTCAACATCAAAACTGTAAGAGTCAATTGCAGAGGAATCAAAAGGCATAAAAATATGGTCATCGAAGTTAGATGTGTTGCAGTAGTCCATAGGGTGTAAATGTAATGTACTGTGGATATGTCATTAAAAAATCAGAGTACTGTATAAATGAGTCATGGTGGGCACTACTGAGTGTTAGCCCTCCTTTGTTGTGGAGGGTTATGAGTAGGTGGATAGACAATAAGTTTGTCGTATCTCAAATATGCATTTCCTTCTTTGTCGGACGATTTCAGGAAAATCCTCATTGATGAAGATGCATGAGCCCTTCAGGTTTTTAGCTTTATCCAGAACAGCAAGTTTGCCCTTCAGCCACAGGAATCTGACAATGGGTCTGGGCTTTTCTGATGGTATCACCGGCTTCCCAGTTCTATGAGCCCAGTCCAGCTCTATTTTCAAGTGATCCAGTTTTAATTTTTCACTGAAGTTTTCTAATTTTTTCTTCAGATTCAGACACCTTTTCTTTCACAGACTCTTTGATGCCATCCAACAATATTATGCCGTCTTGTCTGTCCCTCCAGATATTCAGTCTAGTCTGAGACTGAAATCAAACTTTTACAAATTGTGTCCAAATCTATCAGCCACAAGAGATTTTAAAATCATCAAATTCCTTTTGAGTCATTTCCAGACTCACCTTGAAATCATAAACTTGCTTTGAAAGATCATCTATCCTCTTATTAGAATGATCAACTATGATCACAGGATTTGAAGCTTTTTTCTTGTTGTTCAAGCAAAGTTCTGTAGAAGTCCTTTTGCTGAACCAATAATTCACACATTTGAGCCATGGTAACATATTCCTCGGTGGTTTCCATATGCATCAAAAATACTCTAACACTCAACTCAAATACTAAATTAATTTTGCTAGCAGAGCTGAGCTCAGCAAACCCCAGACAGAGGACTGCTTTCTTGCCTATACCAAGAAGAAAATGTTTATCTGAAGAAGTTCCCTGAAGTTTTTCATGCTGTGGTCCTTCATGACATCCACGACATGTACTATACTACTACTACTACTACTATAATATACTGTATATATGTACTGTTCTGAAAATATTAAAACAAGCCAACAGTCAGAGAACTGTTAAAATTATAACTTTATTTTTACATCATAAAAATTGTGTTTCACCTCTTCACATTGAAAACACATTTCCATTGCAGACGAACTCGTCTTCATCATCATCATCATCATCATCATCATCAGACAGTATTTACATTTACACACTGTTAGCAAACTGTACACAGTCTGTGCTTCATTACAACTGATCCTGGATCGACTTTATACAAACTTTAAAGTTTGATTCCCTTGTAGAAAAAACACTTCAGTAACAAACAGAGCTCGACCAATCAGAGCTGAGAATCTGTTTCATCATGTCCCAGAAGATTAGAAAACTGTACACAAATCAAGAGGTCAAAGTTCAAACTGTGACCTCATTTACATACATCATCAGTAGCATGGCAGAAGTGAAGCTCCGCCTCTTATCTTTATTTTAAAAAACAAGCTTGAAGCACCTTAAATCTTCACAATCATCATCATCACATGCATGCAGATCAAATCAGAGAACTACAACTACGGGTCAAACACAGGCTCAAAAAACACACAAGGCAAAAACACAGAGGAGAGAAGTTCAGATTAAACAGCGAGAATCATCAGAAATATTCGAACACGAGGAAGAAAAGTCCAGAAGTCAGCAGGAAGATCGTCAACAAATGCCACGTTTCATCTACGATCAGTCAGCAGGAAGATCGTCAATGAACGGCACGTTTCACCTACGATCAGTCAGCAGGAAGATCGCCAATGAACGGCACGTTTCATCTACGATCAGTCAGAAGGAAGATCGTCAACGAACGGCACGTTTCATCTACGATCAGTCAGCAGGAAGATCGTCAACGAACAGCACATTTCATCTCCGATCAGTCAGAAGGAAGATCGTCAACGAATGGCACATTTCATCTACGATCAGTCAGAAGGAAGATCGTCAATGAATGGCACGTTTGATTTATTTTAAACTAAATCAGTTCAGCAGCAGAAAAGACTGTTGAGTCAGTCTGTCCGTTTATTGCCTCATGGGTTTAGTCTCAGTTAGTCCATTTACACCGAAATAACATACAGCAGAGTCCAGGAAGTATCTAGTTTGAGGGTTCAGGAAATATCTGTCCCACTCTGTGGTCACAGCAGAGTTGCACATATAGACTAAGTAAAACTGAAGGGGTCACCCACATCCACTGATTCTTCACACAGCTAAAACAGCAAACCGTTGCCATTGAGACACAGCTGATATTCTGCAGGCTGAATCCAGACCTCCGACCTTAGGACCAGCAAGGGGTTAAACTGACTTCAGATCTGACCTTTTTCCAGTTTTTTGACTGGACAGCTAGAAATACAGAAAGGTGGGTATGTGCAGTAAAACTTTCCTTTAACAGCAATGATACATTCAGATCAATCCGACACATCATATGACTGGTTTTACATCCAAAGTGAAGTCTGTCAGTCTGAAGTTCAGATATTTGGATTCAGCCTGTGACAGTAACACAAGTGCAATGCAAATGTTAAATCAAATAAGCAAAGCAGCTAAAAGTAAAGGCTATGCTAACTGTTTGTTTCTAAAACAGCATCAACATAAACACGTCGATGTCAGAACACCTAAACCTGATGTTCCTGGATCCGGTGTTTCCGTGTGCTACAGGTGTCAGCTGACATGACATATGCGGCACCAAACAGAATTTCTGGTTGTGTTTTATCCTAATAAAGTTAGCATAACACTGTTTATACCAGGTTAAACAAAGAGCTAGCATATTTGTTGTGGCAGTTGACCCACAGATAGCGTTGTTTGTTGTGCTAACTGTTTGTAACATAGCCAGTGCTGTGCAGGCTGCCTGTGTTTGTTTAAGGATAAAAATTGAGGATATAAATTGAAACTTCCTATCAGTAACATTTGAAGTGGTTTGTAGCTACCACAGCATTCTTTACAAGGTTAAACAACGACCTAGCATCTGTAATGCTAGCTGTTTCTAAGTAGCTTAAATCCATCCATCCATTATCTGTAACCGTGTATCCTCGTCAGGGTCACGTTGGGGCTGTAGCCTATCCCAGCTGACTCTGGGCGAGAGGCGGGTTAGCTTAAATCATAATAGCTAAACAAACATGTTAAAACCTGACAGATCATTCTTGACCTTGGAAACGGCAATTTACAAACTCAATCGAATGACTGAGTGAGTTGAAATTGTTATTTTCAGTGGTTGTTTGGCAATACACCAAATGTTACAATAGTTTATAGAATATAGAAATTGATACTGACATCATGTTTGTTTGGGTTTACTCTGCGGTCAGAGAGTCGCCAACATGTTTCTTTTACTGAGATGATGTTATCCACCTCACACTGTGAGAAAGTGGACACATCTCAATTATAACGACTAAAAAAAGAAATAATAAGAAATAATTTTAACTGCAAATCAACAATAATTAATAAAATAAAAATAATTAATTTTACATTGATTTCATTCAGATAATAAAAACATGACAGTGTTAAAACTTGGACCAGCTGACACGTCATGACGGTTTTTACATGTGATGTGTTACCTCGACATGTTCACGATGAGTCTGTGGTTTTCCCTCCAACAGTTAAACTTAAAATAAATTTATCTTCCATGATGCACTGGGACACAATATCAATAAGGCTGCCATCAAAACAGACAGACAGCGCCACCTAGCTGCAAGAGTGAAGGCACAGCTGGGATAAATAGATATAAATAGGGCTTCAGTATGTACACACAATAAGTTAGTAACTAACACACACACACACAGTTTGAACTCAGATTGTTTTTGATCAGCTGTTTGTTCGATCAGCTGTTTGTTCGATCAGCTGGTTTCTTGTTAAACTGGTTTCTTGTTAAACTTTATTTTCAGAGTGATTCGAGTTTCGTTTGTTCGTCGATGATTCGATTGTTTCTGTTTCAGGAGCTGCTCACAGAAAAATCTGCAGGTTCATTGACTGCTGAAGACGTTAGCTAGCAGCTTGGCTACATTGCTAGTGTGTGAACTTCATGTTCTGGTCATTGAGGTCAGATCTTGTTATGTGAACTTCCTGTCCCGTTAGCGAGTCCTTTAATTAGCTACTGTGACTCGTGCCAGCGTGTTGGCAGGTTTGCATGTGCAGGGTAGAATCATATATGATACATACATACACCACATGTTAGATCAGGGCTAATGGACCGGGTCTTAAACTAACTGGACTCTGCAGAACTTTCAGACACAATGGGCTCTCCGTGGACAAAGTCCAATCTGAACTTGAACTTGCTGTGTTGGTTTTAGAGCTCAGTGCTGCAGATGAAGCTTGGCTCTAATTGGTCTGTTTGTTGTGATTGGCAGGAGGCGGAGCCTAATGCAAAGAAACAACTTCTGGGCTAGCAGCTGTCGCGCTAACGTTACCCTGAACATCAAGGAGCTTGCATCCTTTTCTTTCACTGTCAGGTGTGATGACGTACACAGGTAACTACACACCTGAGAACCTGCTGAGTCCATCTGGACTCCATCTGAGGAGGACTGTGAACAAGTGCAGGACAGGTGTGGACCTGAGGAGGGCGGAGTTCACCTGAAGAGCTGCAGGTAGATTCACTTTGATGTGGAGACGTCGTCAGAAACTGGAATCACCCTGAAAACTAAAAAACTCCCTGATGACTGCGTCGCTAAACGAGTCGAGCTGGTTTAAGTAGAAAAGGCAAAAATATCGTCCAGCAGATCAATAATCAATAATCAATAATCAATACATGTGATTCAAATTGTGCTTTCTGGCTCCACACAGTTTGCAGAACAGCAGGGAACTCTGGGAAATGGAGTGCAAGGCAGCAGGTGACGATGTTCCCTGATCAGATTGGTTAGATTGTCATTTACTGGGTTCTGGTTTGGTTCTGATTTGGTTCTAATTTGGTTCTAATTTGGTTCTGGTTTGGTTCTGATTCAGTTCTGATTAGGTTCTGGTTAGGTTAGGGTTTAGTTTGACTTTAGTGAAGAACCTAAAGAACTGAGATCTCCTGAGTCGGACTATGACACACACACACACCGGAAGACACAGTGTTAACAGGAAGCTTCATCTTCATCCTCCTCTTCCTCAGGATGACGGGGTCAGAGGTCATCAGAGGTCATCAGAGGTCAGTAACCTTGTTCTCCACCAGGGCAGCGACCTGCTGCAACCGATAGGCCAACTGCATCTTCTGACCTGAGCTGTCCTCCTCCAGAGACATGATGATCTGACAGACAGGTGAGAAAGAGAGAAACAGGTGAAGGAGAGACAGACAGGTAAGAGAGAGACAGGTGAGAGAGACACAGGTGAGAGAGACAGGTGAGAGAGAGTGTGTGTTACCTGGTCGTAATATTTGTTGATGTACTTGTAAAGTTCATGAAGAGCAACGAGGTTGTTCATCTCTGAGGCGAAACTCTGCAGACAGACAGACAGACAGACAGATTCAGGTTCATGTTAATTTAAGTTGTAGTTCGTTAAGTAATAAACGTAAAATGTTTTGTGTTGCATTCACTGACCCCAGACAGTTCAGTCAGAGTCGAGTTCATCTCCTGATAACAGCCTGAAGCAGCCGCGTGGATGTCACTGTAATACCTACACATACACATACACACACACACACACACACACACACACAGTTTCTGTCTCTGTGAAACCTGTCTGTCTGATGAACTCTGACAGGAAGTTGTCTCACCTCTCCACCAGCTGTTTGTATCGGGGTATCTCTCGGGCGTACAGAAGTTTGTTTACAGGAGAGTCCTGATTGGACAGAAAGTTACATGCGGTCACATGACTAAACCACACAGAGTGAACAGGTGTACAGACAGACAGAGAGACAGACAGGCAGAGAGACAGACAGGTCGTACCCGTCCCACTTTGTGCTCGGAGGTGGTGCAGGAGTCAATGAAGGTCTGAGCGATGACGGACAGGACAGCATCGATGCTGTCGGACACCTGAACGTCCAAAACAAACTGAGGATTCTTCAGGATGTTCACCCAGAACCTGAGAGGGAGACTGGAACCACACAGACAGGTCAGAGAGACAGGCCAGAGAGACAGACAGGGCACACACACAGCCAGGTGTCCAGGTGTGTGTCTCACCTGTTGGTCTTCCAGATGTGGACGGTCTCGGGGTCGTCAATGCCGTGTTTCTCTGCCATGTCGTCGAGGAAGTCGAAGAAGAATCGGACGGCGATCGGAGGAGGACGCTTCGTGCTGAGGATCGCCACAAAGACGTCGTCCACAAACTTCTGCAGCGTCCCCTACAGAGAGACAGACAGGCAGAGAGAGAGACAGGTCAGAGAATGAGACAGATTGGAGAGAGAGGCAGGTAGAGAGAGGTCAATCAATCAAATTTTATTTGTATAGCCCAAAGTCGCAAAATACATTTTGCCTCGGAGGGCTTCACAATCTGTACAGGGAGTGACACCCTCTGTCCTTACACCCTCTGTCCTTAGACCCTCAGTTCGAGTGAGGAAAAACTTGCCCACAAAAAACCCTTTTAACAGGGAAAAAAGTGGAAGAAACCTCAGGAAGAGCCACAGAGGAGGGATCCCTCTCCCAGGACGGACAGACGTGCAATAGATGTCACGTGTACAGTCAACAAGTCAACAGAAACATTTTGTGTAATTACAATGAAAAATGACAATGGATTACAATGAATGATAAAATGATTACAGTAGCAGTGGAACCTGTGATAGAGATAGAGAGACACAGATGCACAGCAGCAGCAAATCATTAACTAAGTCACTATAAACTGTAATGGAGATCTGGTAACATTAATGACAGTAATAATATATGTAGTGGACGTCATGCAGGACCACAGCAGCAGTCACGATCCACGAGAACCTGCTGGACGAAAGAGCACAGAAACTCCGGGAAGAAGTTTAGTTAGTAAGATGCATTAATGTACATGTATGACAGACATGTATGTTTACAGATGGTGGTGGTGATGGTGAGAGAGAGAGAGAGAGAGAGAGAGAGAGAGAGAGAGAGAGAGAGAGAGAGAGGGTTTTCAGTAAAGGGAGATGTGACTGCATCTTCAACCAATACCATGCCTGGCTAGGCATAACCCTGAAAGGAGGAGTCCCCCCGGCAGTATAGTCCTATAGCAGCATAACTAAGGGATGACCTGAGCCAGCCCTAACTATAAGCTCTATCAAAAAGGAAAGTCTTAAGTTTACTCTTAAAAGTGTTGACCGTGTCTGCCTCCCGAACCCAAAATGGTAGTTTGTTCCACAGAAGAGGAGCTTGATAGCTGAAAGCTCTGGCTCCCAATCTACTTTTGGAAACTATAGGAACTACAAGGAACCCAGCATTCTGAGAGCGCAGTGTTCTAGAGGGGTAGTAAGGTACTATGAGCTCTTTTAGATATGATGGTGCCTGACCATGAAGAGCTTTGTATGTAAGGAGAAGAATTTTAAATTCTATTCTAGATTTAACAGGTAGCCAATGCAAGGAAGCCAAAATGGGAGAGATGTGATCTCTGATCTTGGTTCCTGTCAGAACACGTGCAGCAGCATTCTGAATTAGCTGCAAAGTCCTAAGAGACTTATTGGAGCAGCCTGATAACAATGAGTTACAATAGTCCAGCCTAGAAGTAACAAATGCGTGGACTAGTTTTTCTGCATCTGCTTGAGATACAATGCGTCTGATTTTGGCAATGTTACGTAAATGGAAGAATGCAGTCCTTGAAATTTGTTTTATGTGGACATTAAAGGACAAATCCTGATCAAAAACAACTCCAAGATTCTTTGCGGTGGAGCTGGAGGCCAGGGTGATCCCATCTAAGGTAACTAAGTCTCTAGAGAGAGAGTCTCTGATGTTTTTGGGTCCAATTACAAGAACTTCAGTTTTGTCTGAATTTAACATCAGAAAATTGAAGGTCATCCAACTTTTTATATCTTTAAGGCATGCTTGGAGTTTAGTTAATTGATTGGTTTCATCAGGCTTGATCGATAAATATAATTGGGTGTCGTCGGCATAACAATGAAAATTAACGGAGTGATTCCTAATAATGTTCCCTAGAGGAAGCATATATAAACTGAATAGAAGTGGTCCGAGTACAGAACCTTGTGGGACTCCATGACAAACTTTGGTATGCATGGAGGATTCATCATTGACAAGAACAAACTGAGAACGATCTAAAAAATAAGACTTAAACCAGCTTAGGGCGGTTCCTTTGATGCCAATTTGATGTTCCAGTCTCTGTAAAAGAATTTGATGGTCAATGGTGTCAAATGCGGCAGGTGTGTTACCTTCATTGACAGCAGTCTGGTCAGGTAAATCTCAGGTATGGCCTTGGCTCGTTCTCGCTCCCTCATGCTGCTCTTTCGGTGTTTTGGGATTTCGGGATCTTCGCTGCTCTTCACCAGGTGCCAAAGACGCAGACCCTCCTCCTCCTCGCCCTCCAGCATCGGCGTTTCTGTGGAAACCACATGCAGACTATCAGGTACCATGACAACCAAAACTAAAGAGATGTTGGTTCTACATGGTTCTTTTTATGTTGGTATGCATTGGGCCTGATGTTCTAGAAGGTTCTGTTTGTTTGTAAATGGTTCTGGTTGTTCAGACTCTGGGTTCTAGATGCTCTTCAGGGTCCTTCACCTGCTGCAGGTTCTATGTGCTGTAGATCATCGTATTAGTTCTGGGTTCTAGATGATTTATCGTCAGTGTATTCGTAAATGGAGAACGTGTTCTGCTGACGTCCGTCTCTGATGTCATCACATCATCATGTGATGATGTCATCACGTGTTGTAGATAGTTTGTGTCGTGTTCTTACTCTCTCCAGTCTGGAACACCTGATTCACTCCGAGGCCTGAAGTCTGAGAACGAGGAATCAGAGCGACTGTAGCTCCATCTGGAACCTGAGGAGGAGGAGGAGGAGGAGGAGGAGGAAGAGGACGAAGAGGAGGAGAAGGACGAACAGGAGGAGGAACAGGACGAAGAGGAGGAAGAAGATGAGGAACAGGACGAAGAGGAAGAGGAGGAGGAAGAAGAGGAGGAGGAGGACGAAGAGGAGGAGGAAGAGGAGGAGGAGGAGGAAGAAGAGGAGGAATAGGATGAAGAGGAGGAGGAGGAGGAGGAGGAAGGGGAGGAAGATGAGGAGGAGGAGGAACAGGATGAAGAGGAGGAAGAAGAGGAGGAACAGGACGAAAAGGAAGAAGAGGAGGATTATTTGATTATTTGTGTAGAGGTGGAGAATCTGAAGCTGCGATGTGATTAGTCAGTTGTCGTTACCTTGTAGTGCTGCAGAGTGTTGAGTCGTTTCCAGCGACCTTGAACGACTGCAGTGACATCATCATCTGACAGGGTCAGGTGACCCGCCTGACCAGAACGCCACTCTGTCAATCAAACACAAGTCAGAATGAACTGTCAATCAAACCAGACAGGTGAGACAGGTGAGATAGGTGAGACAAGTGAGACAGGTGAGTGTGTACCCAGGTCCAGACTGTCTGCTGCTGGTCTCTGAGAAAACGGAGCTCCTCTGTAGACCTGATCCAGGATCTTATCCTTCACCTGCAAAGATAGACAGACAAGAGACAGACAGAATTATAACAGGCAGACAGACAGGTGAGAGACAGACAGGAAGATAACAGGCAGACAGACAGGTGAGGAGCAGACAAACAGGTACCCACCTGTGTGATCGTGTCAGTGTCGAGAACTTTAACGGGGCAAGGTTGAACCTCAACACCGTTCTTCACCAAGACCGTCAGAGTCTGAGAGAGAGACAGGCACAGAGGGAGAGAGAGAGACAGGTATAAACAGGTGCTGATGGTACATCAGGACACCTTGTTGTTGTGTGTGTCAGGTGTGTCATTGTCATTCAGGTGTGTTGCCGTGATTACCACAGCGCAGTAGTCCACATCCTCTCGCAGCAGGTGGCTGTCGTTCAGCGTTCGTTTGGCTTTTCCTGTCACTGCGTCCACCGGACCTTTGTCCACCTGGTACTTTATGGCTCTGTACAGCATGTAGAGGGGCTCCCCCGCCACCTCCTGACAGACAGACAGATAAGAGTGAGACAGGTGAGGGCACTGAAGACAACATGTAGAGGGGCTCTCCCAGACAGGCAGACAGACAGGAAGGCAGACAGACCTTGAGGAAGGAGTAGAGGCAGATGGACATCCAGTTCGTCAGCATCTTCTCGACAACCGTCTCTGTCCTGCAACACAGACAGGAAACAGTCATGAACAGGACAGACAGACAGACAGACAGACAGACAGACAGGTTTGGATGATCATATCACCAATAAACCATCAATGTTCGAAAACCTGGATGAAAACCTTCATCAGATTCAAGATCAGATTTACTGTGAAGCCTCACAGTGTTTGAATTTGACTCATTTCACAGATCATGGTGTGTTTGTTTTACATACCGGCGTAGCATAAGTTTGGGGTTCTTGGCGACGTACTGCTGAACCAGGTCCTGCAGCAGAGTCTTCATGACTTCGGTGAAGTACTCCAGTTTATCGTGCAGGGCCATGGTGAGCAGACTGGCAACGTAACCCCGGTCTCTCTGAGAGAAACCCTGCTGGGCCTCCAGAGTGTGGATGAACTGAGAGACAGAGACAGAAAAAAACATCACTGCAGGTCCAGGTCTGATCCCAGACCAGGTTACATCAGCGTGCCCTCTTGACCTACCCTGGTGAGAAACAGCCGGTTGTTGAGCAGGTTGTTGAGCTGCTGGAGGCCCTGTTCCACAGTCTGCCTCCTGGACTCCGGCAGGTCCAGCTGGCGGCTCAGCGGTGCTACCTGCTGGCCAGGAAAGAATACTCTCTCTGCATATGTCCTGTAGTCCAGCAGGGGGAGTCCTGGTCCGCCAACATCACTGCTCAGGTCCATCATCTCTGTCATCAGGTCTACACACAAACAAGAAGAAGAAGAAGATAGTGTTACCGCCTCTGGGCTCATGATCCTGGATGAAGAGTCCACTGAGCCCTCAGGGACCAGGCCAGCGTCCTGTAGGTGTGAATGGGTGAAACTTCCTCTTGCAGGTTTATGGACTGAGGGTCTCATGTGCTGTACAGAGTTTGAGGCCAAGCCATGTGTGGTTCTGTACCCGTGAACTCTTTGCGACACTGGTCTCCCACGTTGATCTCCAGAGTTTCCAACTGAAGCAAAACCTTCTTGTAGTCTCTGAGAGCCTGTTTACTCTTCCTCCTGCACAAACAAACCAACATGTCGTCAACAAAGAAGTCACAAACATATTAGTTCAATCTGTGGTACGAGAGACAGGTCCACCACGGACAGGTCTCCACAAACAACCATTCACACGTACAGACAATTTAGAGTTTAACCTGCATGTGTTTGGACTGTGGGAGGAAACGGAGAACCCCCAGAGAACCCAGACCATAGTTCAAACCACTGAACTGCCATTACACCCTGACAATCTGTTAAGAACATTTAATCCACAACCACAACCAAACTACATCCGCAGACAAACAGATAGACAGACAGACAGACAGGTACCTGTACATGAGGATGACGACCAGCACAGACAGGATGATGACAGCTGCTCCCGCCCCCAAACCAATCTGAGCAGCCAGTGGGACGGGAGACAGCAGAGAGTCGCTGTCATACTGAACCAGTCCAAGATCCACCTGCAGATTTCCCATGAATACCTGAGAGAGACAGACAGACAGACAGATAAAGATCACATGGCTCAGCCAACATTCAGACCACCATCAAACTGTGATGGACGCTGGGTACGGTCGAACAGTCAAAAAAATGAGCTCCTAAGTCCTTTCCTAACCACTTTTCCTTGACCTCGATGGAAAACGTCACGAGGTCAAGGAAAGATGTGAAGGAGAACTCATAAGGAGTTAGGAGAAGACGACCGCGGGGTTCAGAGAATCCGACTGCTCTTACACTAGACTATGTCATGATGCGACAGCGAATATTAACTGTGACAAAACTGAGGTTCTTCTCGTTGGTTCTAAATCCACCCTCTCCAAAGCTAACAGTTTCACCATCACCATTGACAACTTCTCTGTCTCCCCCTCCCCTCAAGTCAAGAGTCTGGGTGTCGTCCTGGACAGCACTCTGTCTTACCACTCACACATTAATAACATTACCCGGTCTGCATATTTCCATCTCCGCAATATTAACCGTCTCCGCCCGTCCCTTACCGCCGACAATACCACCATCCTGGTCCACTCCCTCGTCACCTCCCGCCTGGATTACTGCAACTCACTTCTCACTGGTCTCCCCCTCAAGTCCCTCCGTAAACTACAGCTTGTGCAAAATGCTGCTGCCCGGATTATCACCAGGACCCCTTCTTCTCATCACATCACCCCTGTTCTCCAGCAGCTTCACTGGCTTCCCATCACCCACCGCATCACCTATAAAATCCTGCTCTTAACATTCAAAGCCCTCCACAACCTCGCCCCTCCTTATCTGACAGAACTTCTCCATGTCAACACACCCAGCCGGACTCTTAGATCATCTTCATCAGCCTCACCATCCCTCCTGCCCGCATGACCACCATGGGGTCCAGAGCCTTCAGCCGTTCCGCCCCCCGCCTCTGGAATTCCCTTCCACCCAACATCCGCAACATTGACACTTTGGCAATTTTCAAATCCCATCTCAAAACCCACCTTTTTCTCCAATCATACCCTCCTTGACTGTCACTCTCTCCAGATTTTTTTTTTTAATTTTTAAACCGAATCTTTTTTCTTTTTATTGTATCTTTTAGTGTATTACAGTTTGTTAAATGTTTTGATGTCTGTTATGTATTTTAAACCCTGTTTTACCTGTACGGTGACCTTGGGTGTTTTGAAAGGCGCCTATAAATAAAATGTATTATTATTATTATTATTATTATTATTGACGTGATCTGTGGTAATAATAATAATAATAATAATAAATTTTATTTAAAAGCGCTTTTCAAGGTACTCAAAGACACTTTACATAAAAAGAACATCAAATCAGCAAAACATTATGAAATAGTACACTAAAAACACATTAGACTGAGCTAAACATTAAAAGCAATTTTAAAAAGGTGTGTTTTTGTCAGAGATTTGAATGTTGGAAGGTCAGTACAGTCACGGATGTGTTTGGGGAGAGAGTTCCAGAGGCAGGGGGCAGCTACAGAGAAGGCTCTGTCGCCCCAGGTTCAGTGCTTGGTCCTGAGTGGTGGAGTAAGGAGGTTTGCATCAGATGAACGGAGGCTGCGGGATGGATTGTGGCGATGGAGTAGGTCAGTGAGGTAGGA
Organism: Argyrosomus regius; assembly: GCA_946959425.1. Lineage (NCBI taxonomy): Eukaryota > Metazoa > Chordata > Actinopteri > Sciaenidae > Argyrosomus > Argyrosomus regius. The sequence goes on along the minus strand of OX336891.1, from coordinate 1,730,183 downwards.
AGGGGCCTGGTTATGGAGGGCTTTGTGTGTGAGGAGGAGGATTTTGAACTGAATATGCTGTGGAACTGGGAGCCAGTGGAGTTTCTGGAGGACAGGAGTGATGTGATCACGGGTGCGGGTGAGCAGACATGCAGCAGAATTTTGGATGTACTGTAGTTTATTTAAAGTTTTGGATGGTGTGCCATAGAGGATGCTGTTGCAGTAGTCAATTCTGGAAGTGATGAAGGCGTGACTAAGGGTTTCAGCGGCGGAGAAGGAGAGTGATGGGCGGAGTCGGGCAATGTTCTTGAAATGAAAGAAGGCAGTTCTGGTGATTTGGTTGATGTGATGTTCAAAGGAGAGGTTACTGTCAAAGATGACTCCGAGGTTGTGACTGTGGGGGGATGGAGACAGGGTGGAGTTGTCGATGGTGAGGCGGAAACTGTCTGTGGTTTTGGTGAGGGATTTGGGGCCGTTTTTTTTTGTAAAACTACAAAGTAAAGAAGATGGACTACAAAACGCTCATCTGAGATACTTCCTAGATACTCCCCGTGCGCTCTGACCGTGTTGTTTCATGCAGGAAATATAAACGTGGACAACCCGGTGAAAAATGTGACTTCATCATCAACGTCAGAATTCAAATAATAAATGAATATTGTCCACCTGTCACAGAAGTCAGATGAAGTGTTTGTTAGCTGGTATGGTCGCTCACCCTCCTGTCCACTCATATAGAAACATATTAGCAAGTTATGGCAAACATATATGATTAATCAGCAACGGTAACTTCATGATGATCTGCAGGACGCTGGATGTCACAGTTACAAACAGTTTTTACTCTGTGTGTGAACGCAGCTCCACAGTCAACAACAGAACACACTTCATGATCAAAGTTTTACATCACGTCAACATGTATGTTCATATTCACTAGCTCTCTGCTGCAGTCTGCATCACACTGTAAAATAAATTGATGTTTTTTTAGTGTCTGGTTGTGAATGACTGAACGGTGCGTCATTTTTTGTCGCTGCAGCAAGGAATTGTGGGGCAGCATTACCTCCTTTCCTTTCGTAAAGGATAGTCTGTGTATCCTATGCTAAAGGAGATAACAAAGGAAGCATTGAAGCTCCTTTCCTTAACAGTTTGAGAATTCGAACAGCTCTTATCATGGCGGCTACGTTAATACTTCCAGGTCATTTCACTCAGTTAGGAAGGTACCTAAGCAAAAATTGACTATTCGACCGGATCCTGAGTGTTCTGACAGCTTTCTATCGTTGATGCTGGTTGGTGTAGATACAGGATGTGCGCACCTTGAGGCTGGGCAGCTCGCTGCTGTCGTCCACACTCATTGGTTGGATCTCTGGAGGTTCACAGTACAGGTGAGTGTTGTCCAGAGTTTTCACCTCACACTCCTGATCTCCGAGCCGAGCCGTCACTTCCTGTCTGGATATGGCGGTGGTCAGGTCCTGACCCTGAAGGACACCATGGAAACACAGATATGAGTCATCATGTGGGTCGGCGAGCAGCGTCATATCGTTCACTTCCTGTTTACCTCCACGGCGATCACTCCTCCCGGTTTGAAGCGATACGGAGCATCCGGAGCATCACGGTTCAGAGGGAAGAACTCCGGGTTAGGATAATAACTGAAGCTCTGACCCTGAGAGACAGACAGGCAGGTCAGAGAGAGCGACAGGCAGACAGACAGGTCAGAGAGAGAGATAGACAGGCAGGCAGGCAGAGAGAAAGATAGAGAGACAGACAGGCAGGCAGGCAGACAGACAGACAGACAGGACAGAGAGAGAGAGAGAGAGAGAGAGACGGACAGACGGACAGGCAGAGAGACAGAGAGACAGGTCAGAGAGAGAGACAGACGGACAGGCAGGCAGGCAGGCAGACAGACAGACCAGACAGACAGAGAGACAGGTCAGAGAGAGAGACAGATGGACAGGCAGGCAGGAAGGCAGACAGACAGACAGACAGGTACCTTGATGCTTTCAAAGTGGACTCTGACGTTGTCAAGCTGAAACCAGACGCCCTTTACTCTGACCTCTGGAACCACTTTGGGGGTGAGACAAGTCATCTGAGAGGACGACAGGACAGAGCAGCGCTCCGACACCTGACAGACAGACAGGAGGAGAGACAGACAGACAGGAGGAGAGACAGGAGAGAGACAGATTTCAGACCACCGGTGTCATGAAAACAGGTGTCACATGTCTAACTTGAGCTCTGCTCTGATTGGCCGGCTGAGCTCACCGTTGTCATGGTGCTGTTAAAGACGAGCTGCTGCTTGGCGGTGAGCAGAGCCAAACGTCTTCTCCGTTTCACTCTCTGGACCTCCACAGGCTCCACCCACACCGCTATGATTGGCTGCTGGACGACGTCCAGGTTCTCGCCGGTCACCATGACGACGCGCCCGCCTCTGAGGACAGGAAGCAGTCACCATATTAGGACGTTTCAGGTACACTAATTGATTATTGGGGATCGGCTCTTACGCGTAGAAGCTCTCTGCGGGAGCGGCCTCAGTGATGACGGGGTCATCATGGTAACGGAAGGTCACATTAGGAACCATCTTCTCTGCCTTCCCGAACAGAACCCGGACCAGAACCTCCCCGGTCCGATTACTGGAACCAGTTTGACACACCAACTGGGTATCATTGACCTCCTCCACTCCACTGGAGAGAGGAGGAGAGAGGAGAGGAGAGGAGAGGAGAGGAGAGGAGAGGAGAGGAGGAGAGGAGAGAGGAAAGGAGAGAGGTGGGGAGAGGAGAGAGGAGAGGAAAGGAGAGGAGAGAGGAGAGGAGAGAGGTGGGGAGAGGAGAGAGGAGAGGAAAGGAGAGGAGAGAGGAGAGAGGAGAGGAAAGGAGAGAGGAGAGGAGAGGAGAGGAGAGGAGAGGAGAGGAGAGAGGAGAGGATAGGATAGGAGAGGAGAGAGGAGAGAAGAGGAGAGGAGAGGAGAGAGGAGAGGATAGGAGAGGAGAGAGGTGGGGAGAGGAGAGAGAAGAGGAAAGGAGAGAGGAGAGGAGGAAACAGAGGATGTAAACGTGTCATGACTTTAAAGAACCAATCAGATTATTTTTGTTTCCAGCAGGCGGAGCTAGAGAGCCATGAACCAATCCAATCTGTTTGTTCAATGAAGTACTACCACAGTATTAGTATTGTAGTATTATAGTATAGTAGTAGTATTACAGTATAGTAGTAGTAGTATTACAATAGTAGTATTACAGTATAGTAGTAATATTACAGTAGTAGTATCACAGTATAGTAGTAGTATTACAATAGTAGTATTACAGTATAGTAGTAATATTACAGTATTACAATAGTAGTATTACAGTATAGTAGTAGTATTACAGTAGTAGTATTACAGTATACTAGTAGTAGTAGTACTCACATGTAGCAGGGCTGACTGCCCACAAAGGCTCTCAGGTCGGACTTCTGTCCAGTCAGCAGCTGTCGTCCTCGGATGGTCAGCTGAGTTCCTCCAGAGACCGGACCTTTATCAGGAACCAGGTCCAGGAGCTGTGGGTCCTGAAACCAGAACACAGACCAGAACACAGACTGGGTCAGATCCGGGTCAGATCTGGTCCAGTTGGACTCTAAGTAGGCAACATGAAGCCAGTCTGTGTGGCTCGACCCGCCTGCTGCACTGACAGTTGGTTCTTGGTGTGATGGCTTAGTAAACTAACTCTGTGGGCTCAGGTGGGCTCAGGTGGACTCAGGTGGACTCAGGTGGACTCAGGTGGAGCTGTGGATTCTGGACTCACCTGGTAGGTGAAGGTCTGTGCTGACCTTCCAGGTGGGGTCGTTCCCACGTTAACCAGGACGTGGCCCCCCGCCGGCCTGCCGCTGGGCTGCAGCTCACACACCACCCGGGTGGAGATCAGGTAACCTTCAGGTACAGGTGGACACTGAACACCTGCCACTGTGACTCCACCCACCACGTCAGCGTAACTCATTCCCAGGTTAGACCCTGTGATCGTCACCAAGACTCCGCCCTCCAGCGGACCGGAGACAGGACGCACCTGGAGACAGGTCAGACAGACAGGTCAGACAGGTAGACAGACAGGTTAAATGTCTCTAGCTCATTATTGGACTCACCTGTGTGATCTGAGGAGGCGGACAGGTGTCTGCAGGTACGCTTGTACAGGATTGGTTGTAAACGCAGTTGTGGGCGGGGCTTCCTGGACACCACACACAGCCATACTCCTCTGGCACCGCACGGCACTGCGAGCAATCTGATTGGCCAGCTGAGCAGTCATACAGGTGGACTGAAGGAGAGGGAGGGAAACTTCAGCCAATGAAATCTGTTCATCTGACACACACACACACACACACACACACACAGGTGAGATTCTTACGTCGAAGGTCAGGTGAGGCATCGATGCGTCTCTCTCCTCTGCGCAGATAGACAGGAGCCAAATACTGAAGCTGACTGACCGCATACTGAAACTACAGACAGACAGACAGGTGAGAGAAAGAAAGACAGACAGGCAGACAGACAGACAGACAGACAGACAGACAGACAGACAGACAGACGAGAGAAAGACAGACAGACAGGTGAGAGAAAGAAAGACAGACAGGCATCTCAGCAGCACTCATCTGCTCCAGCCCTGCCCCCCACCCACCTGGCTCCCGCACCACTCCACTCACTGTACAGGAGCACGATGTCAGATGGGTGCTCCTGGCAGTGAACCCCAAGAAAGCTGCCGGCCCGGACGGAGTACCTGGCAAAGTGCTCAGAGCGTGCGCCTACCAACTCGCCCCCACCTTTACCAGGATCTTCAACCTCTCCCTGGCCCAGGCAGTCATCCCGCTCTGCTTAAAATCAACAACAATAATCGCAGTGCCGAAGAAGTCTCCCATCACCAGCCTGAACGATTACCGTCCAGTGGCCCTCACTCTGGTAATCACGAAATGCTTCGAGAGACTAGTTCTTCAGCACATCAAGGACTATCTCCCCCCAGACTTCGACCCTCACCAGTTCGCATATCGTGCGAACAGATCCACAGAGGACGCCATTGCCGTAGCTCTCCACTCTGCGCTGAACCACCTGGAGCAGCAGCAGAGCTACGTCCGGATGCTCTTTGTGGATTACAGTTCAGCCTTTAACACAATAATCCTGGACAGACTCATCATAAAACTGGTGACACTCGGCCTCCCTCCTCTCACATGTGCCTGGATAAAGGACTTTCTCACCAACCGTCCCCAGACTGTGAGACTTGGCCCCCACCTCTCCTCCACCTGCACGCTGAGCATCGGCTCCCCACAGGGCTGTGTGCCGAGCCCCTCCTGTACTGCCTCTACACCCACGACTGCAGTTCGACCCACAACAACAACCTCATCGTCAAGTTTGCTGACGACACCACAGTAGTCAGACTCATCTCAAAGGGTGATGAGGCAGCCTACAGAGAGGAGGTCCTGAATTTGGCAGCCTGGTGTTCAGAGAATAACCCCGCTCTGAACACCAAGAAAACCAAAGAGATCATCATTGACTTCAGGAAGCACAGCACCGACCCAGCCCCCCTTTACATCAATGGCGAGTGTGTGGAGAGGGTCCACACCTTCAGGTTTCTCGGCGTCCTCATCTCCGCCAAAATCTCCTGGACAGAGAACATCACGGCAGTCATCAAGAAGGCTCAGCAGCAGCTACACTTCCTGAGAGTCCTCAGGAAGTACAACCTAAACTCCAACCTGCTGCTGACCTTCTACCACTCATCCATCGAGAGCCTGCTGACATACTGTATCACAGTATGGTACGGCAGCTGCACTGTTGCAGACAGAGAGTTGTAAAGGCAGCTCAGAAGATAATTGGCTGCCCCCTCCCCTCCCTGATGGACATTTACACCTCCCGCTGCCTCAGCAGAGCCAAAACCATCACCAAACAACAAACAGCTCCCACCCTGGCTTTGACCTGTTTGACCTGTTGCCCTCAGGGAGGCGCTACAGGTGCATCAGGACTAAAACAAACAGACTCAAAAACAGCTTCTTCCCAAAAGCAATAACCACCCTGAACTCTCACATGCACTGACTTCATACATGGACACATGGACTTCAATCACTACTAAACACTGTCAAAAAACCTTACCTACTGTGCAATACTTTACAATGTGAAATACTTTACAATGTGCAATATTCCATCCCATCCCATAATGTGCAATATATATATGTAAAATAGGACTGTGCACCTTACCTCCTTTTTCTTTGCCTATGTTTGTATTGTATATTTTTTATATTTTCTTGCCTATGTTTATATTGTATATTCTTATGTTGTATATTTTTTCACTGTTGCACTGTTATTGGAGCTGGCTTTTAATCTCATTGTACATGTGTATAGTGACAATAAAAGGCATTCTATTCTATTCTATTCTAGACAGGTAAGAGAAAGACAGACAGACAGACAGACAGACAGGTGAGAGAAAGAAAGACAGACAGACAGACAGACTGAAAACAAAGATGGCCGACACATCTACAAAATGGAGTCAGAACATCTCGGGCACACCGGCCGCCATCTTGTTCTGGTGACATGGGGTACGGTCGAATAGTCAAAAAAATTAGCTCCTAAGTCCTTTCCTAACCACTTTTCCTTGACCTCGATGGAAAACGTCACAAGGTCAAGGAAAGATGAGAAGGAGAATTCATAAAGAGTTAGGAGAAGACGACCGCGGTGTTCAGAGAATCCGACTGCACTTACACTTCATTATACTACGTCATTATGCGACGGCGAATGTTATTGACGTGATCTGTGGTACAACTACAAAGTAAAGAAGATGGACTACAAAACGCTCATCTGAGATACTTCCTAGATACTCCCCGTGCGCTCTGACCGTGTTGTTTCATGCAGGAAATATAAACGTGGACAACCCGGTGAAAAATGTGACTTCATCATCAACGTCAGAGTTCAAATAATAAATGAATATTGTCCACCTGTCACAGAAGTCGGATGAAGTGTTTGTTAGCTGGTATGGTCGCTCACCCTCCTGTCCACTCATATAGAAACATATTAGCAAGTTATGGCAAAGATATATGATTAATCAGCAACGGTAACTTCATGATGATCTGCAGGACGCTGGATGTCACAGTTACAAACAGTTTTTACTCTGTGTGTGAACACAGCTCCACAGTCTACAACAGAACAAAGACCAAAGTTTTTACATCACGCCAACACGTATGTTCATATTCACACGCTCTCTCTGCTGCAGGCTGCATCACACTGTTACATACATTAATGTTTTCTGGTTGTGAATGACTGAACGGTGCGCCGATTTTTTGTCACTGCCGCAAGGAATTGTGGGGCAGCATTACCTCCTTTCCTTTCGTAAAGGATGGTCCGGTGTATCCTATGCTAAAGGAGATAATAAAGGAAGCATTGAAGCTCCTTTCCTTAACAGTTTGAGAATTCGAACAGCTCTTATCATGGCGGCTACATTAATACTTCCAGGTCATTTCACTCAGTTAGGAAGGTACCTAAGCAAAATTTGACTATTCGACCGCACCCATGAAGTCACGGTAAGTCCCGCCCACACACAGCTCAGCTGTCAATCATGACGTGAAACCAAACCAAGAAACCAATCAGCGAGCGGAACTGACATGGAGGGGGCAGGGCTTATGACATATTCTGCAGCCAGCCACCAGGGGGCGATATCTTTATATACAGTCATCAGAACCACATCGTGTTAGTCGACTACAACTCCCAGGGTGCATTGTGGCAGAGCTTCACATTCGGTCAGCTGCTAACAGCAATGCTAATGCTCTGAGAGCTAGGACTGAAGGAAAGTACCACTGAGGCTCATGGGTAATTAATCCACAACATACTGCAGCTGGTGAGCTAAGCTAAGCTAACTGCCTCACCAGACAGGACATGCTAGCTCTCCACAGGAAGTCCTTTTATCACTGAAACCTGATGGATCATCAAAGCTTAGCCTTAGCATGTGAACACATAATTTAGCATTAAGGTGAACACAAAGCTTAGCATTAAGGTGAACACATAGCTTAGCATTAAGGTGAACACATAGCTTAGCATTAAGATGAACACATAGCTTAGCAGGTGAACAGTGTTACCTGGTGAGGGCTGCAGGTGAAGGTGTGCGTGTTGTCGTCCGTCTTCTCGACTGAAGCTGTCAGATTAAACTGAATTCCTTCGATCTCCACGACACAAACGTACTGAGCTTCATCCTGAACAACAACAAGCAAGAAGAAAGAAACTCAAAACCCGTCTCCAGTCTGAACTGGTCCAGGTCTAATCTAGATCTAAACCAGATCTAATCCAGATCTAATCTAGGACTAAACCAGATCTAATCCAGATCTAATCCAGGTCTAATCCAGATCTACATGTCTAATCCAGATCTAATCCAGGTCTAAACCAGATCTAATCCAGATCTAATCCAGGTGGGTCTGAGACCACCTGACACCACCCGAGGTCCCTCATATTTGTGATTCTCACAGTGTAGACGTCCAGATTTCGTCCTTGCAGCACCACGGTGGTTCTCAGGCCCAGCGGCACCAAAGCAGAACTCTGCAGGGCGAAGACCAGAGGACAGGAAGGAGGACCAGGAGATTCCTGCTAAAAGAGAGGGAGACAGGGTGAGAAGACAGACAGACAGACAGACAGACAGACAGACAGACAGACTCACTCTCTGGTTGAGGATGATGTGTTGGTTGGGACAGCTGTGGTTGTGAGTGCAGAGTTGATCCAGAGGACACCAGTTACATCTCCACACACTGCTGACACAGGCCAGACACCTGAAACACATCATCATAATCACCTTCATCACCTTCATCATCATCATCACCATCATCACCTTCATCATCATCATCTTTTTCATCATCATCACCTTCATCATCATCATCATCACCTTCATCATCATCACCATCGTCATCACCTTCATCATCATCAGTAACCGTTCATATAATCATGTTGTGTGTGTGTTACTGTCTTACTGGGAGCTCTGGCTCAGTTGGCTCACGGCTCCACAGTTGTAGAAGGTCATGTTGCCCGTGGTAATGGTCACATGATCAAACACCAGTGACACGGGCAGGATCATGTGATCTGGAAGCAGAGTCAAACATCCTTAACAGTAGATCCTGACACATGCCTGAGTCCTAAACAACATCACACCTGTCTACTCACCACTTCCTGTTAGCATGGGTGGGAGGAGCTCTGGTGCAGGTGATTGACAGGTGATGCTGGTTCCTGTAACAACAGCAGGCTGAGGTGGGAGGTGCCCGAAGACGCAGGACAGAGACTCAGACTCAGACAGGGCAGGAAGCTGGAGGACTGACAGGGTCACCTGAACATGAAATACGAGAAGTCACAAACATGCCGAGACTCTAAGGTTCACTGCCGTGTGGTTCCCTAACAATATGTTTTGTATTCCCTCACATTAAGTTTGTGTTCTCTCACATTAAGTTTGTGTTCCCTAACAATATGTTTTGTATTCCCTCACATTAAGTTTGTGTTCTCTCACATTAAGTTCTGTGTTCCCTCACATTAAGTTCTGTGTTCCCTTACATTAAGTTTGTGTTCTCTCACATTAAGTTTGTGTTCCCTCACATTAAGTTTGTGTTCTCTCACATTAAGTTCTGTGTTCCCTCACATTAAGTTCTGTGTTCCCTCACATTAAGTTTGTGTTCCCTCACATTAAGTTCTGTGTTCCCTCACACTAAGTTCTATGTTCCCTCACATTAAGTTTGTGTTCCCTCACACTAAGTTTGTGTTCCCTCACATTAAGTTCTGTGTTCCCCCACATTAAGTTTGTGTTCTCTCACATTAAGTTCTGTGTTCCCTCACACTAAGTTCTATGTTCCCTCACATTAAGTTTGTGTTCCCTCACACTAAGTTTGTGTTCCCTCACATTAAGTTCTGTGTTCCCCCACATTAAGTTTGTGTTCTCTCACATTAAGTTTGTGTTCCCTCACATTAAGTTCTGTGTTCCCTCACATTAAGTTTGTGTTCCCTCACATTAAGTTCTGTGTTCCCCCACATTGAGCTTGTGTTCCCTCACATTAAGTTCTGTGTTCCCTCACATTAAGTTTGTGTTCCCTCACACTAAGTTCTGTGTTCCCTCACATTGAGTTTGTGTTCCCTCACACTAAGTTCTGTGTTCCCTCACATTAAGTTTGTGTTCCCTCACACTAAGTTCTGTGTTCCCTCACATTAAGTTCTGTGTTCTCTCACATCAGAATTAAACTGAGACCGTTTCATTACCCGTTAAAATACATAAAATCGAATACGTTCAAAAACAGCCTACCTGTGTCTGCTCGTCTTTACTCTGATTGGCCGGCTGCAGACTCTGCACTGTCACACACTGACTGGTCGGTTCAAAGCTCCAGAGCCAATGGTTAGGCTGTGTGTGGCGCTGACATAGATGTTTACGGGAACATCTGGACAAAACAAATAAAAACAACAAACATCAGGCAGAAAGACAGGCAGAAAGACAGACAGAAAAACAGATAGACAGATAGACAGACCTACCTTCCCTCCAGAACACACCAGCCACAGTACGGGTCTCTGACAGCAAGACAGGATTGACAGTCTGTCTGTCTCTCACATGACGACACAGGAACCTTCGACAGCTGAGAGACAGACAGGAAACAGATCACAGGTCAGTTTGTTTGAACCTTTAGGGTTAAAGACAGACAGACAGACAGGTTCTGACTCACGTTGCTGCTGGTTAAAACGTAAACATGCTGCTGCCGGTTGTCCAATAAGAGGTCAGCGCTGATGCCACGCTCACTGTCCACCAACAGACTGCCGTAGAGGTCACCTGACCAATCAGAGCGCACCAACACCTGAAACACACACACACTCATACAATTTAACCAGTCTGATGTCATGGTCTCTGAGCAGCGCCACTGGGGCAGGTGGGGGGCTAAACTAAGCTAAGCCTCTCCTGTTTCAAGTTTCTATATGCAGTACAGTACGTGTTCATGTATTCTGTGTGTACATGTGTGTACATGATGTCACCTTGTGCAGTTGTCCCTCTCTGTCTCCCAGGAAGGCGATGGTGTGTCCCGCCTCTGTTGCCGTGGTGACAGCAGTCAGTTGGGTGGTGGAGGTGAAGGTGGGCGTGGCTTGGAGCGGCACAGCGCTGGCGATGGGGTTCGGGGTGTGTTCCCCTCCACAAGGGTACTCTAAGAGAGAGGTCTTCATCATGAATGGAGAGAGAGAGAGACAGGTTAATGCTAAATGTGTGTGTGTGTGTGTGTGTGTGTGTGTGTGTGTGTGTGTGTGTGCTGTAATCATATGTGGGTCACATCAGTCCTACCAGCTGTCTGAGGATAATCTACACACACACACACACACACACACACATACACACACACACACACAGAGTATTGAGGTCAGCAGTAAGACAGATGTGACCATCGACAGGTTCTTATCAAACCAGCTGCTAAGCTGTGATGTCATCAGATGGTCATCAGATGGTCACAGAGCTCCAGGAATCTCGTGTGTACGTGGATCCTCGACTTCCGGACCGGCAGACCTCAGGTGGTCAGGACCTGTTGTGTGTTTACCTGTGTGTACCTGTTGTGTGTTTACCTGTGTTTACCTGTGTGCACCTGTTTTGTGTTTACCTTGGGTAGTTTCAGACATTTCGATGACACAGCGTATTCAATGTAGGCCTCGTCCGTTCCGCTGCTGCCCCGTCCGCCTTCTGTGTAACACACTTCCTGTGCTCGCCGCAGCATGGCGTCCAGGTCTGCCATCCCATAAACACACAGTGCTGAGCGACCGGTTGCTACAGGCGTAGATGCTTGTCCTGCCGCCATGATGACAAACAGGGCAGGTTCACCTGAGTGGTTTCCTAATGATGCCGCCTGAGCCAGGTTGTAGCCGCCGTGGCACAGCAGCGGCACCTCCACATACGAGTAGAAGCTACGGTCAGAGATGCAGAGCCGGGAGGCGTAGGTCCGGTACTCCTTCTTGTGCCACATGTCCCGCCGAGAGAACAGGAAGTAGGCGTGGTTGCCATGGGCAATGGCCTTCACAAAGTGGTTGTTGTACTCGGAGTAACTCCCAACGACCAGTTTCCCAAGCTCCTCCTCCTGAGAGAAAGCCCGACGAGGTGGGACAACTGGGAACAGACGCCGAGTCGTGATTGGTGGGATATCACCAGGACCCTTACTGGTGTAGCCTCGACCAACCAGCATCAAGCGCATGAAACTACCAGACCCGCCCCCCTCCTGTTTGTTCTCTGTGGTTATCACCAGAGCAACAGTGGAGACTCGAGGGTCGTTGGCAGCAACGTACTGAGTGTCAACGGGGTTGGACGTCTGATAGATGAGCTGAGAGATGTTAGTCAGACTCCTACAGGAGCAGAGAAGAAGAAATCAGTCTGTAGGCTATCAGGCTAACACGATGCTATCAGGCTAACATGATGCTATCAGGCTAACACAATGCTATAAGGCTAACACAATGCTATAAGGCTAACACAATGCTATCAGGTTAACACAATGCTATCAGGCTAACACAATGCTATCAGGTTAACACAATGCTGTGAACATGGAAGGACTGGACGTGTCAGGTCTGAACAGGTGTCACAGAGGTGACTCACCTCTTGTCACAGATGCCCTGATACAGCGACCCACAGACGATCAGGCTGCCTGGCTCTGCCCCCTGCCCCTCCTCCATCAGCAGCAGTTTGTTGTGGTTGTGAGTGGGCGTGGCCGAGGGGCAGTCCTGTGGGACGATCGGGGGGAGGCAGTCCGGGGAGTCCAGCTGAGGGCCAGTCCTCACGTGTGACATCACCTCCAGGTCAGAGGTCAGCTGGTACAGGTGGTCGACCCCACCCACATACAGACGTCCTGTCCCCGGGTCCACAACCAGGTGAGACAAGGGGGCGCCCTGCAGCTCCACCCGTCGCACCACAAGGTCAGAGGTCACGATGACATCAGCTGAGTGAGAAGGAGGGGGCAGGAGGAGGAGGAAGAGGAGGAGGAGGAAGAGGAGTGATGGGGAGACTGAGGAGGCCAACATGGCACCTCCTCTTTACCTGGACAGGTGAGACAGAGACAGAGAGAGAGAGAGAGAGAGAGAGAGACATTAAAACTCAGCAGAGGATTCATTCAGGCAGAGTGCGGTCACTTAATGTTTGTGTAATGTTGTCTGAATGTTTGCTGAATGTTGACTGACTGAGTTTCCCACAGGAAGCCGTTCTGGTCCACAGACGGCTGCAGGTTTGATGGTCTGATCCAGAGATCAGAGGTCTGACCGGGTCAAACCAGAACCTGTCCAAAGTCCTGCAGACTGAGCTAAAGTTTAAACCTTCAGGTTCAGGTCTGAGGTTCAGGTTCAGGTTTCTCTCTCTGGTCCTTCTCTTTCTCTCTGAAGTTATTAATAAAAGATTTTTCTGCTTCACACTTTTCATCTGACGGTCAAACTGTAGTTGCCTGTAGTAACGTCGCCATGGAAACACACCCGTATCCACGGCAACGCAGTGGAAAGACTCAAAGCTCTGGTGGGCTGGTTCATGAGCATAGAGACTGACTGGGATTTTAAACTGATTTCTTTCCAGGAGAGTATTATACTGTATTTAAGAGTACAGGGGACCTGGTCTTTGTGGTCAGGACTCCTTGGCTCTACATGAAGCTCCTTTGGAGTGATTATCTCACCTGACCCTATCATATTGATCAGATCTGTGGGTCCAGAAACACTTTGTGGAAACTGAATTGATTTCTAAAACTGTCTTTAATTTTAAAAGTTCTCTACTAAGTCAACATGAAGACAACACAAAGAAGACAACAAGAAGAAGACAACATGAGAAGACGACGCAAAGAAGACGACACGAAAAAGACAACACGAAGAAGACAACACGAAGAATGCGGCACGAAGAAGACACAAAGACGAAATGAAGAAGATAACACGAAGAAGACCACATGAAGAAGACCACATGAAGAAGATGATGGGACGAAGACAACACGAAGAAGAAGATGGGACGAAGACAACGTCACAAAGACAACACGAAGAAGACGTCACGAAGAAGACGTCACGAAGAAGACGATGGGACAAAGACAACAAAAAGAAGATATCACGAAGAAGACGTCACAAAGAGGACGATGGGATAAAGACAACATGAAGAAGACAACACGAAGAAGACGACATGACGAAGACAACACGAAGATGTCACGAAGAAGACGATACAAAGAAGACGTCACAAAGAAGACGACGCGAAGACGTCACGAAGAAGACAACACGAAGAAGACAACACGAAGAGGACACAAAGACATCACAAAGAAGACAACACGAAGACGTCACGAAGAAGACGATGGGACGAAGAAGACGATGGGACGAAGACGTCACGAAGAAGACGATGGGACGAAGACAACACGAAGGAGACGTCACGAAGAAGACGTCACGTAGAAGACAATGGGACGAAGACAACAGGAAGAAGACGACACAAAGACGTCACACAGAAGACGATGGGACGAAGACAACACGAAGACGTCATGAAGAAGACGATGGGACGAAGACAACACGAAGAAGACGACACGAAGACGACACGAAGAAGACAACACGAAGAACACCGCAAGAAGAAGACAACACGAAGAAGACGTCATGAAGAAAACGACACAAAGAAGACAACACAAAGACAACAACGAAGAAGACGTCACGAAGAAGACAATGAGACGAAGACAACACGAAGAAGACGACACGAAGACGTCACAAAGAAGACGATGGGACGAAGACAACGCGTAGAAGACGTCACAGAGAAGACGACACGAAGAAGACAACACGAAGACGTCACGAAGAAGACGATGGGACGAAGACAACACGAAGAAGATGTCACGAAGACGACACGAAGAAGACAACACAAAGAACACCGCAAGAAGAAGACAACACGAAGAAGACGTCATGAAGAAAACGACACAAAGAAGACAACACAAAGACAACAACGAAGAAGACAATGGGACGAAGACAACACGAAGAAGACGACACGAAGACGTCACAAAGAAGACGATGGGACGAAGACAACGCGTGGAAGACGTCACAGAGAAGACGACACGAAGAAGACAACACGAAGACGATGGGACGAAGACAACACGAAGATGTCATGAAGAAGACGATGGGACGAAGACAACACGAAGAAGACGACACGAAGACGACACGAAGAAGACAACACGAAGAACACCGCAAGAAGAAGACAACACGAAGAAGACGTCATGAAGAAAACGACACAAAGAAGACAACACAAAGACAACAACGAAGAAGACGTCACGAAGAAGACAATGGGACGAAGACAACACGAAGAAGACGACACGAAGACGTCACAAAGAAGACGATGGGACGAAGACAACGCGTAGAAGACGTCACAGAGAAGACGACACGAAGAAGACAACACGAAGACGTCACGAAGAAGACGATGGGACGAAGACAACACGAAGAAGATGTCACGAAGACGACACGAAGAAGACAACACGAAGACGTCACGAAGAAGACGATGGGACGAAGACAACACGAAGAAGATGTCACGAAGACGACACGAAGAAGACAACACGAAGAACACCGCAAGAAGAAGACAACACGAAGATGTCATGAAGAAAACGACACAAAGAAGACAACGCGAAGACAACAACGAAGAAGACGTCCCGAAGAAGACAATGGTACGAAGACAACACGGAGAAGACGACACGAAGACGTCACAAAGAAGACGATGGGACGAAGACAACATGTAGAAGACGTCACAGAGAAGACGACACGAAGAAGATGTCACAAAGAAGACGACACGAAGAAGACAACACGAAGAACACGGCACGAAGACGTCGCAAAGAAGACGATGGGACAAGACAACACAAAGAATATGTCATGAAGAAGACAACACGAAGACGTCACGCAGAAGACGATGGGACGAAGACAACACGAAGACGTCACGAAGAAGACGATGGCACAAAGACAACACGAAGAACACGGCACGAAGAAGATGACACAAAGAAGACAACACGAAGACAACACGAAGAAGACAATGGGACGAAGACAACACGAAGGAGACGACACGAAGACGACACGAAGTAGACCACACGAAGAAGACAACACGAAGAAGACGGCACAAAGAAGACGACACAAAGAAGACAACACGAAGACAACACGAAGAAGACGTCATGAAGAAGACAATGGGACGAAGACAACACAAAGAAGACAACACGGAGAAGACGTCACGAAGAAGACAATGGGACGAAGACAACACGAAGAAGACGACACGAAGACGACACGAAGAACACCGCAAGAAGAAGACAACACGAAGACAACAACGAAGAAGACGTCACGAAGAAGACAATGGGACGAAGACAACACGAAGAGGATGACACAAAGACGTCACAGAGAAGACGATGGGACGAAGACAACACGTAGAAGACGTCACAGAGAAGACGACACGAAGAAGACGACACAAAGAAGACAACATGTAGAACACGTCACAAAGAAGACGATGGGACGAAGACAACACGTAGAAGACGTCACAGAGAAGACGACACGAAGATGACAACACGAAGAAGACCACACGAATACGACACGAAGAAGACCACACGAAGAACACGGCACAAAGAAGACATCACGAAGAAGACGTCATGAAGAAGACAATGGGACGAAGACAACACGAAGAAGACGACACAAAGACGTCATGAAGAAGACGATGGGACGAAGGACAACACGAAGAAGATGTCACGGAGAAGACGACACGAAGAAGACAACACGAAGAAGACGTCACAAAGAAGACGACACAAAGAAGACGATGGGACGAAGACAACGCAAAGAAGACGTCACGAAGAAGACGATGGGACGAAGACAACGCGAAGACGTCACGAAGAAGACGATGGGACGAAGACAACACGAAGAAGACATCATGGAGAAGACAACATGAAGAAGACAACACGAAGAAGACACGAAGAACATAATGGGACGAAGACAACACGAAGAAGACGACATGAAGATGACACAAAGACAACACGAAGAACATGGCACGAAAACGTCACGAAGAAGACGATAGGACGAAGACAACACAAAGAAGACAACACAAAGAAGACAACACGAAGAACACGGCACGAAGAAAACAACACGGAGAATACGTCACGAAGAAGACAATGGGACGAAAACAACACGGAGAAGACGACATGAAGAAGACAACACAAAGAACGCGGCACGAAGAAGACGTCGCGAAGAAAACGACAAACAAAGAAGACAACACGAAGACAACAACTAAGAAGACGTCACGACAAAGACAGTGGGACGAAGACGTCACAAAGAAGACGATGGGACGAAGACAACGCGAAGACGCCACGAAGAAGACGATGGGACGAAGACAACGCGAAGAAGACATCACGGAGAAGACGACATGAAGAAGACAACACGAAGAAGACGTCACGAAGAAGACGACACGAAGACGACACGAAGAAGACAATGGGACAAAGACAACACGAAGAAGACGTCACGAAGCAGACACTAAAAAGACAACACGAACACAACACGAAGAAGATGTCACAAAGAAGACAATGGGACGAAGACAACACGAAGAAGACGACACGAAGACGACACGAAGACAACACGAAGAAGACAACACGAAGAACATGGCACGAAGACGTCACGAAGAAGACGATGGGATGAAGACAACACGAAGAACACGGCACGAAGAAGATGACACAAAGAAAACAATGCGGAGAATACGTCACGAAGAAGACAATGGGACGAAGACAACACGAAGAAGACGGCACGAAGAAGACAACACGAAGAACACGGCTCGACGAAGACAACACGAAGAAAACGACACGAAGAAGACAACACGAAGACAACAACGAAGAAGACGTCACGAAGAAGACAATGGAACGAAGACAACACGAAGACGTCACTAAGAAGACGATGGGACGCAGACAATATGAAGAAGACGTCACGGAGAAGACGACACGAAGAAGACAACACTAAGACGTCACGGAGAAGACGATGGGACGAAGACAACACAAAGAAGATGTCAGGAAGAAGACAACACGAAGAAGACAACATGAAGACGTCACGCAGAAGACGATGGGACGAAGACAACACGAAGAACACGGCACGAAGAAGATGACACAAAGAAGACAACACGAAGACAACACGAAGAAGACGTCACGAAGAAGACAATGGGACGAAGACAACACGAAGAAGATGACACAAAGACGACACGAAGAAGACAACACGAAGAACACGGCACGAAGAAGACAACACAAAGAACACGGCACGAAGAAGACGATGGGACGAAGACAACACGAAGAAGACGTCACGAAGAAGACGTCACGAAGAAGACGTCACGGAGAAGACGACACGAAGAAGACGACACGGAGAAGACAACACGAAGAAGACGACACGAAGAAGACAACACGAAGAAGACGACACGAAGAAGACGATGGGATGAAGACAACACGAAGACGTCACAAAGAAGACGATGGGACTGTTATGGAATTTTCTATCCTTAGGTTACACAAGGTCACGTGTGGGCCTTGAGGTCCTCAGCAGTATTAGTTGTTTAGCTTTGATTGGGAATAGTAGGTGCCAGTCTATCTCAACACTGTGGTGGCCAAGGTCGAAGAGACCTATTGCTGCTTTCCTAGACATAATAGATAGCTGGCCGTTGATGTTCCAATCTGCGTAAACAGACATCTATGTCTCCAGACTAGAATATGTTGACAATAACACCTGCATGGGTAAAAACATTCTCTTTGTCTCATTCTGGGCGTATAGTATTTGTGGTGTTATCTTGGGGTTTAAAGTCTATCCACCAGGATGAGTTGGGCAGAATGTGAGACCGACTCAGGCACTTCTGATGAACTTTGAGAGTGTCTCTAATTCTCCTTGGCCAAGTGTCAATAAATATTACAGCATAAGACATCAGAGGCTCCTGAACACTTTCTGAACTCCTGACCTCACCATTGACCTTTGACTTCAGCAATTTCTCCACAACAGGGACGAAGACAACACGAAGAAGACAACACGAAGAACACGGCACGAAGAAGACGACACAAAGGAGACAACACGAAGACAACACAAAGAACACGGCACGAAGAAGACGACACAAAGAAGACAACACGAAAACGACACGAAAAAGACAACACGAAGACGACACAAAGAAGACGACGCAAAGAAGATGACGCAAAGACAACATGAAGAAGATGACACAAAGAAGACAACACGAAGAACACGGCACGAAGAAGACGATGGGGCGAAGACAACACGAAGAAGACAACACGAAGAACACAGTACGAAGAAGACAACACGAAGAACATGACACAAAGAAGACAACACGAAAACGACACGAAAAAGACAACACGAAGACGACACAAAGAAGACGACGCAAAGAAGATGACGCGAAGAAGACGAAACAAAGAAGACAACACGAAGAACACAGCACGAAGAAGACAACACGAAGATGACAACACAAAGATGACACGAAGAAGACAACATGAAGACGATGCGAAGAAGACGACGCGAAGAAGACATGAAGAAGACGTCATGAAGAAGACGTCACGAAGACGACGACACGAAGTGTTCATTAATTATAATGTTTCATGTTGTTCAGTGTGCGGTTCGACCTTTAGGTGGCGCTAACAACAGCTCTGATAATCAATGAACTCAAATACACCATTCGTCTGTCTGTCTGTGTGAACCACACCCATTCTCTAGTTAGCATGTTGCTAACAGTGTAAACACGCCTGCAGGCTTCACCTGTCTGGTCACGCCTCTTTTTATTGTCACAGAACACCTGGAACATTCTCCCTCAATACTTCAGACTGAACAAACTAAAAGTTTGACCCCAGCTTTCAAAGCAGGTGTGTTAAACCTGCAGTAACCATGGCAACAGCACTGATGCTGCAGGTGTCTGCAGTTTGTACCAGACTCCTCCCCCTTCCTGCCCCCCCTCCACACACACACACACACATATGCAAATGAGGCTGTTTTACCTCAGGCGCACACATACACACACATACACACACCCTCATATTATCTCTGCTGACTCTACAGTCACTTCAAAGAGACGACACATGCAGCTGTGTGTGTGTGTGTGTGTGTGTGTGTGTGTGTGTGTGTGTGTGTGTGTGGTTAAATGTCTTTGTTCGTCGTCTTCTGTGTTTTATCTTCCTCTCTTCTACTTGCTGTTCTTCAGTAGCCTCAACCAGAACCAGAACCAGGTTCAGGGTCCATGTTAGTTATGAGACGGTCCAATATCAAGGGTGTGACTCACACACACACACACACGCTGTGATAATAAAAGTCGTTTCTCAGAAATGTGTCATCATCCCCACAGGAAGTCAATTTGTTGCCGTGGTGACGCAGCTCGTTGCTGCAGGGGCAAAATAAGTCGTTTAAACACAAACGCCCGTCCTCTGTGATTAACCTGTTACCATGGAGACGGAGGGCGTGGCAGCAGGATGGGCGGAGCCAACACCACCTCCAACCTAAAGATCAACACGCCACTTCCTGTCTGACTGCCTGTCTCACTCCACATTTGCACAGAGTTTCTTTATCTGTGCTTCAATTTACTTCAACGCCTCCAACCAACCAACCGTCTCTCTCTCTGTCTGTCTGTCTGTCTGTCTGTCTGTCTGTCTGTCTTTAATCTGGATTAAAGCTGTTTGTATTGACAGCAGATGTAAACATGCTGACTGTGTGTTTGACAGGATCGGATCAGAATCAGAAGAATTAGAGATTCTGCTCGGTTTAATCCAGAACAGAAGATCAGAATAATGATGGCAGATTAACGGCAGAGCTCAGTTCAGACAGGAGAGTCTAAAAATATTCACAGAGCTTCACCTCACAGATATTCATCATCATCATCATCATCATCATCATCACTATCATCATCATCACCATCATCTTCATCACCACCATCATCATCACATCGTCACCTTCATCATCACCATCATCACCACCACCATCATCATCATCATTATCACCATCATCATCATCATCACCATCATCATCTTCATCACCACCATCAACACCATTATCATCATCTTCATCACCACCATCATCACCATCATCACCATCATCATCTTCATCACCACCATCATCATCATCACCATCATCATCTTCATCACCACCATCATCATCATCACCATCATCACCATCATTATCATCTTCATCATCACCACCATCATCATCTCATCATCATCATCATCATCATCATCATCATCATCATCATCATCATCACCATCATTATCATCACCATCATCATCACCATCTTCATCATCATCACCATCATTATCATCACCATCATCATCACCATCTTCATCAAGACCATCATCATCATCATCATCATCATCATCATCATCACCATCATCACCTTCATCACCACCATCACCACCATCATCATCACCATCATCATCATCATCATCACCATCACCATCATCATCATCATCATCATCATCACCATCCATCATCATCATCATCATCATCATCATCATCACCATCATCATCTTCATCATCTTCATCATCATCTTCATCACCACCATCATCACCATCATCATCTTCATCACCACCATCATCATCATTATCATCACCATCATCATCTTCATCACCACCATCATCATCATTATCATCACCATCATCATCTTCATCACCACCACCATCATCACCATCACCATCATCATCATTATCACCATCATCACCATCATCATCACCATCATCATCATTATCACCATCATCATCATCGCCATCATCATCTTCATCACCACCATCATCATCACCACCATCATCTTCATCACCACCACCATCATCATCATCTTCATCATCATCACCACCACCATCATCATCACCACCATCATCATCTTCATCATCACCACTATTATCATTATCATCACCATCATCATCTTCATCATCATCATCACCATCATCATCACAGAGGAAGAGTTGAGGAGACTGAAGGACGATCAACAAACAAATGCTATCTCAGTCCAGATCCTCCTCTTAGTACTCCTCTATGTGTACACAGGAAGTGACCTCATGTTGGTGTTTGCAGCTTGCAGGTTGCAATCAGACTGCAGAGCTGGTTTCAGTCTCATGAGTGAGTCCAAAGTCAGCACGAGAACATTAAAGAAAAGTGAAAAGTTTGACTGGGAATCAAAGAAATACACGATTTACTGTGTTTTACTGTACTTTCTTATATTTTACTGTATATTTTACTGTGTTTTTACTGTAAGTGTTTGACTGTATTTCTCTGCAGTCTCTCTGCAGCAGCTCGTCTGAACCTCCACAGACTGAATACTGATCACCGCAAATATGAAATATTAATAAGTACAAGACTTTGATACTCAAACACTACAACACACACACACACACACACACACACACACACAGTGTGAATAAGAGGTGATGGGCGTTAATGATATTGATGCTAATTCCATCACTCTGTGTGTGTGTGTGTGTGTGTGGTTTTGATCAGCAGGAGATCACATGATCACATAATGGCGGTTTACTTCCAGGCTGTTAACACCTCACTGTGGTGACATACAAGACTGGGTTCTGCAGGTTCTGCAGGTTCTGATGGCTCTGCAGGTTCTGAAGGTTCGGCAGGTTCTGCAGGTTCTGAAGGTTCTGATGGCTCTGCAGGTTCTGAAGGTTCTGATGGCTCGGGTTGGGTTCTGATGGCTCTGATGGCTCTGCAGGTTCTGATGGCTCTGATGGCTCCGGGTTCTGAGGTTCTGAAGGTTCTGAAGGCTCTGCAGGTTCTGAAGGTTCAGCAGGTTCTGCAGGTTCTGAAGGTTCTGATGGCTCTGCAGGTTCTGAAGGTTCTGATGGCTCCGCAGGTTCAGCAGGTTCTGATGGCTCTGATGGCTCTGCAGGTTCTGATGGCTCTGATGGCTCCGCAGGTTCTGCAGGTTCTGAAGGTTCTGAAGGCTCTGCAGGTTCTGAAGGTTCAGCAGGTTCTGCAGGTTCTGAAGGTTCTGATGGCTCTGCAGGTTCTGAAGGTTCAGCAGGTTCTGAAGGTTCTGATGGCTCTACAGG
The DNA here is from genome assembly GCA_946959425.1 of Argyrosomus regius. Taxonomy (NCBI): domain Eukaryota; kingdom Metazoa; phylum Chordata; class Actinopteri; family Sciaenidae; genus Argyrosomus; species Argyrosomus regius. Next base: position 1,707,253 of record OX336891.1, on the reverse strand, counting down.
TTCTGAAGGTTCTGAAGGTTCTGATGGCTCTACAGGTTCTGAAGGTTCTGAAGGTTCTGGTCCACCTGAATGTGGGTAAATCTAACGACAGACCGTCTGCAGAGATTCTTCAGTACAAACTGGACCCGGGTTCCATGGAGGCGTGTCCACCTCTAACCTGCAGGGTCTCTTTAGGATCAGAACCAGAACCTTACAGACAGGAAACGGCAACAGCTAACGGCATATTTAATGAGCGAGGAAAACAACCACCAATGACACGTCCAGGATCTGTGTCGACCCCCATGATGTCACTCTTATCAGCCAATCACAATCAGGCACACCCTCCTCCTCTCTGCCGGCTCCACAGGGACCGGCTCCTTGTTCAGGTCTCAGGTCAAGTCTGACCCGAGGCTTTTGACCCCCCTCATGGAGCAGGTGTTAGTCCTCAGACCAAGAGACCCGTTTATTTCTGATCTGCTGCTCAGCTCTGCAGTGTCCGGACCTCTCAGATGGTCCGGGTTCTGTGTTCTGTGTTCTGGGTTCTGGGCTCAGGGTTCAGGGTTCTGGATTGGTGATTGGTTCTGAGTTAGTCGTCATGAGAACAAACACAAAGACTCGAGACAGACAGGAACAGGAAGTGAACGTCTAAACGCTGCTGCTGACACTGGAGATATAAACAGCTGATCTGTGATCTGAAATACTCGATTACTCAGTAAAAAGTTAAAAAAAGAGTAAAAGTACTCAGAGTACTCGTTACGCCAAATAACAGACCGAGTCATCTGATTGGACGAGAGTCAACAGCACCGTATCACTTCACAACTGTTCTAACATGAGTGTTACATGAACGTAGTTTAAAAAACATTTCCTGCTGATAATAAACCTGGTCAGTCACCATCAGTAATCAATACACAACCATTATCAAACCAATAAATAACATTCAGACAACCTTATCATACCTTACAGTTACCTAGTGTTTCTGTAGCATTGACAGAACGTTCCAAAATAAACATATTATTAGTTTGAAGTGAACTAAAGCTCCCTGCGCTGTCCCTTTAAGAAATATTTAAACAATTCATTACGTGTCAGTAAAAACACATCATGTCCACAGGGTTCTGACCCAGCTCTGGCTCTGGCTCTGGCCCGGTGCAGATCAGCTGATCTGAGCGGACACCGCATTAGTATTCAGACGGCACAGAACCGACCCCTGATCGTGAACGGGTCTCAGTGCCTCTCTGCAGGATCCACATTCAGGGTCTGATCCCATTCAGAACCAGAAGCCAGCAGCTGAGCAGTGACGGGTTTGGGTCTCAGGAAGTCTGTTTGGGTCTGGTTCAAGTACCGCCCGTGAATGAAGCTTCAGTACCCAGAGTGTGACCAGAACCGACTTATATCTGGACCAGAACTCAGCTGAATGTCTTCTGGTCTCAGACATGCTTCAGGTCTTTGAGCAGTGCTGGACTGAAGCTGGTTTTACTGGACCAGTTCTGTGTGTCCCAGTAAAGACTCTGTGTGTCTCAGTAAAGACTCTGTGTGTCCCAGTAAAGACTCTGTGGTCCCAGTAAAGACTCTGTGTGTCTCAGTAAAGACTCTGTGTGTCTCAGTACCAGTAAAGACTCTGTGGTCCCAGTAAAGACTCTGTGTGTCCCAGTAAAGACTCTGTGTGTCTCAGTAAAGACTCTGTGTGTCCCAGTAAAGACTCTGTGTGTCTCAGTAAAGACTCTGTGTGTCCCAGTAAAGACTCTGTGGTCCCAGTACCAGTAAAGACTCTGTGGTCCCAGTAAAGACTCTGTGTGTCCCAGTAAAGACTCTGTGTGTCCCAGTAAAGACTCTGTGGTCCCAGTAAAGACTCTGTGGTCCCAGTAAAGACTCTGTGGTCCCAGTAAAGACTCTGTGTGTCTCAGTAAAGACTCTGTGTGTCCCAGTAAAGACTCTGTGGTCCCAGTACCAGTAAAGACTCTGTGGTCCCAGTAAAGACTCTGTGTGTCCCAGTAAAGACTCTGTGGTCCCAGTAAAGACTCTGTGGTCCCAGTAAAGACTCTGTGGTCCCAGTAAAGACTCTGTGTGTCCCAGTAAAGACTCTGTGTGTCTCAGTAAATACTCTGTGTCCCAGTAAAGACTCTGTGGTCCCAGTAAAGACTCTGTGTGTCTCAGTAAAGACTCTGTGTGTCCCAGTAAAGACTCTGTGGTCCCAGTACCAGTAAAGACTCTGTGGTCCCAGTAAAGACTCGGTGTGTCCCAGTAAAGACTCTGTGGTCCCAGTAAAGACTCTGTGGTCCCAGTAAAGACTCTGTGGTCCCAGTAAAGACTCTGTGGTCCCAGTAAAGACTCTGTGTGTCTCAGTAAAGACTCTGTGTGTCCCAGTAAAGACTCTGTGGTCCCAGTACCAGTAAAGACTCTGTGGTCCCAGTAAAGACTCTGTGGTCCCAGTAAAGACTCTGTGGTCCCAGTAAAGACTCTGTGTGTCCCAGTAAAGACTCTGTGTGTCTCAGTAAATACTCTGTGTCCCAGTAAATACTGCATTTTTATTGTATCTTATAGTATTTTATTGTATTTTCTTTTGTTTGCACACGGGAGCTGCAAAGTCAATTTCATTGAAAATGCTCAGTGACAATAAAGACAATCTTATCTTATCTTACTCTGTGTGTCCCAGTAAAGACTCTGTGTGTCCCAGTAAAGACTCTGTGTGTCTCAGTAAATACTCTGTGTCTCAGTAAAGACTCTGTGTGTCTCAGTAAAGACTCTGTGTCTCAGTAAAGACTCTGTGTGTCTCAGTAAAGACTCTGTGTGTCTCAGTAAAGACTCTGTGTCTCAGTAAAGACTCTGTGTGTCTCAGTAAAGACTCTGTGTGTCCCAGTAAAGACTCTGTGTGTCTCAGTAAAGACTCTGTGTGTCTCAGTAAAGACTCTGTGTCTCAGTAAAGACCCTGTGTGTCTCAGTAAAGACTCTGTGTCTCAGTAAAGACTCTGTGTGTCTCAGTAAAGACTCTGTGTGTCTCAGTAAAGACTCTGTGTCTCAGTAAAGACTCTGTGTGTCTCAGTAAAGACTCTGTGTGTCCCAGTAAATACTGTCTCCTCATCTGGAGGACTCTCTGTTGGTGTCACGTTCTGTGCTGAAGTGAAAAGTACAAGCAGGACCACAAAAACCCAACAAACAGAACACCTGAACCAGGACAGAACCAAGACAGAACCAGTCCTCTGAACCAACACGTTTTATTTTGAAAGGACTAAAAATGAGATTTTCCCATTTTTTAACGTGTCAGTGAAGAAGCTGCAGGAAACAGAAGCGTCGGAACTTCTTCACAGAGAGAGAGTCAGACTGAATGTCTCTCGACCAACAACCTGATTCACGCTCCGCTAATTAAATCACAGCACAATTAACGAGTCAGCTGTCAATCAACGCTCAGAGAGAGGGAGAGAGAGAGAGGGGGGGGGAGAGAGAGAGAGCGAACGAGAGGGCGAGAGACATTCAGCACACATGACAGAGAGAGAGAGAGAGAGAGACACTTACTTGTTCAGGAAACAGCCCGTCTTTCTTTCATTCCTCCAAAAAACAGACGACAAGACCAGAAAGAAGCTGTACCGGGCGAGCGAGAGAGAGAGAGCGCGAGGGCGAACGACTACGACAAACAGATGGAGAGAGAGAGAGAGAGAGAGAGAGAGAGAGAGAGAGAGGGAGGGGCGAGCGAGCAGCCGGCTGGATGGCTGTAATCTCTTTATTATGAACGACACATTGTTCAGAGAGAGAGAGGGAGGGAGGGCGAGCGAGGGGGCGAGAGACATTCAGAGAGAGAGAGAGAGAGAGAGAGAGAGAGAGAGAGAGAGAGAGAGAGAGAGAAATTGACTCAGCCCAGCTCGGTGTCTGTCTTTCAGCCTTTTATTTCACCAAGCTCTCACCAACCACTAAAAGTCAGTCCCAGATTTACTCTTGTCCAGCGGCTTCTTGCTCGCTCACTCTCTCCTTTTCTCTTCTTAGCTTCCTCCATCAACGTCCTCTTCACTCTCTTCTCCTCTGCCATTATGTCTCTGCTGGGCCTGTAAACCTCTACTTCTTCCCGGTGGTCCAAAACGTCTGTGGTACAAACACTAACACTCCCTCAGTGCTTTAAGCTCAAAGTCCAGGCAGCCCAGCTAACAAACTGAGCTAACATTAGCTACAATCAGTGAAATAGTTGGTGGTGTGTGACTTAGTGCCGTAAAGCGTTACGTACTTCTCCCGACCCGGAGCCCAAAGTTACATAGTGTGAGAACAGACGTACGAATGACAGAGACACCATTCACCTGATCACAGGTCAGTGCAGATCAACAGGGTTTCTGTTAGCATGTTAACATGTGAAGCTCTGATGGTTTGTAACATGCAGACGTTCATCAAAGCTTCACAAGCTTCACGAGGTTCACAGTCACAAAGACGTCCTGTGTGAAGCTCGACTTCACACCTTCACACCTTCACCGACACTCAGAGACACTCAATGACAACACTGATGTGTGTGTCACTCTATAATACATACATGAAACATACATGAAGAGTACCACACACTTTAAACACACCTGGAGTTATCACACTGACACTCAGGTGAGTCCTGCTCTCTGTTTGGTTTCTGTCATCTGATTGGTTCACGGCTGACAGGTCCCAGCAGGTGAGAATCATAAAGTGTTCAGGTCGTCATGGTAACCACAGACAGTTTAATGTGGTGTGTGTGTGTGTGTGTGTGTGTGTGTGTGTTATCAACTGCATCTTATCTTTACAACACACTGCTGGTAAAAAGTGTGTGTGTGTGTGTGTGTGTGTGTGACAATACAGTCATGCATTCATTCATGTGTGTGTGTGTGTGTGTGTCTCAGCTGGGTGTGTTTGTCCACTCCTCATGTAATATTAATCACACTGAGGGTCACATGCACCGCTGCACACACATAAATCAATCAAACACACAAAGAGAAAACACACACACCTCAGGCTGTGTGTGTGTGTGTGTGTGTGTGTGTGTGTGTGTGTGGACAGCTGGTGTATATGATGTGATTTTAAATCTCTGCATTAACGTTTAAAGCACTAAATTTAACCATAAACACATCTGACCAATCACAGCCCAGCTCTTTATCACATGATCCAGTTCAGGTCAAACCAGGATCAGAACCAGAATAAAGTTCATGTGGACCATGAACTTTATTCTGGTTCAGGTGTCAGAACAAGTTCAAGAAAAATAAAAAAAGCTGAAATACAAAACGACAAAACCTGCCGAAAACATGTCCAAATAAACACGTTTAAATAAACACATTTAAACACGTCCAAATAAACATTTAAATAAACACGTCCAAATAAACACGTCTAAATAAACACGTCCAAATAAACATATCTAAATAAACACGTCTAAATAAACACGTCCAAATAAACACATTTAAATAAACAAACATGTTTAAATAACCTTTATCACACCAAACCTTCATCACGGTGGGTCAGTGTTTCTGTGTTGATTAAAACAAGTGTGATGATTGAGGGAAGATTAATGCATTGTGGGAAATGAACCTGCGATCTTAGTACACAAGGTTTTAAAAAATATGAATGCATTCAGTTTTTAGTAATTTAAAAAAAGGTTTGAAATGTTTTAGGTGAGTCTAATGAATAAAAACAAAAAGATCAGCAGCTCCTGGAACCTGGAACCTGGAGTTTGGAGTCAGGGTGGGGCTGGACTTGATATTATTAATATTAATGTTTCATTGTTGTATTACTGGGTGTGACTGTGTGTTGTCAGGTTTGTGAGGCTTCCAGCAGAAACAAAAGATGAAGGACGAGTGAAGAGGCTTTAAAGAGGGAGGAGGAGGAGGCAGGGGAGGGTGGATGGGGTTTGGGGGAGGGTGGATGGGGTTTGGGGGAGGGTGGAGGAGGTTTGGGGGTGAGTTTAGAGAGCGTGAAAAGCAGCTTGTAGAGAGCCGAAGCAACCAGGCAGAGCGCTGACAGAGGGGGAGGGGAGGAGGTGAAAGGTGACGCTCAGTAATTGGGAGGAAACGTGTTCGATGGAGAGAGACGTGAAACAAACTGAAGTTCATCCATCCATCCCTCCATCTATCTATATATCCATCCATCTGTATATTCATCCATCCCTCCATCCATCCATCCATCCATCCATCCATCTATATGTCCATCCATCCATCTCTCTATACGTATGCCCATCCATCCATCCATCTACAGTGGATATAAAAAGTCTACACACCCCTGTTCAAATGCCAGGTTTTCATGATGTAAAAAAATGACAGCAAGACAAATAATTTCACAACTTTTTCCACCTTTAATGTGACCTATAACCTGTACAATGCAATTGAAAAACAAACTGAAACCTTTAAAGGGGAAATATATAAAATAAAAAACTTAAAATAACCTGGTTGCATAAATACAGTATGCACACCCTTAAACTAATACTTTGTTGCAGCACCTTTGGCTTTTATTACAGCACTCAGTCTTTTTGAGTAGGAGCCTATCAGCGTGGCACATCTTGATGTGGCAATATTTGCCCACTCTTCTTTGCAAAACCGCTCCAAATCTGACAGATTGCAGGAGGGAGAGGGCATCTCCATCTATCCACTGTATCTATATGTCCATCCATCCATCCATCCATCCATCCATCCATCCATATATCCATCCCTCTATCCACTCATCCATCCCTCCATCATCCATCTATATATCCATCCATCCATCCATCCATCCATATATCCATCCCGCCATCCATCCATATATTCATCCATCCATCCATCCATCCATATATTCATATATCCATCCATTCATCATCCATCTATATATCCATCCATCCATCCATCTATCTATATATCCCTCCATCCATCCCTTCACCCCTTCATCCATCCATCCATCCATCCATTTGAGTTACATGACTGACTTCCTGTTTGTGGCAGGAAGGAAACGCATCATCGCCACATGAACCTGAATGTCCGAACAGGAAGTACTCGGTCCACTGTTTCATACTGTATGCAGTGTACTGGAGTACACTGTGACACCACTGTGACATGTCGGCATAGTTACACACACACACACACACATACTGAGATTCCTGAAACAACCAATCAGATAGTTACGTCTACTCAGCAATGAGCTCATACTCTGGCCTGATGACATCATCCCGCCATCCCATGTGGCTGCCCTCTCTGGTTGCTATGGTAACCAGCTGGACGCTATGACTCACAGACAGATTAGAGACGCACCAACCTGTGAAGAGTCCGACGTGAGGAGGAAGAGGACGAGGACGCTTCTTCATCAGGAGGACGTTTCCTGCAGGAAGTGAGTCACAGGTTAGTCACACGGCTGCGATCTGATTGGACGATGATGTCATCAACAACAACACATTTAACACTGAGCACGCCACGAGTTAACACAGTCCCCGTGCCGGTCCCAGTCCACCCAGTCCGGCCTGTACTGGACGCCGTGTCCACGCATGTTGTTAATTCAAGACCAGCAGCGCCATGACGACCCCCAACTGTGACCTAAAGCGAGCTTTATTTTGAAAGTCTGACACGGACACGCTTTGGTCATATTCACACGCTACTGACATGTGACATCATCCAAACATGAGCTCTAATGTCACATGACCTGAACGAGATGACGTCTGATCCTGAAACAAGCCTGTCAGAACTGTTCATCAATAATTAACAATCATTAATAATCAATCAATAATAAATACTTAATGATTAATGACTAATCAGAGTTAACTCATAACGAGCGGCAGGTCCAGTGACGTGTCGTTAACATTTTGTGTTAACGTGTCGCTAACGTGTTGCATCGTTAACGTGTTGTGTCCTTAACGTGTCGTATTATTAATGTGTAGGGGGTTTTTTTGTTTTGTTTTTTTTTTAAATATTTTTTTGGCCTTTTTCATGCTTTACTTTTGACAGAGACAGCTGAAGAGTGACAGGAATGTGGAGAGAGAGAGAGAGATGGGGAACGACATGCAGCAAAGGGCCGCAGGTCGGATTCGAACACTTAATGTGTAGTTAACGTGTCGTATTGTTAACGTGTAGTTAGTGTCATTCTGTTTGAACTTTTAAACACAAACAAAGAAAAACAAAAAACTTCAGATTTATTTAAATTGTATTGACTTTTTTCAGTTTGAAGTTTTAAAACCGTCCGTTTGTGTTTTTTTGTTTTCATGTGTTTTTGGTGGAACGTTCCTTTAACGTTCTGTTATTGTTCTTTTATCGTTCCTTTAACGTTCCGTGCTTCGCTCCTCATCAGCCATCTGTCTCGGAGGTCGGCTGTGAGGTCAAGCAATGAATCACTTCCTGTTCGTCTGCTGGAGCGTATAAAGAGTTAATGAGCGGCGTGTAGGCTACAGATAATCAATCACTGATCACACTGATTGATGATCTATACACTCACACTCATCTGTCCTCGTCAATACAGCTGCTTCCTGTTTATTACGGACTCATGAAACCTCGTGTTTGCTGTAAAAACAGACGAGTTTACAGGCTGAAGACGATGAATGATCACAAATTCCATGTTTTCCATGAAAACATACAAGAAATTAGTTTAAATAGGACATACTGCAAAATGAATATGAAATATATCCATTGACGAGGTTATAAATAATGATTTTTAATTGAAATAATAATTGTTTCCATTAAACTTTCATCAAAGAATCCTCCATCTGCAGCCTTGCAGACCTTTGTCATTCTACCTGTCAGTTTGTGAAGGTAATCTGAAGAGATTTCCTCCCATGCTTCCTGAAGCACCGACCACAAGTTGGATTGGCTTGATGGGCCCTTTTTACGTACCATACGCTGCTCACACAACAGCTCAATGGGGTTGAGCTCTGGTGACTGTGCTGACCACTCCATTACAGACAGAATACCAGCTGACTGCTTCTTCTCTAAATAGTTCTTGCACCCAAAGCACAGATCCAAACTGACCACAGGAGTGATGGTTGCTGATAATGGGCCTCTGTACACCTGTGTAGATATTCCATTACAGATCAGCTGTTTCCAGCTACAATAGTCATTTACACTATTTACAATGTCTACAATGTATTTATGATCAATTTAGTTAAGTTTTTCAATCAATTTAGTTAGTTTTAAGTGACCCCAAACTTTTGAACGGTACTGTATGCTGAATAATATTTCCCAAAACACTGTTAAGACCCTTAAAAACATTCAAGGAACCTTAAAATAACCTTCAAAGAACATCTTTTGGACTGTTATGTGTGTTGTGTATCTCTCTGCAGACTCATTAAAACATTCCACAAACGTTTCATTTCGTGTTAAAACGTCGTAGAAACGTTCACCTCACGTTTGTTTCACATACTTGACAATAACCTGGTACTGGTTCTGGTTCTGAGGTCCTCATAGTGACAGTAACATGGACAGTGTGTGTGTGTGTGTGTGTGTGTGTGTGTGTGTGTGTGAGACAGGAAGTGGTCCTGTCGAGGTCAGGAGGTCTCAGTCGGACACAGAGAGTCCATTCATTCAGTCATCAGCACAAACATCAACCAGAACCACAGACGGTCACTGAACGCAGCAAAAGGGAGTGGACTGAAGTCTATCAGAATGCCCAGCCCAGAGTCCAGAGTCCAGAGTCCAGAGTCCAAGTCCAAGTCCAAGTCCAAGTCCAAGTCCAGAGTCCAAGTCCAGAGTCCAAGTTCAGTGTCCGAGTCCAAGCAGGGCAGGTCCAAGACCAAGTGAGCAGGATGGTGGAGCTCAGGCAGCAGGGAGCACCTGCCGGCACCTTGGTACCAATGATGATGTTTCAAGGTATGACCAGGTGTTCAACCACAGACATTAGCACCAACAAACACCACCACACCTCAAAAAAAAAAACAATCACCATCCTCTGCATGGCCTTTGTCTGGGAGCTGCAGGGCAGTGTGGATGAAGGTTTCCACCATGATCATCACCACCGAGGAGGCGCTCAAACTCAAGAAACAAAGTACCAGAAAGTGTGGAGAAGTGAAGGACAGAGGCTGGAAGACGACATACCATGAGCCCACAGAGGTCGACACTCACTCTGCAAAGTCTTCAACCGATTGGTCAATGAGGGAGTCATTCAGTCCACAAGCTGTTCAGAGGTTGTGTTGGCAGACAGCAAATATTCATCTACAGTAGTAATCCAGATTATGAAAGAAGAGCTCAGCTGAGTGAAGACAGACGACCATCATTACTTTAAGACATGAACATCACTCAGTCCAGAACATTTCAACAACTTTGAATGTGTCTTCATCAAACACTCTGATCAGTGTCTCATGAAGAAGAGCCAGAGTTAGCTGAGAAGTTCATCACAGATCAACAATGAACAGCAGCTCAGATTAGAGCCACAGAAATGCTTCACAGAGTTCAAGTAGCAGACACATGTCAACATCAAGTGTTCAGACTGTGTGAATCACACCTTCATGGTCTGAATGACTGAGGGAGACCAACAAACACATGAATGGACATTAGACCAAAGGACATCTGGACTTTGGTCTGATGAGTCCAAATCTGAGAGTTCTGTTTCAGACCGCCGTGTCTTTGTGAACGGATGGTATCTACATGTGTGGTTCCCACCATGAAGCATGGAGGAGGAGTCACTGTTGGTGATTTATTCAAGGCACACTTCTCCTTCAAACTGCTCCCGTAGAAACATGGAGAACTCTGTGGAGTTCAGTTAGCTACACGGCTAACTGAACTAACAACAGTTAGCCGTGTAGTCTATGGTTCTGGTTCTGTACAGTAATCAGTGAGGCCCAGAAATAGATGACTGTAGCAGCCCTCACATTCACTCATAGACTGGATCAAACAGGAAGCACTCCGCTCCGGCAGCGTCAGAAGTGAGAAAGTGTTTCATTGGATGTTAAATTAGGACACGCTCCCCGAGTGCAGGATGACATCATCAACAACTTTTTATGTTTTATGAGGAAATGACAAACTCAAAAATACCATGAAGAATACACGAGACAGAGGACAGAGGACAGACACTGGAGGACAGAGAACAGATACTGGAGGACAGAGGACGGATACTGGAGGACAGAGGAGGGATACTGGAGGACAGAGGACAGACACTGGTGGACAGAGGACAGACACTGGAGGACAGAGGACGGATACTGGAGGACACAGGACAGATACTGGAGGACAGAGGACAGACACTGGTGGACAGAGGACAGACACTGGAGGACAGAGGACGGATACTGGAGGACAGAGGACAGATACTGGAGGACAGAGGACAGACACTGGAGGACAGAGGACGGATACTGGAGGACACAGGACAGATACTGGAGGACAGAGGACAGACACTGGTGGACAGAGGACAGACACTGGAGGACAGAGGACGGATACTGGAGGACAGAGGACAGATACTGGAGGACAGAGGACAGACACTGGAGGACAGAAGACAGATTATAAACTGACCCTGAAACAGATTCTTCATTAATCTGATTTAATCTGTTGCTTCGTTAAACAGCTTTAATCTGCACACATGAACAGATCTGCTGAAAATGACCCGATCTCCTCCGTCATGTGACACACTGGAGACTTCCTGCAGCTGAGCTGCTAACTTCCTGTGCAGCCTCAGCTAACTTCCTGTGTAGCCGTTGGCTAACGTGAACGTTGATGAAATGTTGTTGGAACGTTTCTGAATGTTTCACATCTGCAAACAAACAAAGAAAAATCTGAATTTACATGTGAAGGATTTCATTTGTATTGACATTTAAAGTGTGTGTGTGTGTGTGTGTGTGTGTGTTACTGTGTGTGTTACTGTGTGTGTATTTCTAAGTTGGGGGTGTAACTGATGCTGCTGACTGAAGACAGCTGCACTCCAACATACTAATTATACGCACACACACACACACACACACACACACACACACACACACACTATAATCTTCAGTGACAGTGTGTAATCTGAACGTTGGGGGTTTGGAGCTGATCGTCTCTCCGTGTTCTTTCTATCAGTGTATGTGTTAGCATAGCTTAGCACAAAGACTGAGAACAGGGGGAAACTGTTAGCCTCACTCCATGGAAAGAGAAAATGATCATCAGTTACCAAGACAGACAGACAGACAGACAGAGAAAGAGACAGACAGACAGACAGACAGACAGACAGAGACAGAGACAGACAGACAGACAGACAGTTCCATGGAAATTTTCCAGGACAGTAAAAACAGCTCAGAGACAAACTTCCTCCTTCATTACAAACAGCAGGAAACACGCACACACACGCACGCAAGCACGCACGCACACACACAGTGCAGGATGCTGTGGTAGCCATGTTGGTTCAGTGTGTCACCATCACACCTCCTCCTCCATGCTTCATGGTGGGAACCACACATATAGATACGATCCATTCACAAAGACACGGGGGTCTGAACCAGAACTCTCAGATTTGGACTCATCAGACCAAAGTCTAGATTTTACGTGGGCTCTAATCTGAGGTTCAGTTCAGGTCCTCCAGTTCTCCAGGTTCTCCAGGTCCTCCAGGTCTTTGATGTTTGAGGACGTCTCTGTTAATTAATCAATAAAATGACAGATTGATTGATGATATCACGATAAGTTCAGGTCGACTGTGGAACGGACTCTGACTCACTCCTCAGATCAACATGTTTGGACTACATTACCCAGAATTCAGCTGCTGTGAGCGCAGAGCTACTTTAAACTATGAAGAAAGACAGGAAGTTGGCTGTTTGGGACAGGAAGCGTGTTTCTGTCAGACGCCCATAAAAACACACACCGAGACAACTGGACAGACCGGACTCTGCAGACAGACTGGACTCTGGACAGACCGGACTCTGTGGACGGACTCTGGACAGACCGGACTCTGTGGACAGACCGGACTCTGTGGACGGACTCTGGACAGACCGGACTCTGTGGACAGACCGGACTCTGCGGACAGACCGGACTCTGCGGACAGACCGGACTCTGGACAGACCAGACTCTGCGGACAGACCGGACTGTGGACAGACCAGACTCTGTGGACAGACCGGACTCTGTGGACAGACCGGACTCTGTGGACAGACCGGACTCTGGACAGACCAGACTCTGTGGACAGACCGGACTCTGCGGACAGACCGGACTCTGGACAGACCAGACTCTGGACAGACCAGACTCTGCGGACAGACCGGACTCTGTGGACAGACCAGACTCTGAGGACAGACTGGACTCTGTGGACAGACCAGACTCTGCGGACAGACCAGACTCTGCGGACAGACCAGACTCTGTGGACAGACCAGACTCTGCGGACAGACCGGACTCTGTGGACCGTTTCTTGAGCAGCTGGACTGGTTTCTGATTTCTGGAGGTTTTCGGTCTTCAGGCTCGGTCTTCTTTCAGTTCAACATCAAAGAGAATTTTTCATCAGTCGCTTATAAAAACACACACACACACACACACGCACGTTGGTTTTACATCTTTGTGAGGTCTCTCTCCTCCCCGTGAGCTACACTTCTCATCACCACGGTAACCACAACTGTCTCCATGGAAACCTCGACCATCAGAGAGACACGCCTGACTTTAAACATGAAAATTGTTTTTCTGTTATCCAAAAAGCAACGAGTCCACCTGCAGAACCAGAACCCGACCCCAAAAACTAAACCCGACCCTCAAACTAAACCCGACCCCAAAACTAAACCCGACCCTCAAATTAAACCCGGTCCTCGAACTAAACCCGATCCTCAAACTAAACCCGACTCTCAAACTAAACCCGACCCTCAAACTAAACCCGACCCTCGATGCTGGTGTCACCCCTCAGACTAGGATCAGGTTCTTTGTGGATCACATCCCGTCGTGAATCTGTTCCCTCATCCCTGCCTGTCTGTCTGTCTGTCTGTCTGTCTGTCTGCAGGCAGTGAGACAGCTGGTTAGCAGTAATTATTAATGTCTCCTCCAGCTACAGCCAGAGATCTGAGGAGGAGGTGTGATCAAGGACGACTCATTCACACTGTGTGTGTGTGTGTGTGTGTGTGTTATAATCTCTGAGGCCACGCCCTAATCCAGATCAACAATAGACCCCCCCCCTCTCTTTGTGAGTTTGGGTCGCCTCACAGGCCCTGCCGCCCTCTGTCCTGTCAGTCCAGGTACAAGGCGTCAAAGACATCCGAAGGTGGACTCATAGTCTCTGGACCAGGTTCTGGTTCTGGACCAGTGTCCGGATCCATATAATAACCAGGGCACTCTAAGACTGCTAGCTTAGCTTAGCACAAAGATGGTAAACAGTTTTTTAAAGATTTTTATCTTTAGGCTAAAAAACACAAACAGCTTCTGTGATGGTATGTGAACATAAATAATACATGAGGACACACACACACACACACACACACACAGAAAAGTGTAAAGTTGAGTTAAACAGATGGTCGAGCAGATTGTATCAGAAACTGACTGATAATCACACACACAAACAAACACAAACATACACACATACATACATACATACACACACACACACACACACACACACACACACACACAAACATACACACACACAGGTTCTGGTCTAGCTTAGCAGAAACACTGGTAGCAGCTCTGCTCCAAGACCGCCTCACACTCTACAGACCGCCTCAGCTCGGCTCAGGTACAAAGTCTCATCTTGCGCTCCATTTTCCCACCATTTGTGAACAAGACCAGAACCTCAGACTGTGCAGACTGCCTCACACTCTACAGACTGCTTCACACTTTACAGACCGCCTCACACTCTACACACCGCCTCACACTCTACATACCACCTCACACTCATCTCACATTCTACATACCGCCTCACACTCTACAGACCGCCTCACACTCTACATACCGCCTCACACTCACCTCACACTCTACAGACCACCTCACACTCTACAGACCGCCTGACACTCGCCACACACTCTACAGACTGCCTCACTCTACAGACCGCCTCACACTCTACAGAACACCTCACACTCGCCTCACACTCTACAGACCGCCTCACACTCTACAGACCACCTCACACTCGCCTCACACTCTACAGACCGCCTCACACTCTACAGACCGCCTCACACCCACCTCACACTATACAGACCGCCTCACACCCACCTCACACTCTACAGACCGCCTCACACTCTACAAACCACCTCACATTCTACAGACCACCTCACACTCTACAGACCACCTCACACTCGCCTCACACTCTACAGACCGCCTCACACTCTACAGACCGCCTCACACCCACCTCACACTATACAGACCGCCTCACACCCACCTCACACTCTACAGACCACCTCACACTCGCCTCACACTCTACAGACTGCCTCACACTCTACAGACCGCCCGCCTCACACTCTACAGACCGCCTCACATTTTACAGGCCGCCTCACACTCTACACACCGCCTCACACTCTACAGACCGCCTCACACTCTACAGACCGCCTCACTCTACAGACAACCTCACTCGCCTCACACTCTACAGACCGCCTCACACTCGCTTCACACTCTACACACCGCCTAACACTCTACACACCGCCACACACTCGCTACAGACCGCCTCACACTCTACAGACCGCCTCACACCTGCCTCACACTCTACAGACCGCCTCACACTCGCCTCACACTGTACATACCGCCTCACACTCTACAGACGGCCTCACATTCTACAGACCACCTCAAACTGTACACACCGCCTCACACTCTAGAGACCGCCTCACATTCTACAGACCGCCTCACACTCGCCTCACACTCTACAGACCGCCTCACACTTTACAGACCGCCTGACACTCTACACACCGCCTCACACCTGCCTCACACTCGCCTCACACTGTACATACCGCCTCACACTCTACAGACGGCCTCACATTCTACAGACCACCTCAAACTGTACACACCGCCTCACACTCTAGAGACCGCCTCACATTCTACAGACCGCCTCACACTCGCCTCACACTCTACAGACCGCCTCACTCTCTACAGACCGCCTCACACTCTGCAGACCGCCTCACACTCTACAGACCACCTCACACTCGCCTCACACTCTACAGACCACTTCACACTCTACAGACTGCCTCACACTCTACAGACCGCCTCACACTCACCTCACACTCTACACACCGCCTCACATTTTACAGGCCGCCTCACACTCTACACACCGCCTCACACTCTACAGACCGCCTCACTCTACAGACCACCTCACTCGCCTCACACTCTACAGACCGCCTCACACTCGCCTCACACTCTACACACCGCCTCACACTCGCCACACACTCTACAGACTGCCTCACACTCTACAGACCGCCTCACACTCTACAGACCGCCTCACACTCTACAGACCGCCTCACATTCACCTCACACTGTACATACTGCCTCACACTCTACAGACGGCCTCACATTCTACAGACCACCTCAAACTGTACACACCGCCTCACACTCTACAGACTGCCTCACACTCTACAGACCGCCTCACACTCTACAGACCGCCTCACACTTTACAGACCGCCTCACACTCGCCTCACACTGTACATACTGCCTCACACTCTACAGACGGCCTCACATTCTACAGACCACCTCAAACTGTACACACCGCCTCACACTCTACAGACCGCCTCACATTCTACAGACCGCCTCACAATCTACAGACCGCCTCACACTTGCCTCACACTCTACAGACCCGCCTCACACTCTACAGACCGCCTCACACTCGCCTCACACTTTACAGACCGCCTGACACTCTACACACCGCCTCACATTCTACAGACCACCTCACACTCGCCTCACACTCTACAGACCGCCTCACTCTCTACAGACCGCCTCACACTCGCCTCACACTCTACAGACCGCCTCACACTCTACAGACCGCCTCACACTCTACAGACCGCCTCATACTTGCCTCACACTCTACACACCACCTCATACTCGCCTCACACTTTACAGACCGCCTCACACTTTATAGACCGTCTCACACTCTAGAGACCGCCTCACACTCGCCTCACACTCTACAGACCACCTCACACTCTATATACCGCCTCACACTCTACAGACCGCCTCACACTTGCCTCACACTCTACAGACCACCTCACACTCGCCTCACACTCTACAGACCACCTCACACTCGCCTCACACTCTACACACCGCCCCACACTCTACAGACCACCTCACACTCGCCTCACACTCTACACACCGCCCCACACTCTACAGACCGCCTCACACTCTACAGACTGTCTCACACTCGCATCACACTCTACAGACCGCCTCACACTCTACAGACCGCCTCACACTCTGCCTCAAACAGTGTGTGTGTGTGTGTGTTTGTGTGTGTGTGTTAATGTGTGTTAATGTGTGTGTGTGTGTGTGTGTGTGTGTGTTAATCCTGATCTTCAGATTAGTCATTTGGACGTTTCAGTTAAATAATCTTCATCACACATTGATGATGTCACTGCTGACCTGCATACAGGTCACATGACCAGAGTGCTGATGATGATGTCACATGACCTCTTTTCACCAAACAAACTACAAACTATCATTTTGAGCTCTGTGACCCTGAACTGTGTCTGTCAGGAGGACAGCAGAGGAAGAATGTGACAAAGATACAAAGAAACACATGAAGAAGAAACACAGCTTCACCTGTGACTTCACCTGTGACTTCACCTGTGACCAAACTTCACCTTGACTACATAACTGTCAGAGTCAACAGGCCGACCTGGACTGAGCTGGTCCAGATACAGGATCACATTTTAAAACAAAAAAACTACAAAAAGCAGGTTGATCAACTTCCTGTTGGGGGCGGAGTCTGTGCTGTCTGCGTTCTCCAATAAAAACCTGTTTGTGTGTGTATATCTATATCTATATAAATATATATGTGTGTGTGTGTGTGTGTGTGTGTGTGTGTGTTGGAATGTCAGCTATGTGTGTGCGGCTGCGGGCTGAGCCGTGCCGTGCCAGGACAGGCTGAACACTCGACACAAAGTGTAATAAACTCTATGTGCGTCTGTGTTTGTTTTGGACTCAGACACCGAACCGGACCGACTCGAACAGCGGATTTAGGTCTTCACACTGCGTGGTTGAGTTCGGCTCGGTTCGGCTCCACGGACCGGACTCTGTGTGGAAATGTGAACTTTAAAGTGGAGGCTTCTCCGTCTTTGATTTCATGACTCCGCCAATTCAAACCAGCAGAACCGAATCAGAACACGGAGTCTAGGTTTAATGTTGGAGCCGAATTAATGCCCGTCTCGTCCCGGTTCTGCAAACTCCTTCAGTGTTTCGTCCCACGTGTACGAACAGAGAGAAACCCGTGAATATTTTAAACCGTCAGGTTTGTGAGCGGAGTCCGGTGCGCCGCCGTCAGACACGCCTGCGCACACGCTCTTTCCTTCCTGCAGCAGCTACAGCTCGGGATAAGTTCGAGTCCACACAAAGGGGGACCGTGTGATCCGGGTCAGACTCACCTGAGCTCAGCGGGCTGTTCTGCGGTCCGCCGAGGTCCAACCGGCCCGGTGAAACTTCCAGAAAGCGACAGCGAATCCAACCGAGACAAAAACCTGCACGAGCAGCACCGAGAGCCGCACAACAGGTCCGACAAAGACCCCGCCCCGCTCCGCGCAGCGCCGGGAGGCTTTCCTGACGCTCCTCCGCGGAGGAAGGACGGCCCGGTTCCTCTGCAGGGAACAGAACCAGAACCAGGAACCTGCTGCGGTTTTGCTGCCAGACTCTGGGACATAAAACACTGATCAGGTCCAGTTTTTGTGGGTCTGCCCGGTCTCTGAGAGTCAACCCGGTCTCTGAGAGTCTATCCGGTCTCTGAGAGTCTACCCAGTCTCTGTGGGTCTACCCTGTCTCTGTTGGTCTACCTGGGTCTCTGTGGGTCTACCTGGTCTCTGTGGGTCTACCCAGTCTCTGAGAGTCTACCCGGTCTCTGTTGGTCTACCCGGGTCTCTGTTGGTCTACCCGGGTCTCTGTGGGTCTACCCCAGTCTCTGTGGGTCTACCCGGTCTCTGTTGGTCTACCCGGGTCTCTGTGGGTCTACCCGGTTCTCTGTGGGTCTACCCGGTCTCTGTGAGACTACTCCGGTATCTCTGGGTCTGCCCGGTCTCTGAGAGTCTACCCAGTCTCTGTGGGTCTACCCAGTCTCTGAGAGTCTACCCGGTCTCTGTGGGTCTACCCCGGTCTCTGTTGGTCTACCCCGGTCTCTGTTGGTCTACCCAGGTCTCTGAGAGTCTACCCGGGTCTCTGAGAGTCTACCCGGTCTCTGTGGGTCTGCCCGGTCTCTGAGAGTCTACCCGGTCTCTGAGAGTCTACCCAGGTCTCTGAGAGTCTACCCGGTCTCTGTGGGTCTACCCGGTCTCTGAGAGTCTACCCGGTCTCTATGGGTCTACCCGGGTCTCTGAGAGTCTACCCGGGTTTCTGTGGGTCTACCCCGGTCTCTGTTGGTCTACCCAGTCTCTGTTGGACTACCCAGGTCTCTGTGGGTCTACCCGGTCTCTGAGAGTCTACTCGGTCTCTGTAGGTCTACCCGGGTCTCTGTGGGTCTACCCAGTCTCTGTTGGTCTACCCAGGTGTCTGTGGGTCTACCTCAGTCTCTCTGAGTCTACCCGGTCTCTGTGGGTCTACCTGGTCTCTGAGAGTCTACCCGGTCCGGCTGGTTCTGGTCCAGTGGACCTTTAAAGAACCCATCCTGTGTTCACTGGATCATGGAGGTCTTGGATGTGTCGGTCTCAGTTCAGCTCATCATTCACAGATTGAACCTGGGGGGGGGGCACAGAGACCGGGTAGACTCTCAGAGACCGGGTAGACCCACAGACACCTGGGTAGACCAACATTTTATTATTATTATTTATTTATAGTAAATTCATGAAAACAACTCGTTTGTTTTTTTTTCTGAACATTTTAATCATCAATTTATTTTATTTTGAAAATCACAAAAATCTGTTTAATTTCCTACAGAATAAACTTCATCAGCATCATCACAGGTAATATAAACGTTGATCAAACGTTGTTTGATTCTCTGCAGCAGCCCGTTGATTGGTTGATCGGTTTGATCAAAATGTTGATTGACACGTCATCCAGCAGGTGGAGCCAATCATCAGGCCACGCCTTTAAATCTGTGACAGGCCGTCTGTGATTGGCCCGTGTGAGCCGCGCCGTAACATTCGAGCGCTGGGATTGGTCCACATGGATGAACGGACAAAAGAACCATGTGACCTGTAACTCTGCCCACGGGCAGCCTACCAATCGTAGAGCTCGGATGTCACGGGTGGGTTGATCTTTACTTAAAGGCACTTCCTGTTTGCACTGTAACCATGGAAACAGACAGCTACAGGACCACTGGTGTTAGACTGTGTGTGTCTCCATGGTAACCAGTTAAAACTCCTCTTCCTCCTCCTCTGTGGTTCACTCCTCTTCCTCCTCCTCCTCTTCCTCCTCTCTGGTTCACTCCTCTTCCTCCTACTCCTCCTCCTTTTCCTCTTCCTCCTCCTCCTCCTCCTCCTTTTCCTCTTCTTCCTCCTCCTCCTACTCCTCCTCACCCTCCTCCTCCTCCCCTCTCTCCCCGAGGAGGACACACAGCTCCGTCAGTCTCTGTTGCATCTTGGGAATTCCTGACAGCTGATTCTCAAGGCGCTGTTTCTCCTCCTGAATGACCACATGAGACCACATGAGACCACATAAGACAACATGAGACCACATCAGACCACGAGACCACAACAGACCACAACAGACCACATGGGACCACATCAGACCACGAATTCTTAAACCCTGAATCCTGAACCCTGAATATTGAGCCCTGAACGTTGAACGCTGAATCCTGAACCCTGAATATTGAACCCTGAATGTTGAACCCCGAAGGCTGAACCCTGAAGCCTGAACCCTGAAGGTTGAACCCTGAATGTTGAACCCTGAATGTTGAACCCTGAATATTGAACCCCGAAGGCTGAACCCTGAATGTTGAACCCTGAAGGTTGAACCCCGAATATTGAACCCTGAAGGTTGAACCCCGAATATTGAACCCTGAAGGTTGAACCCCGAATATTGAACCCTGAAGGTTGAACCCCGAATATTGAACCCCGAAGGCTGAACCCTGAATATTGAACCCTGAATGTTGAACCCTGAAGGTTGAACCCTGAATATTGAACCCTGAAGGTTGAACCCTGAATATTGAACCCTGAAGGTTGAACCCCGAATATTGAACCCCGAAGGCTGTACCCTGAATATTGAACCCTGAATGTTGAACCCTGAAGGTTGAACCCTGAATATTGAACCCTGAATATTGAACCCTGAAGGTTGAACCCTGAATATTGAACCCTGAAGGTTGAACCCTAAATGCTGAACAGGAAATGACATGACCAAAACAGGAAGAGAAGGGTGTGTTGATGATCACAGACCTGCAGAGACAGACGAGTGGAGGCATCCAGAGGTTCAAACCTCCACCCTCCTTCACCATCGAACTGGAGCAGGTGAGAGTGGTACTTCCTGTTAGAGGAGGAGGAGGAGGAAGAGGAAGAGGAAGAAGAAGAGGAGGAGGAGGAAGAAGAGGAAGAAGAGGAGGAGATGATTCAGGGTGGGTTAGAGCTGATCAGAGCTCTGCTGCCTCCTGCAGGCTGAAAATAAAACTTCATCTGAGTTCACATCTGAGCTTCTATTTATACTGATCAAGCAGTCAATCAATCAGTCAATCAATCAGTTACCAATGAACCTGTCCACCTGTGCGTCTTCACTCTTTGGTGAGTTTGAATGTTCAAATCACCTCAGTTTACATTCACAGACCACATTTCATTATGTGTGTGTGTGTGTGTGTGTGTGTGTGTGTGTGTGAGAGAGTGTGTGTGAGTGAGTGAGTGAGTGAGTGTGTGTGTGTGTGTGTGTGTGTGTACTGACCACAGAGAGGGTCTGTGTGTGATTGACAGCAGAGCTATCCCAGCATCCTTTGCAGCCTGAAAGATCTTTCCCTCCACATCGATGCTGACGGCACTCGTACACTCATCCAACAGAGCGTAACGAGGACTGGACAGGAGAGAGACAGAACCAGTCAGACAGACAGCAGGTCGGGTTCTAGACCAGGAGCAGGACCTTCCATACTTACCGGTGGTAAAACATGCGAGCCATCCCCATCCTCTGTTTCTCTCCTCCAGACAGGACGTCTTTCCAATCGCTGATCGAGTCCCAACCTGACAGACAGACAGACAGACAGACAGACATATTGAGTAATGATGAGACCTAAACACACACAGACCTCCTCTCCATCATACAGACCTCCCTCTCCATCACACAGACTTCCTCTCCAATATACAGACCTCCCTCTCCATCATACAGACCTCCCTCTCCATCACACAGCTCTCCCTCTCCATCACACAGACCTCCCTCTCCATCATACAGACCTCCCTCTCCATCACACAGATCTCCCTCTCCATCATACAGACCTCCCTCTCCATCATACAGACCTCCTCTCCATCATACAGACCTTCCTCTCCTTCATACATACCTCCCTCTCCATCACAAAGACCTCCCTCTCCATCATACATGCCCCCCCCTTCATACCTCCCTCTCCATCACACAGACCTCCCTCTCCATCATACAGACCTCCTTCTCCATCATACAGACCTCCCTCTCCATCACACAGACCTCCTCTCCATCACAGACCTCCCTCTCCATCATACAGACCTCCCTCTGCATCACACAGACCTCCTCTCCATCACAGACCTCCCTCTCCATCATACAGACCTCCCTCTGCATCACACAGATCTCGCTCTCCATCACACAGATCTCCCTCTCCATCATACAGACCTCCCTCTCCATCATACAGACCTTCCTCTCCTTCATACATACCTCCCTCTCCATCACACAGACCTCATCTCCATCATACAGACCTCCTCTCCATCACACAGACAACCTCTCCATCATGCATACCCCCCCCTTCATACCTCCCTCTCCATCACACAGACCTCCCTCTGCATCACACAGCTCTCCCTCTCCATCACACAGACCTCCTCTCCATCACAGACCTCCCTCTTCATCACACAGACCTCCTTCTCCATCATACAGACCTCCCTCTCCATCACACAGACCTCCTCTCCATCACAGACCTCCCTCTCCATCATACAGACCTCCCTCTGCATCACACAGATCTCGCTCTCCATCACACAGATCTCCTTCTCCATCATACAGACCTCCCTCTCCATCACACAGACCTCCTCTCCATCACAGACCTCCCTCTCCATCATACAGACCTCCCTCTGCATCACACAGATCTCGCTCTCCATCACAGATCTCCTTCTCCATCATACATACCTCCTCTCCATCACACAGACAACCTCTCCATCATACATACCTCCTCTCCATCATACAGACCTCCTCTCCATCACACAGACAACCTCTCCATCATACATACCTCCTCTTTATCACACAGACCTCCCTCTCCATCATACATACCTCCTCTCCATCATACAGACCTCCCTCTCCTTCATACATACCTCCCTCTCCATCACAAAGACCTCTCTCTCCATCATACATGCCCCCCCCTTCATACCTCCCTCTCCATCACACAGACCTCCCTCTCCATCACACAGACCTCCTCTCCATCATACAGATCTCCCTCTCCTTCATACATACCTCCCTCTCCATCACACAGACCTCCTCTCCATCATACAGACCTCCCTCTCCGTCATACATACCTCCCTCTCCATCACACAGACCTCATCTCCATCATACAGACCTCCTCTCCATCACACAGACAACCTCTCCATCATACATACCTCCTCTCCATCACAGACCTCCCTCTTCATCACACAGACCTCCCTCTCCATCACACAGCTCTCCCTCTCCATCACACAGACCTCCCTCTCCATCACACAGACCTCCTCTCCATCACACAGACCTCCTCTCCATCACAGACCTCCCTCTTCATCACACAGACCTCCTTCTCCATCATACAGACCTCCCTCTGCATCACACAGATCTCGCTCTCCATCACAGACCTCCCTCTTCATCACACAGACCTCCTTCTCCATCATACAGACCTCCCTCTGCATCACACAGACCTCCTCTCCATCACAGACCTCCTTCTCCATCACACAGACCTCCCTCTCCGTCACACAGACCTCCTCTTCATCATACAGACCTCCTCTCCATCATACATACCTCCTCTCCATCACAGACCTCCCTCTTCATCACACAGACCTCCTCTCCATCACAGACCTCCCTCTGCATCACACAGATCTCGCTCTCCATCACACAGACCTCCCTCTCCATCACACAGACCTCCCTCTCCATCACAGACCTCCCTCTTCATCACACAGACCTCCTTCTCCATCATACAGACCTCCCTCTCCATCACACAGACCTCCCTCTCCATCACACAGACCTCCTCTCCATCACAGACCTCCCTCTTCATCACACAGACCTCCTTCTCCATCATACAGACCTCCCTCTGCATCACACAGATCTCGCTCTCCATCACAGACCTCCCTCTTCATCACACAGATCTCGCTTCTCCATCATACAGACCTCCCTCTGCATCACACAGATCTCGCTCTCCATCACAGACCTCCCTCTTCATCACACAGACCTCCTTCTCCGTCATACAGACCTCCCTCTTCATCACACAGATCTCGCTCTCCATCACACAGATCTCCCTCTCCATCACACAGACCTCCCTCTCCATCACACAGACCTCCTCTCCATCACAGACCTCCCTCTTCATCACACAGACCTCCCTCTCCATCACACAGCTCTCCCTCTCCATCACACAGACCTCCCTCTCCATCACACAGACCTCCTCTCCATCACACAGACCTCCTCTCCATCACAGACCTCCCTCTTCATCACACAGACCTCCTTCTCCATCATACAGACCTCCCTCTGCATCACACAGATCTCGCTCTCCATCACAGACCTCCCTCTTCATCACACAGACCTCCTTCTCCATCATACAGACCTCCCTCTGCATCACACAGATCTCGCTCTCCATCACAGACCTCCCTCTTCATCACACAGACCTCCTTCTCCATCATACAGACCTCCCTCTTCATCACACAGATCTCGCTCTCCATCACACAGATCTCCCTCTCCATCACACAGACCTCCCTCTCCATCACACAGACCTCCTCTTCATCATACAGACCTCCTCTCCATCATACATACCTCCTCTCCATCACAGACCTCCCTCTTCATCACACAGACCTCCTCTCCATCACAGACCCCCCCTCTCCATCACACAAATCAAATCAAATTTATTTGTATAGCCCTTTACAATAGCCAAAAGGTACCCAAAGTGCTTTACAGCAAGGCCATGAAACAATACATAATACAACACACAACAAATACAATTAAAAGTGCTGTAGTGCTACAGCGCTGCAGAGTATTAGAACACCATCCAGAAAATACACAGAAAGGAGCAAACAGAATAGGTACAGCTACCAGTACTGCCCTAGTCAGAGTTAAATGCCAATCTAAAAAAGTGAGTCTTAAGTTTCGATTTAAAAAGGCTGGGATCAGTAGTGATGCGAATATCAGGGGGCAGTTTGTTCCACAGTCTGGGAGCAGCGACGGCAAAAGAACGGTCGCCCCACTGCTTAAATCTCGACTTAGGGACTTCTAACAGAAGCTGCCCCGAAGAGCGCAGGGCTCTGCCACAATTGCGAATAGTTAAGATCTCTGACAGATAAGACGGTGCCAAGCCATTAATGGCATTAAAAACAAACAACAGAAGTTTAAAATCAATTCTAAAACGGACCGGAAGCCAGTGGAGAGACGACAGCACAGGGGTAATGTGCTCGCGTCTGGATGTGTTTGTTAAAAATCGGGCAGCAGCGTTCTGAACAAGTTGGAGCCGAGAAATTGATGACTGACTAAGGCCAACGTAAAGGGCATTGCAGTAGTCCAGTCTGGAACTAATAAAAGCGTGGATTGCTTTCTCGAGATCCTGCCGACTAAGAAAAGATTTCACCTTGGCCAAGAGACGGAGCTGAAAAAAGCTTGTGCTGACAACAGAGCTAATCTGTTTGTCAAATTTGAGCCCACTATCAAGTATTACCCCAAGATTTTTGACATGTGATTTAAGAAGAGGGGCCAGAGTGCTAAAGTTTAAGGTGAAAAGATTTAATACAGATGGTGAACCAAACAAAATGCATTCGGTCTTGCTGTCATTTAAGTGCAAGAAATTCAGAGCCAGCCACTGCTTTATATCAGTGATGCAGTCTAGCAGGTTAGAAGGTGCAGTGTTTTCGTTTGGTCGCAGGGGCAGATATATCTGTAAATCATCGGCATAGAAGTGAAAAGACAGGTTGTGTTTTTTTATGATTGATCCCAGAGGTAATAAATACAAAGAAAACAGAATAGGGCCGAGAATAGATCCCTGTGGCACCCCGCAGAGCAGGGGTGCATTTGAGGAGCAGTGGTCACCAATCACGACAGAGAAACTCCTGTTTGCCAGGTATGACCTAAACCACTGGAGAGCGGTGCCACGGATACCAATATGCTGCTCTAGGCGAGATACAAGGACTGCATGGTCGACTGTATCAAAGGCCGCTGTGAGGTCCAGCAGCACCAGCACCGCAGGATTCCCAGAATCCACAGATAAGGCAATGTCGTTGTGCACCTTTAACAGTGCTGACTCGGTGCTATGTCGGGATCTAAAACCAGACTGGAATTTGTCAAGAATCGAATTTACCTCCAAGAATGTCTGTAATTGAATAAAAACAACTTTTTCTAAAACCTTAGAAAGAAAAGGCAAGTGGGAGACAGGTCTAAAATTGGAGAGCACAGAGGGGTCAAGATGCGTTTTTTTTAGTAGGGGCCTAACCATAGCATGTTTGAAGGCAGCTGGAACAGACCCTGAGCTAAGACAAGTGTTAATGAAAACAAGCAGACTTGGCCCAACAGAACTCAGAACCTCCTTCAAAAACTTGGCTGGAATGATGTCTAAGGGACAGTTAGTGGGTTTCATGGCACTAACCACCTTAGTAAAGGACGATAAAGAAATGGAGTCAAACGTGTCGAAAACAGCAGTCGGTGCTGGACAAGCACAGACAACATCAGGGGACATATTCATATTACAAATATTTTGCCTGACAGATGCCACCTTATCAGTGAAAAAGGACACAAACTCTTCGCAGGTCGCAGCGGAGGCATCGGACAGGACAGTGGGGCATGGATTGACAACAGAATCAATGGTATTAAATAGCAGTCTTGGATGGTGAGAGCTGTTAGCTATAATGGAGGACAAATATTTGGATTTGGCTTCCTTTACAGCTCTCTGGTAGGCAGTCAAACTGTCCCTTAACCAGCCCAGGGAAACATGCAGTTTGTCCTTTTTCCACCGCCGTTCAGCCTGTCTGCATTGTTGTCTGAGCAGACGGGTGTGACCATTCAACCAAGGATCCGGCTTGGTTTTAGTAGTTTTTTGCCGAAATGGGGCAACAGAGTCAAGAATTGCAGAACATGTTGAATGGAAAGTGGAGAGTAGGCTGTCTGGACAAAGGGGAGGATCCAGCCCACAGTCGTCAAGCAGCTGAGAGTTCCTGAAGGCAGCAGCAAACTCCCCAGCAGTTGATGGAGTAAAGATTCGGCGTCTGCAAGCTAGGGAAACTGGCTTATTGGCAGGTGGGGGGGCAACAAAGTCAAAAACAACAGGGAGGTGATCCGAGATAGCAGTGTCAACTATTTCACTGAGGGAAAGTGAAAGCCCATGAGAAATGACAAGATCAAGAGTGTGCCCATACTCATGTGTTGGTGCATTAACAGATTGAGTGAGATCAAAAGAGTCTAAAAGGCCTTTGAATTCATTGGCCAGTAGATTTGCTGCACAACAAACATGAATATTAAAGTCCCCACAAATCAACAGTTTATCAAACTTTGTAGTAAACTCGGATAAAAACTCAGAGAACTCATGAAGAAAGTCCTTATTAAATCTGGGTGGACGATAAACAGTGGCACACAGCATAGGGCAGGTGAGGTCGATCACGAACAGCTGCAGTTCGAAGCTGGAGTATTTATTAGCGGTTATCGTCCGGCATCTGAAGCTCTCCTTGAATATAGCAGCCAGGCCGCCCCCACGACCGGCGGCTCGCGGGGTACTGAAGAAGGAACAGCCGGGAGGGAGGAGCTCCGAAAAGGCGCTGTTGTCACCTGGATTCAACCAGGTCTCCGTCAATAAGAGGAAATCCAGATCATGTGCAATAAAAAAGTCTTTTAGAATAAAAGTCTTATTTGTAAGGGATCTGGTGTTTATCAGCGCCGTGTGAACTAAGCATCGGTCAGTCTGGCGAGAAAAGCGACTGAGCGAGCGGAGATTCCCCGGCACACAGCCCCGCTGGGAGATCCGCACTGGCCGACAACACGGGAGCAGCACCCCGGTGTCCCAAAGAACCGGCCGGAGCCACCGATACCTGTACTCCGTGGAGCTACGCAGGTCGTAGCCGCTGTAGTCAGTGATGGATCCGGCTGGTAGACGACAGGGATCGTGGAAGGAGGAAGCCAAAGACAACTTCAATTTAACGAGGACTCCACCTCGCTTTCTGCGTTTTCTGCGGCGACTGTTACGAGGTAACCAGCAGGAAAGACGCCGTAGATGCGGCGGTATAGACTCCAGGAATGGCGGAAGCTTCTTTGAGTGTCCAACAGAGCCGCAAATTGGCAGTTTTGCCAGAGACTCACGAATATTAAGAAGTGTCAGGCGGTCATACACCTGCAGCGGTGACACACTCGGTACAACAAACAGCAGATACAGGAAAAACAGAAGCACGCACAGCAGAGGGAGACGGCCAGCCAAACACAGGGGCGCCATCATGCCATCCATACAGACCTCCCTCTCCATCACACAGACCTCCTCTCCATCACAGACCTCCCTCTTCATCACACAGACCTCCTTCTCCATCATACAGACCTCCCTCTGCATCACACAGATCTCGCTCTCCATCACACAGATCTCCCTCTCCATCACACAGACCTCCCTCTCCATCACACAGACCTCCTCTCCATCACAGACCTCCCTCTTCATCACACAGACCTCCTTCTCCATCATACAGACCTCCCTCTCCATCACACAGACCTCCCTCTCCATCACACAGACCTCCTCTCCATCACAGACCTCCCTCTTCATCACACAGACCTCCTTCTCCATCATACAGACCTCCCTCTGCATCACACAGATCTCGCTCTCCATCACAGACCTCCCTCTTCATCACACAGACCTCCCTCTCCATCACACAG
Source organism: Argyrosomus regius (assembly GCA_946959425.1). NCBI lineage: Eukaryota > Metazoa > Chordata > Actinopteri > Sciaenidae > Argyrosomus > Argyrosomus regius. The sequence continues at coordinate 1,678,187 of OX336891.1, read as the reverse complement.
CTCTCCCTCTCCATCACACAGACCTCCCTCTCCATCACACAGACCTCCTCTCCATCACACAGACCTCCTCTCCATCACAGACCTCCCTCTTCATCACACAGACCTCCTTCTCCATCATACAGACCTCCCTCTGCATCACACAGATCTCGCTCTCCATCACAGACCTCCCTCTTCATCACACAGACCTCCTTCTCCATCATACAGACCTCCCTCTGCATCACACAGATCTCGCTCTCCATCACAGACCTCCCTCTTCATCACACAGACCTCCTTCTCCATCATACAGACCTCCCTCTTCATCACACAGATCTCGCTCTCCATCACACAGATCTCCCTCTCCATCACACAGACCTCCCTCTCCATCACACAGACCTCCTCTCCATCATACAGACCTCCTCTCCATCACACAGACCTCCTCTCCATCACAGACCTCCTTCTCCATCACACAGACCTCCCTCTCCATCACACAGACCTCCTCTTCATCATACAGACCTCCTCTCCATCATACATACCTCCTCTCCATCACAGACCTCCCTCTTCATCACACAGACCTCCTCTCCATCACAGACCCCCCCTCTCCATCACACAGACCTCCCTCTCCATCACACAGACCTCCTCTCCATCACAGACCTCCCTCTTCATCACACAGACCTCCTTCTCCATCATACAGACCTCCCTCTGCATCACACAGATCTCGCTCTCCATCACACAGATCTCCCTCTCCATCACACAGACCTCCCTCTCCATCACACAGACCTCCTCTCCATCACAGACCTCCCTCTTCATCACACAGACCTCCTTCTCCATCATACAGACCTCCCTCTCCATCACACAGACCTCCCTCTCCATCACACAGACCTCCTCTCCATCACAGACCTCCCTCTTCATCACACAGACCTCCTTCTCCATCATACAGACCTCCCTCTGCATCACACAGATCTCGCTCTCCATCACAGACCTCCCTCTTCATCATACAGACCTCCTTCTCCATCATACAGACCTCCCTCTGCATCACACAGATCTCGCTCTCCATCACAGACCTCCCTCTTCATCACACAGACCTCCTTCTCCATCATACAGACCTCCCTCTTCATCACACAGATCTCGCTCTCCATCACACAGATCTCCCTCTCCATCACACAGACCTCCCTCTCCATCACACAGACCTCCTCTCCATCACAGACCTCCCTCTTCATCACACAGACCTCCCTCTCCATCACACAGCTCTCCCTCTCCATCACACAGATCTCCCTCTCCATCACACAGACCTCCTCTCCATCATACAGACCTCCCTCTCCTTCATACATACCTCCCTCTCCATCACACAGACCTCCTCTCCATCATACAGACCCCCCTCTCCTTCATACAGACCTCCTCTCCATCACACAGACATCCTCTCCATCATACATACCTCCTCTCCATCACACAGACCTCCCTCTGCATCACACAGACCTCCTCTCCATCACACAGACCTCCTTCTCCATCATACATACCCCCCCTTCATACCTCCCTCTCCATCACACAGACCTCCCTCTGCATCACACAGACCTCCTCTCCATCATACAGACCTCCCTCTCCATCACACAGACCTCCCTCTCCATCATACATACCCCCCTTCATACCTCCCTCTCCATCACACAGACCTCCCTCTCCTTCATACAGACCTCCCTCTGCATCACACAGCTCTCCCTCTCCATCACACAGACCTCCCTCTCCATCACACAGACCTCCTCTCCATCATACATACCTCCCTCTCCATCACACAGACCTCCTCTCCATCATACATACCTCCCTCTCCATCACACACACCTCATCTCCAGCATACAGACCTCCTCTCCATCACACAGACATCCTCTTCATCATACATACCTCCTCTCCATCACACAGACCTCCTCTCCATCATACAAACCTCCCTCTCCATCATACATACCCCCCCTCATACCTCCCTCTCCATCACACAGACCTCCCTCTCCATCATACAGACCTCCCTCTCCATCACACAGACCTCCCTCTCCATCATACAGACCTCCTCTCCATCACACAGACCTCCTCTAAATCATACAGACCTCCCTCTCCATCACACAGACCTCCCTCTCCTTCATTCAGACCTCCCTCTCCATCACACAGACCTCCTCTCCATCATAGAGACCTCCCTCTCCTTCATACAGACCTCCCTCTCCACCACACAGACCTCCCTCTCCATCATAGAGACCTCCCTCTCCTTCATACAGACCTCCCTCTCCATCACACAGACCTCCTCTCCATCATAGAGACCTCCCTCTTCTTCATACAGACCTCCTCTCCATCACACAGACCTCCCTCTCCTTCATACAGACCTCCCTCTCCATCACACAGACCTCCTCTCCATCATAGAGACCTCCCTCTCCTTCATACAGACCGCCCTCTCCTTCACACAGACCTCCCTCTCCTTCATACAGACCTCCTTCTCGATCCAGGATGTAGAGCAGGTGGACGGTCTGAAGGATCTCCTCCAGGTCTGTATCAGTGACTCCTCTCTGGATCATCTCCTCCACAGAGTCTGGATAGATCACCTGATCTCTGAGGGTCCCCTCTGACATGTAAGGCCTGCACAGCACACAGAGTCACTACAGGACCACAGGTAGATCACCAGGACCAGGACCTGGACCCAAACCTGATTGGGCCTGACTGACCCAAAGTGTGTCAGCGGGTCAGGTTGTTATATATTGGTTCTGTAGTACGCATAATATGTGCTG
>OX336891.1:1655452-1670452 GCA_946959425.1 Argyrosomus regius | reverse complement strand
TTTACCTGCTGCACTCTGCAAACAAACACACCTGGAATTTCCTGCAGTGTTTGTGTATGTGTGTGTGTGTGAGAGTGTGTGTGTGTCTCACCTTTATCCTCCTCCAGATGTACGGTGACAGTCTTTTGACAGCGTACCCGGCAAGCAGTGCGGCCATGAGCTTCCTCAGTCTGGAGCTCCGCCTCAGCTGAGCCGGCAGCTTCTGATAGGTCAGCTGCATACTGACAGATGGGTGACAGGCAACCAATCAGAGGAGGGTAACAGCAGCGCGTCACAGAGGGGGGTCCACTGAGGACTGCAGCCTTGCTGTCATGGAAACATGATGACGTCAGAGCGTGTTCGTCCACCTGTCAATCAACCCAACATCTGATCAATACATGATATCACAACAATCTTAACGAGCTTAACAAGCAGAACACATCATCAATAACCAATAATCAGTTTGTTACTGATCTGGTACTTATACTTATAGAAAATACTTATACAGAGTACTTATAGAAAGTACTTATATAGAGTACTTATACTTACTTACTAAAATATTTAAATACAGTACGACTTACGACACGGTATTGGTTGAAGATGCAGTCACATCTCCCTTTACTGAAAACTCTCTCTCTCTCTCTCTCTCTCCCACCATCTGTAAACATACATGTCTGTCATACATGTACATTAATGCATCTTACTAACTAAACTTCTTCCCTGGAGTTTCTGTGCTCTCTCGTCCAGCAGGTTCTCATGGATCGTGGCTGCTGCTGTGGTCCTGCACAACGTCCACTACATATATTATTACTGTCATTATTGTTACCAGATCTCCATTACAGTTTATAGTCAGTTAATGATTTACTGCTGCTGTGCATCTGTGTCTCTCTATCTCTATCACAGGTTCCACTGCTACTGTAATCATTTTATCATTCATTGTAATTTATTGTCATTCTATCATTCATTGTAATTGTACAAAATGTTTGTGTTGACTTGTTCTGTACACGTGACATCTATTGCACGTCTGTCCGTCCTGGGAGAGGGATCCCTCCTCTGTGGCTCTTCCTGAGGTTTCTTCCACTTTTTTCCCTGTTAAAAGTTTTTTGTGGGCAAGTTTTTCCTCACTCGAACCGAGGGTCTAAGGACAGAGGGTCTAAGGACAGAGGGTGTAAGGACAGAGGGTGTAAGGACAGAGGGTGTAAGGACAGAGGGTGTCACTCCCTGTACAGATTGTGAAGCCCTCAGAGGCAAAAAGTGTTTTGCGACTTTGGGCTATACAAATAAAATTTGATTTGATTTGATTTGATTTGACTTATAGAGTACTTATAGAAAGTACTTATACAGAGTACCTATATAAAATACTTATATACAGTACGACTTATAGAGTACTTATAGAAAGTACTTATACAGAGTACCTATATAAAATACTTATATACAGTACGACTTATAGAGTACTTATAGAAAGTACTTATACAGAGTACCTATATAAAATACTTATATACAGTACGACTTATAGAGTACTTATAGAAAGTACTTATACAGAGTACTTATACAAAATACTTATATACAGTACAACTTATAGAGTACTTATAGGAAGTACTTATACAGAGTATTGAAACAAAATACTTATATACAGTGCCACTTATACAGAGTACTTATATAAAGTACTTATACAGAGTACTTATATAAAATACTTATATACAGTACAACTTATAAAGTACTTATACAGAGTACTTATATAAAATACTTATATACAGTACAACTTATAAAGTACTTATACAGAGTACTTACATAAAATACTTATATACAGTACGACTTATAGGGTACTTATACAGAGTACTTATAGAAAGTACTTATACAGAGTACTTATACAAAATACTTATATACAGTACGACTTATAGAGTACTTATAGGAAGTACTTATACAGAGTACTTACAGAAAATGCTTATATATAGTACCACTTATACAGAGTACTTATACAAAGTACTTATACAGAGTACTTATATAAAATACTTATATACAGTATGACTTATAGAGTACTTATAGAAAGTTCTTATACAGAGTACTTATACAGAGTACTTAAATAAAGTACTTATATACAGTACTTATACACAGTACTTAAAGAAAGTACTATACCGAGTACTTAAATAAAGTACTTATACAGAGTACTTATATAAAGTACTTACACAGAGTACTTATATAAAGTACTATACAGAGTACTTAAATAAAGTACTTACACAGGGTACTTTTATAAAGTACTTACACAGAGTAATTAAATACAGTACTTATATACAGTACGATTTATAGAGTACTTATAGAAAGTACTTACACAGAGTACTTATACAGAGTACTTAAATAAAGTACTTATATACAGTACTTATACACAGTACTTAAAGAAAGTACTATACACAGTACTTAAAGAAAGTACTTACACAGAGTACTGTCGCTCTAGTCTGTTAATCCCGGCAGGTTAGCCTCTGTCTGTTAGCCTCTGTCTGTTAGCTCCGGTCTGTTAGCCTCTGTCTGCTAGCCCCGTTAGCTTCCAACAGTTAATCCTCCGTGTAGCCGCCTGTGGCTAACAGTTAGCTTACTGTGGTTCACTTTGTGCCGGATAAAAACGAACTTTTTAAATAAACATCGACTGCAGGTCCCGGTCCCGGTTCCTCTCATCTGGTACCGTAGCGAAGTTAAAGTTTAACCCGGATTTTAAAGCCTGGCAGCTAACAGAGCCGTGCTAACTGATGCTAACCGCTAAGAAGTTTGAAGTTTGTGTGAAGTGAAGATCACAGAGAGAATCTGACCTGAGGTCAGCTCACAGCTCACACACACGTCACTGTCATGTTTATACACACACAGCGGCTGATCCGGAGTCAGATTCACGGTTTAACAGGTTAAAGTTAGACAGACAAGTTCAGCATCTGTTAACCTGAAGGACGAGTCCCAATACTGACCACACACCTCCTCACCTTAACCCTCTGTTTACCTGAAGGACGAGTCCCAATACTGACCACACACCTCCTCACTGTAATAATACTGAATATGGAATGTAATAATTGATTATAGATGAATAATGGTTGATTGATGATGACTGATTGGTTCCAGGCTGGTCTGTGAGTCGTTGAAGTGAAATCTTTATTTAAAATCAGCTCATTAACGACCTGTCAATCATTTATTTACAAGAAACATCAAACAGCAGAAAAAGTGAAAAAAGTACAAACGACACAAAAAATAGAAAAAAACAGTTTTTACAGAGTTCACCTGAACGCGCCGACAGAGTTCCCCTGAACGCATCGCGCCGACAGAGTTCACCTGAAGGCGTCGCTCTGACACACGGTCCAGGGTCCACACAGCTGATCCTGGACCTGAAGGTGTTACATCATGGACCTGGACCGACTTTAAAGGCAGAACCAGGACAAGACCAGGACTGTGTTCATCAGTTCTTGTTTAATTCTGCTGGAGGAGTTTGGACCTTCAGTGTTTATGTCACCATGGCAGGTTGCTCTCTGCACCGACACAAAGCGGCCTGCGGGGGGCGGTCTGTTGGTCTGAATTTGAACGACTTCCTGTCCAGTGACCATGCACACGTGATCTCTGAACCAATCAGCTGTCGTCTGGTGATGACTCAGCACTTCGCAGTGTAGGCGCATGGAGCGACAACACTGACGGCAAAACATCAAACTTCACCAGTACTGCAGTATGACAGTATTGCACGCTGGTACTGCAGTATTGCACGCTGGTACTGTAGTATGACAGTATTACACACTGGTACTGCAGTATTACACGCTGGTACTGTAGTATGACAGTATTACACACTGGTACTGCAGTATGACACGCTGGTACTGCAGTATGACAGTATTACACACTGTACTGCAGTATGACAGTATTACACACTGGTACTGCAGTATTACACGCTGGTACTGTAGTATGACAGTATTACACACTGGTACTGCAGTATGACACGCTGGTACTGCAGTATTACACGCTGGTACTGCAGTATAACAGTATTACATGCTGGTACTGCAGTATGACAGTATTACACACTGGTACTGCAGTATGACACGCTGGTACTGCAGTATAACAGTATTACATGCTGGTACTGCAGTATGACAGTATTACACACTGGTACTGCAGTATTACACGCTGGTACTGCAGTATAACAGTATTACATGCTGGTACTGCAGTATGACAGTATTACACACTGGTACTGCAGTATGACACGCTGGTACTGCAGTATTACACGCTGGTACTGCAGTATAACAGTATTACACGCTGGTACTGCAGTATAGCAGTATTACATGCTGGTACTGCAGTATAACAGTATTACATGCTGGTACTGCAGTATGACACGCTGGTACTGTAGTATGACAGTATTACACACTGGTACTGCAGTATGACACGCTGGTACTGCAGTACATGCTGGTACTGCAGTAGTATTTGAGCAGGATGTTTCTGTGGTTCTGCTTTGGTGTGAGACCAGAGTTGAAGAAGTGCATGCTGGGACTCTTCTGCTCCTCTGAAGCGTTGGTCACATGACAGCTGGTGTAGCCAATCAGAAGTCAGGATGTTAAATCATTCAGATAAAAAACCTTTAGCAGCAGAGGAGGAAGTGACATCAGAGGAAATACAAAACCCATCAGAGTCTGCAGACTGTCTAAAACCTGGACGTACTCTCCATGACGATGCCCACCTGTCAATCAAAGTGTCCACGCTCTTAATCCTGCATAACTTTAAGCCTTAATATAATCTGAACAGGTGAGTTGTATATAAATTCACCCTCAGTACAGTTGTCATGAACGGGGAAATTAGCTATAGAGACCAAAACTGTTTTTTGTACCAGGCTGTAAACATGTTTATTTCTGCTGTGAAGTTGGACATTTGAACATGGGGACTTATGGAGACTGACTCACTTCTGGAGCCAGCCTCAAGTGGACGACAAGAGGAACTGCAGTTTCTTCTTCGTGTGTTTATTTGTGCCATGTGATCGCGGCTTCATGTTGGAGGACTCGAGGTCAGACCGGTTTTAAAGACCTGAATGGACTCGAAGGTTTTTGGTTCAGAGTCTCTGACACGTTTTTAAAAAGTGACGCTCCAATCAGCTGATCAAGAAACGATCAATCTGTGACATAATCGTCTGATTGTCGCTGCAAATGAGGTCATCCTGAAAATTTAAAGAAGGTCATCGACTCCCCAATCAGCTTATTGCTCTCAGACTGGATCCTGACTCAGAGTCCTGTAGAGCCCTGCAGAGTCCTGTAGAGTCCTGCAGAGTCCTGTAGAGTCCTGTATATGTCTGTAGAGTCCTGTAGAGTCCTGTAGAGTACTGTAGATGTCTGTAGAGTCCTACAGAGTCCTGCAGAGTCCTGCAGAGTCCTGCAGAGTCCTGCATATGTCTGTAGAGTCCTGTAGAGCCCTGTAGATGTCTGTAGGGTCCTGTAGAGTCCTGCAGAGTCCTGTAGATGTCTGTAGAGTCCTACAGAGTCCTGTAGAGTCCTGCAGAGTCCTGTAGATGTCTGTAGAGTCCTACAGAGTCCTGTAGAGTCCTGCAGAGTCATACAGAGTCCTGTAGAGTCCTGCAGCATCATACAGAGTCCTGCAGAGTCCCGCAGAGTCATACAGAGTCCTGTAGAGTCCTACAGAGTCCTGTAGAGTCCTGTAGAGTCCTGCAGAGTCCTGTAGAGTACTGTAGATGTCTGTAGAGTCCTACAGAGTCCTGCAGAGTCCTGTAGAGTCCTGCAGAGTCATACAGAGTCTTGTAGAGTCCTGCAGAGTCCTGTAGAGTCCTGCAGAGTCCTGTAGAGTCCTGCAGAGTCATACAGAGTCCTGCAGAGTCCTGCAGAGTCCTGTAGAGTCATACAGAGTCATACAGAGTCCTGCTGAGTCCTACAGAGTCCTGCAGAGTCATACAGAGTCCTGCTGAGTCCTACAGAGTCCTACGGAGTCCTGTAGAGTCCTGCAGAGTCATACAGAGTCCTGCAGAAGCTTGAGTCCAGACTGAATACCTGAAGAGTCTCACCTGTTGGTCTATCTGGACTCACCTGAGGGATCAAACAGGTCACTTGATCAGTTCTTTAAAGACCACTGGACCGAGCTGGTGATGTCAGCTGGTGATGTCATCATCGATGCGTTGATCAAACGTTTGTATAAAACCTTTTTCTGATTGTCGGAGCTGAATCTTTAAAAACTTTAAAAATGACGTAAAAAAAAAAAAGTTTGACGCGCTGACACAACGGTGGTTTTACCCAGAATCCCTTTGGGCAGTCGTCATCCATCCCTGACCGAAGTTCACTGAAGCTGCAGGGTAGCATGACATCATCATCCACTGTGACATCATGGTGGGCGGGGCTTCAGGTGCTGATTTGCTGCCGATCCTGGTGAAGGTTCTCCTGGTGATCCGGCAGGTCACGCAGTCGAAAGAGTTCCCAGGAAGCCAGCCTGGGATTGGTCTGTGTGTCCGCCCATCAGTGCTCTGATTGGCCGGTGAGTCAAACCAGAGTTCCAGGAGACGACGGCTGGTCCAGGGTCGCATCTCTGAGAGGAACTTCCTGTTTCTGAGGCGGGAAGAGCGAGCTGTCCAAAGACCTGAGAGAGAGAGAGAGAGAGACAGGTCAGGTGTGTCAGGTGTGTCAGGTGTGTCTGTACCTGTCCAGATGAAATGACGTACCTGCCGTGCAGCGGATGTCCATGGAACGTGGCTGAGTGCGGCAGCGTCTGCTTGTGATGCGGCGCGGCGTGATGATGACTTGTCTCCGTCTGATAGGTCGACTGCTGGATGACACCATGAGTCCTCCGTCGGCCTTGCAGAGCTCCGCCCCCTCCGGCCTGACCTTTGACCCCCCCGTTCACCTTAGTGTTGACAGCTGTGTTTTGATGGGTGGAGCCTATCGTGTTCCTCAGGTACCAGTCCCTCAGACCTGTCAATCACACAGACATCAAAGAGTGAAGGTTTACAGGTAACATTGACATCTGACCACACCTGACCGTACCTGACCAAACCTGACTGTACCTAACCACACCTGACCGTACCTGACCACACCTGACTCCTACCTGACAGGGCACTTGTTCAGTGTATCCTGGCTTGGACAGTCGTTTACATCTCATCACCTCACCACAGGTGTGCCGCAGGGCTTGGTGCCCTGGGTCCGATTATCCGCTCACATGGTTTTTCCCATCACTGCTATGCAGACGACATTCAGCTCTATCTGTCATTTCAATTATTGTAAGTCGCTTTGGATAAAAGGCTAAATGACTAAATGTAATGTAACACCTGACCACACCTGAGGGTGATTTACTGTTTTTATTGTTTCCCAGCGTTGTGATGTAACAGGAAGTGTTTGTGATGTAACAGGAAGAGTGCGGTGCTCACCTTCCAGGGCGAGGGCCTTATGCAGGCTCCTGGTGGCGTCCTCCAGCTGTGCGTCCTGAGTTGGGGGCAGTTGTGGTGGTCGCGGGGGCAGCAGATGTGGGTGGGGGTCTGGTTGGATGGCGGACAGAGGAGGATTGTGGGTATCGGTCGGGCTCTGCTGAACTGGGAGGAAGGGGCCGCACGATTTGGTGCGGGTTACTTTGACTCGCCGCTGGTCGCCTGGGAGACCGTGGTAGTTAGGCGGGGCTGCTGGGGGCTGTTGGGAGGTGTGTCCGTTGAGGAGCAGCTGGTGGTGCGCGTTGATTGGTTGCCGGTTGCCGGGCTGGGACTGCTGTCTCTGGAGTTGCTGCTGTTTGCCCCACACGTAGTCCAGCAGCACCTCGCTGTAGCCGCCTCCCCTTCCTGCTCCGTGTCCCCGCCCGGCTCCTCCCACATCGCTGAGTCCGTTATTTATCCTCGTCCGAGCGTCCGCCAGTGTCTCGGCGCTCCTAAACACTCCGGCGCCGTTCGTTCCTCTGGACCCCGGGACACCGTTTACCCACAATCCTCCCTGCTGTCCATCCTCCTCCACAGCACTGCGGTCCAGGAGACCGTCAGAGCTGTTACTGTGACGAGCGGCGTTCCCTCTGACTCCGCCCTCCTCTGCTACACCTGGATCACATGGGCCGGAGGGGGAGGAGTCCTGAGAGCGGGGGGCGGGGTGGAGGGGGAGGGAGGGGGGATGGGGGAGAGGGAGGGGCCTGAGGGTCGGAAGGTCCGGATGGTCGATCCTGAAAGAGACAGGTAAGCTCCCATGATGCACCTGTGTGTGTGTGTGTGTGTGTGTGTCTACAGCTGTGTCCCAATTCAGGGGCTGCATCCTTCGAAGCACGCATTTGAAGGCCGATTACGTCACAACGCCGCGCTTAGGTTGTCCCAATTCTAAGGCTCCTTCAAATGCGTCCTTCAAATGCGTCCTTCTTTTCCCTCTTTTTGGAGGATGCACCGCAACTATCCTTCGCGGCCTCCCATATCCCAAGATCCTTTGCGTGTCGCTGTTCAGTGCCGGGAAAAATACAATGGCGACACCAAGCGCCGATGAATAATACCTAATAATGAATAATACATTTAATAATAATATTAAATGTAAGTATTGGGTTTTTATATTTAATTACTTTTACTTATTACTACTTATACTTTTACTAATTACTTATATTTTATTACTTTTATTATCCCTGCTTTATTTCCAGACTGTAAAACTGCAAAGTCTAGTTAAACGATTGGATTGAATAAAGAGCTACGTTTAGGATTATCACTATTATATGTTATACTTCATTCTTCTGTCTTATACTTTCTTCTGTCTGTTTTTTCTTCGTTTTCTCAACTGACGACTAACTGACAGGCAACGGCTACGTTACAAAGTACCAACTGACGGCAGGTGACGCAGCTGGTGACGCAACCAGGAAATGCTTCGAAGGCTAGACCGTCTAATTTAACAACGGTTGATGCGGCCCTCGAAGGTCCCTCAGAAGGAGTCGCCTTCCAAGGCTGCGTCCAGCATGCAGCCCCTGAATTGGGACACAGCTTGTGTGTGTGAGTGTGTACCTGATGTGTACTGAGTTCCTCCTCGTCTTGTAGAAAACTTCCACTGGAGATCCAGTAGAGACCAGCGGGGGGCGACACTGAGACACTGCATCATCTGACAGACACACGTGCTGATTTAAACATACATGTATGTTCAAAGACATCAGTCTCAGTGATGTCACAGTGGTGTCAGACCCCTCTGTTTATGTTTTTACTGACAATAGAAATTATGAAACTATCAAAATAAGAGCATGTTTAGAACAAAAACGTGTTACCGTTATCGTGTCCTGTTGAGTCTGATGTCGAGCTGCTCTCTGACCTCACTGTGTCGTCTAACACACACACACACACACACACACACACACACACACACACACACACAAACACATATGAGGTTTCAGAATAAAAGCAGGAAAAAGGAAGTTTCCTTGTCTTCCTGAAACAAAAACTTCTCATCTACTGCCAGCTGTGTGTGTGTGTGTGTGTTACCTGTGTGGCAGCCCCTGTGTACAGTCCTCTTGCCGTGGTGTGTGTGTGTTTGAGTGTGTGTGTTGTGTTCAGAGTCGCTGTGTTTCCTCAGAGCTCCACTGAACAAAGTCTTCTTCGGCTTCAAGCGCTGAAAGTCTTCCTCCTGAAAACACACGCGCGCACACACACACACACACACACACACACAGCAGTCATTATATGTGACATGCTCTGCAGTACTGTTAGCATAAACATCGTGACGAGTCCTTTAAATCAGTCAGCAGCTGTTAGCGTGTGATGACGTCACAGGAAGGAGGCGCTCTGCACAAACGTTAACACATCGTATCGCAAACATTTGATGATTGTGCGCCGCTGTGATGAACTCGGATCTTTCCCGTGTTGTTGAATGCTGCTCTGAACTTTTCAGAGACGCTGTCGTCATCGTTGTCACTCCATTTAAGGGAACCAATTATAGGACAGAGCTCATCACCAAAGTAACCAAGAAAATCCACACGTTCTCCACAAGTTCTCCACATCTTCTCCACACGTTCTCCACATCTTCTCCACATCTTCTCCACACGTTCTCCACATGTTCTCCACATGTTCTCCACATCTTCTCCACATGTTCTCCACACGTTCTCCACATGTTCTCCACATCTTCTCCACACGTTCTCCACATCTTCTCCACATGTTCTCCACATCTTCTCCACATCTTCTCCACACGTTCTCCACATGTTCTCCACACGTTCTCCACACGTTCTCTGCACGTTCTCCACATCTTCTCCGCACGTTCTCCACATCTTCTCCACACGTTCTCCAAATCTTCTCCACGCGTTCTCCACATCGTCTCCACACGTTCTCCACATCTTCTCCACACGTTCTCCACACGTTCTCCACATCGTCTCCACACGTTCTCCACATCTTCTCCACACGTTCTCCACATCGTCTCCACACGTTTTCCACACGTTCTGCTGTCATTAATGGTCGTTTGAACTTCTCTCTCATCTGGTTGGTCGAGGGCGGAGCCCTCACAGAGCTGATGGCGGTGGAGTGAAGGGAGCTGTAGTTCCAGAGTTTCATCACTTCCTGTTCCTGGTGATCAAACATCTCACCTCTGCTCGACACTTCCTGTTTGCTTGGTGGGACGTTCCACCTCGCCGTCGGACACAGGGAAGTTTCTCTCCTACCTCCAGGGGGAAGTCACAGGGCACCGCACCTGTCAGCTCCTGACCAATCAGAACACAGGGAAGCACACCTGTTATGACATCATGGAGATGAGAACGATCAGCTCTGATTGGATGATCAAATTATGACATCACTCACTGCCTCCTGCAGACAAATGCGTCTCAGTTCAGCCAATCGTGTGCTCAGCAACGCCTGCAGGCTCCGCCTCCTCTCCTGCAGCTCTGCCATTCGCTCCCTCTGCTTCCTGTCCGGACAGGTGAGAGGGTCTGCACACACACACACACACACACACACACACATCATTACCATAAGTCTCTACATTATGGTTGTTGTCGTGAGTCATTGTTGTGGTTTCTCACCAGGTGCTGAGATGAGTTGACCTTTGACCTCCATGGCGTGTGTTTCCCATGTGACCCCGCCTCCTCCGTCCTCGCTGCTCGACTCCTGTTCGCCGCCCCACATACACTCGCTCACCTGCAGGACACGTTCAAGTCTTTATTGTTCGAAACTTTATTGACAAACTTTCTTGTCCCACATGAATTATTGATGACAGATAATCAATCATCACATTCAGTCATTTAGCTTTTATCCAAAGCAACTAACAAAAAAGAGAAACAGTCAGAGTGACGAGGACATGTTAGTGCAGCAGTCAGTGCTGTGACAGCTGTAGAGGGACAGATGTATCATGTCCAGTTGTTGGTAGTGTTGTAGAGGAGGTCCTCTCTGAAGAGGTTTGTGAAGGTAGAGAGGGACGCCCCTGATCTGGTAGGAACTGGTAGGACGTTCCACCAACAGGGAACAACAGACGAGAAAAGTTTGGATTGTCCTGAGCGTACGGGTGGCAGAGCCAGGTGTCGTTCATTGGAGGAGGTAACATATGTCTGTATGAGGACGTTCAAGAACCGGAGACTACTTTGTAGTCAGTATTAGAGATTTGAATTTAATGTGGGCTGCTACAGGTAGACAGTGGAGCTCGATGAGCAGCGGGTGACATGTTGTAGACCAGGCGAGCCGCCACGTTCTGGATCATCTGAAGGGGTTTCATTGTGCAGGCTGGGAGGCCCGTCAGGAGGACGGTACAGTAATCTAGTCTTGAGATGACCACAGCTTGTGTCAGAAGTTGAGTAGCATGTTGAGTTAGGTAAGGTCTGATTTTTATCATGTTGTAAAGTGCAAAGCTGCATGACAGGGCAGGACACTACCTGATCTTTATTACCCCTATCAATCAGTTATTGATTGATCACATGACACAAAGACTGAAAGTCAACACTTGAATCAAGTTCAAGATTTCATTATAAATATTTCATTATTAAGAAATATTAAGTTTGAATTACAGTCAATCAGTACTGAATCAATCAATCAATCAATCAATCAATCAGTCTTACCTTGTAACCGGGTTCATAAGAGCTCCAGTAGTTCACTCCTGTGGCCATCCAACAACCTGAACACCAACCACAGGACTGTTAGCTGTGAGCTGTTAGCTGGTGGTGCAGTCGCAGTTTGCAGGTCGGCCTGTAGACGGAGTCAGACTGTCTTCAGTACGTCTGAACTGTGAACAAGAGAAGAAGAAGAAGAAAGAGGTGGACAGAATGAGGACCAATCAGATGTCGGGAAAGCCACAACACCAAATACACAATTACAAACACACACAGGTTCAAACACATGATACAAAAACACCTGGACAGGTGACCTCAACGACCCATAAGTGAACTTTATGACCCACAGGTGACCCTACCAAACCACAGGTGACCCTAACAACCCACAGGTGACCTTTAACAACCCACAGGTGACCTTTAGCAACCCACAGGTGACCTCAGTGACACACAGGTGACCTTAAATGACCTACAGGTGACCTTAAGCAACCCACAGGTGACCGTAACAACCCACAGATGACCTTAAACAACCCACTGGTGACCTCAGCGACCCACAGGTGACCTTAACGACCCACAGGTGACCTCAGCGACCCGCAGGTGACCTTAAACAGACCACAGGTGACCTTAACAACCCACAGGTGACCTTTAACGACCCACAGGTGACCCTAACAACCCACAGGTGACCTTAAATGACCTACAGGTGACCTTAATGACCCACAGGTGACCTTAAACGGCCCACAGGTGACCTCCACGACCCACAGATGGAGGAGTGTGTCCAATCTTGTGTCTTGTAATCTGTAACACACACACACACACACACACACACACACAGTAACACACAACCACACTGTAACACTCACAGTAACACACAAACACACACTGTAACACATGCTGTAACACACACACACACACACACACACACACACTGTAACACATGCTGTAACACACACACACACACACACACACACACACACTGTAACACACACACACACACACACACACACACATTGTAACACACACACTGTAACACACACACACACACACTGTAACAAACACACACACACACACACTGTAACATACACACACACACACTGTAACACACACACACACACACACACACACACTGTAACATACACACACACACACACACACACACACACACACACACTGTAACACACACACACACACACACACACACACACACACACACACACACACACTGTAACATACACACACACACACACACACGTAACATACACAGCACACACACACACTGTAACACACACACACACACACACACACACACACACACACACACACATTGTAATACACACACTGTAACACACACACACACACACACATTGTAACACACACACACACACACTGTAACACACACTGTAACACACACACACACATTGTAACACACACACACACACACACTGTAAAACACACACACACACACAAACACACACACTGTAACACACACACACACACACACAGTAACACACACACACACACACACACACACACACACACATTGTAATACACACACTGTAAACACACACACACACACACACATTGTAACACACATTGTAACACACACACACACACTGTAACACACACTGTAACACACACACACATTGTAACACACACACACACACTTAAAACACACACACACACAAAACACACACTACACACACACACACACACACACTGTAACACACACACACACACACACACACACACACTGTAACACACACACACACACACACACACACACACACACATTAACACACACACTGTAACACACACACACACACACGTAACACACACACACACACACATTGTAACACACACACACACACACTGTAACACACACACTGTAACACACACACACATTGTAACACACACACACACACTGTAAAACACACACACACACACAAACACACACACTGTAACACACACACACACACACACATTGTAACACACACACTGTAACACACACATTGTAACACACACACACACACACACACACTGTAACACACACACACACACACTGTAACACACACACTGTAACACACACATTGTAACACACACACACACACACACACACACACACACACTGTAACACACACACACACACACACACACTGTAACACACACAACACTTCAAATTAAATTAAATCAATTTATATTTTTATATTTAATGACCTGTGTGTTGTGTTGTGTTGTGTGTGTTTTGCTTGTGTGTTGTGTGTTGTGTGTGTGTGTGTGCGTGTGCGTGTGTGTGTCAGCATCAACAGACTGCACGTGCGGAGTTCTGACCTGAAACATGAAGAACTTAAAATACCTGCAGACACCTGAAGGGCTTCAGGCCGACTTGGACCACACACACACACACACACACACAGTAACACACACACTGTAACACACACACACATTGTAACACACACACACACACACTGTAACACACACACACACACACACAAACACACACACTGTAACACACGCACACACACACACACACACACAGTAACACACACACTGTAACACACACACACACACATTGTAACACACACACACACACACACATTGTAACACACACACTGTAACACACACACACACACTGTAACACACACACACATTGAAACACACACACACTGTAACACACACACTGTAACACACACACATTGTAGCACACACACATTGTAGCACACACACACACACACACACTGTAACACACACACACACACATTGTAACACACACACTGTAACACACACACACTGTAACACACACTGTAACAAACACTGTAACACACACACACACACACTGTAACACACACACACTGTAACACACACTGTAACACACACACATTGTAACACACACACTGTAACACACACACACGCACACACACACTGTAACACACACACACACACACACACACTGTAACACACACATTGTAGCACACACACACACACACACACACACACACACACACACACACACACTGTACACACACACACATTGTAACACACACACATGTAACACACACACATTGTAACACACAC
>OX336891.1:1622952-1652952 GCA_946959425.1 Argyrosomus regius | reverse complement strand
TATGTAGATGTCACCTGAGCACAGGTAAGGGGTGTGTTTGGCCAGAGAGGGAAGGGCAAACAATTTTCAACCGCATTTCGAGACAAAGCGGGTTTTTTCTGTTTAAGATGAGTTTAATTTATATTGCTGTTACTGTTCAGCAATAAAAGAACGTATTATTGTGACACTACGAAAGAATGCGCGTTGATTTACTGACCGCTCCTACAACACACACACATTGTAACACACACACACACTGTAACACATGCACACACACAGTAACACACACACTGTAACACACACACACATTGTAACACACACACACACACACGCACACACTGTAACATACACACACACACACACACACACACTGTAACACACACACACACACACACACACACACACACACCACACACACACACACTGTAACACACACACACACACTGTAACACACACACACACTGTAAACACACACACACACACACACACACACTGTAACACACACACACACACACACACACTGTAAACACACACACACACACACTGTAACATACACACACACACACACACACACACACTGTAACATACACACACACACACTTAACACACACACACACACACACTGTAACACACACACACACACACACACTGTAACATACACACACACACACACACACACTGTAACATACACACACACACACTGTAACAACATACACACACACACACACACAACACTTCAAATTAAATTAAATCAATTTATATTTTTATATTTAATGACCTGTGTGTTTGTGTGTTGTGTTGTGTTGTGTGTGTGTGTGTGTGTGTGGGTGGGTGGGTGGGTGTGTGTGTGTGTGTGTGTGTGTGTGTGTGTGTGTGTCAGCATCAACAGACTGCACGTGCGGAGGTCTGACCTGAAACATGAAGAACTTAAAATACCTGCACACACCTGAAGGGCTTCAGGACGACTTGGACCGGAACGGAACCGAAATCAATTCGGGAAAAGTCCGGGACAAAGCGGCGTAAACGCGGTCCGGTCCGGTTCGGTTCGGTTCGTTCACGCTCTTCATCACTTTCACCTCCTCGGAGCTTCGACACGTTCACACTGACTCACCGCTCACAGTGACGTCAAAGCACCGCTGACCGACACACACATCACTTCCGCTATACACCTTAAAATTAAAACTGCAGGACTGTCAAAATAAAAGCCTGAAAACTGTTTTTAGTTAAAGTGAAAAAATATTGTCAGATGATTAAACAACAAAAAGACTGTTTATAGTTCAACATGTTTATAGTTCAACATGTTTATAGTTCAACATACATGCTGTGAAAACATTCACATGTTTGTTTGTTCATGTCTCACTTTGATTATATTTTATATTAACACACGTTTATAAACAATGATCATCGATCATCTGAACTGAACATCATGTCTTTCTGTGTGCTGCTCTTATTTTGAAAGAGGTCACATCCTGTTAACCTGCAGTAGCTTCAGACTTTTATTTTGGTGACTGGAGTGTAAATGTGTTGACAAACTGTTGGTATTGATCGGTTACTGATTATCAGCTCCGATTATCTGAAATTAAATCAGAAGCTGTGTCAGCTCACAGATCCTCCTCTGCTCTCTGGTTCTGGTTCTGGCTTCACACAGAAACAGTGTGTGGTATCTTAAATCGGAATCCAGCCTGCAGAACATTAACAGAACAAAAGACCCCCCCACATCATTCACATTCAAACGTCTTCGTCTGTTTTCATTCAGCAGCTCAGCAGGACACGAGCCGGGCCGGGGGAGGCTAGCTGCTACATCATGGTAGCAGGCTAGCATTGTGTTAGCATATCATATTATGTTAGCATGTTACATGATGTAAGAATGCTACATTGTGTTAGCATGACATTAGCATGCAGGCTGTCAGAGGACACAGTGAGGTGACTCTCCAGAGGTGGATGAACGTGGTTTATGGGGACGTGGTGGATTACGGAGACGTGTGGTTAAAGAGCACCATGGGAACACAGAGTCAGTCAGCACCGACCAATCAGAGAAGCTGCTGAGAGCTGGCTTTTAATTCTGGATGAGAGAGTAGTCATTAAACAGAGAGAGAGAGAGAGATAAATACAGCTTCATGAAGTCTGTAATCACTCTGAATGTTCTTATTTTATCTTTAAAGAACAACAAGAACACGACAACATGAGAACACAACATGAGAACATTAGAACACAACATGAGAACATTAGAACAAAACATGAGAACAAAACATGAGAACAAAACATGAGAACACAACATAAGGACAAAACATGAGAACACAACATGAGAACACAACATGAGAACAAAACATGAGAACACGACATGAGAACAAAACGTGAGAACACAACATGGGAACATGAGAACACAACATGAGAACACAACATGAGAACATTAGAACAAAACATGAGAACAAAACATGAGAACACAACATAAGGACAAAACATGACAACACAACATGAGAACACAACATGAGAACAAAACGTGAGAACACAACATGGGAACATGAGAACACAACATGAGAACACAACATGAGAACATTAGAACAAAACATGAGAACAAAACATGAGAACACAACATAAGGACAAAACATGAGAACACAACATGAGAACACAACATGAGAACAAAACATGAGAACACGACATGAGAACAAAATGTGAGAACACAACATGGGAACATGAGAACACAACATGAGAACACAACATGAGAACACAACATGAGAACACAACATAAGAACAAAACATGAGAACACAACATGAGAACATAAGAACAAAACATGAGAACACGACATGAGAACAAAACGTGAGAACACAACATGGGAACATGAGAACACAACATGAGAACATAAGAACAAAACATGAGAACATAAGAACAAAACATGAGAACACAACATGAGAACATAAGAACAAAAAATGAGAACACAACATGAGAACACAACATGAGAACAAAACATGAGAACACGACATGAGAACAAAACGTGAGAACACAACATGGGAACATGAAAACACAACATGAGAACACAACATGAGAACATGAGAACAAAACATGAGAACACAACATGAGAACATGAGAACACAACATGAGAACACAACATGAGAACATGAGAACATGAGAACACAACATGAGAACACAAAATGAGAACATGAGAACACAACATGAGAACACAAAATGAGAACATGAGAACACAACATGAGAACATGAGAACACAACATGAGAACACAACATGAGAACACAACATGAGAACACAACATGAGAACATGAGAACACAACATGAGAACAAAACGTGAGAACACAACATGGGAACATGAGAACACAACATGAGAACACAACATGAGAACATGAGAACAAAACATGAGAACACAACATGAGGACAAAACATGAGAACACAACATGAGAACATGAGAACACAACATGAGAACATGAGAACACAACATGAGAACATGAGAACACAACATGAGAACACGACATGAGAACAAAACATGAGAACACAACATGAGAACATGAGAACATGACAACACAACATGAGAACACAAAATGAGAACATGAGAACACAACATGAGAACACAAAATGAGAACATGAGAACACAACATGAGAACACAACATGAGAACACAACATGAGAACATGAGAACACAACATGAGAACATGAGAACAAAACATGAGAACAAAACATGAGAACACAACATAAGGACAAAACATGAGAACATGAGAAGGACTCTTTGTGAACAGCCTATCATCCTGATCTCTTTCCCATGATGCTCTCTGTTCTGTTGTGTCTGCAGCTACAGAGAGACAGAGAGACTTCAAACAGTCGATGGTTTACTTTGATATGAAATGCCTGCAGCTGTGTGTGTGTGTGTGTGTGTGTGTGTGTCTGTGTGTGTGTAAACAACAGTTCCACTAAAACTATGACGGCACTATGACACTATAGCATTAAATAAAATAACACTATAACTATGACAAATTATACAACAAGTAGGTCCGACCGAGCTGATCTGATTGGTCAACTAGACGTTTAGAATGTGCTCAAATCAGCATGACATCACACCTGACTCATCACTAAAAATATCACTCCGCCATCTGCTTGAAAATCTATAACATGTAAACAAATATGAATAAGTCAACTGGAAGTACTTTAATAAAGTAATACATCTGAATTTACAACCTCAGCTTTCTTTAATGAATATTCTGTGTTATGGAGCTGTTAGACCACCTCGTTAATACAGGTGTGTACCTCTTTAATACAGGTGTGTACCTCGTTAATACAGGTGTGTACCTCATTAATACAGGTGTGTACCCTATTAATACAGGTGTGTACCTTGTTAATACAGGTGTGTACCTCGTTAATACAGGTGTGTACCTCATTAATACAGGTGTGTACCCTATTAATACAGGTGTGTACCTTGTTAATACAGGTGTGTACCTCGTTAATACAGGTGTGTACCTCGTTAATACAGGTGTGTACCCTATTAATACAGGTGTGTACCTTGTTAATACAGGTGTGTACCTTGTTAATACAGGTGTGTACCTCTTTAATACAAGTGTGTACCTCGTTAATACAGGTGTGTACCTCATTAATACAGGTGTGTACCCTATTAATACAGGTGTGTACCTTGTTAATACAGGTGTGTACCTCGTTAATACAGGTGTGTACCTTGTTAATACAGGTGTGTACCTCTTTAATACAGATGTGTACCTCGTTTGTGTGCGGCACGTCAGAGATCAAACAGTTCAGTGAGCTCAGAGAAAACGTTTCTGCAGACTAAAGGTGGACTAATGTGGACTGAAGAGGAATATTCCGTTAGATAAAAACATGTTGTTCATTTTGATTCCATTGATCTTTGTTCAACACATTTTGACTTTTGGACTTTAAACGCTGTGGAGTTACTGGAAATGTTTGGATCGTCCTCCATCAGCTGTGCAGGTGAGTCGCTGATACGTGAGCTTCAAAATAAATGTGAAGTTAGGAGGCCAATCTGTCCATGGAGAGTCTCTTTGTCAGCAGATAACTGAGTCACTACAAGACTGAACTAGCAAAGCAGTTTAGTGTTTATATGTGAGTATTTATTCAGTTTGGGAAACTCCACGATCTCCATAAGCTTTGATGGGACTAGAAAGTTTCTCCGTTGCTAGGTCGTTACTAAGGCTCGGGCTACTTGCTGGAGTAGTGAACTGGGTTCCATTACATACAGGAGTCTACTGCTGTGACTGATTGTTTTCCAGGTATTAGTCAGACCCCGTGTATCTCCATAGAAACGGAGATCAGAACAGAAACGGAGAGCAAAGAAATGTTTATTTTGAGAGCAAATTACCCCAAAACATGAAAATCTTTTGATTCTATATTTTATTTAAGTTGGTAATTGTTGTATAATCGCAATATTACACTGGAGGGTGAGCTTTAATTTATTATTGGCACTTCAGTGACGCTAACGGACCTCGGTGCAAGTGCCTCGACCGCATCACTGTCATGCCAATAATGACGTTAAAGGCTCTCGTGTAATATTGCTTAAATAACTATGACATCACTAACATACTAATATTTTCTCTGGATTATGTTTCCTGTTCTGTGTTTCCTCTTCCTGTTCTCTGATTGGTAAATAAACTAACTGGAGTTTAAAAAATGAATAAATGAAGAGAGAGAAGGATTAGAGGAGAATAAAGGATTAAAAACAGATTTAACCAGAGGAGAGGAGGTCAGGGCTAAATATTAATTATTCATTAATTATCCTGATCTCACAGTCACACTCTAAAACCAGGTGTGATGAAGTTCTGATGTAGTTCTACCAACAGACCTGAGTCAGTTTAAACTCTGTTTGTCTGACTGGAGCTCGTTTCATGACCTCATCATCTCACTGTCCTCTTCTTCTGTGGTCATTTAATGGCAGATACCTGCAGACGCCTGGAGATACCCACAGGTACAGTGTGTGTGTGTGTGTGTGTGGAGGATGAATGTAGGTCAGGCAGCAGATTCTCCGCCTGGCAACAATGTAGAAAATCCCAACTCTGAATACTTGCATCTGATTGGCTGAGAGCTCCAACCAGGCAGCCAATAACCTTTCAACCCCCGGGGCGCTCAGTCTGTGTGTGAGAGACTCAGCTCAGCGTGGCGTTCAGATGACATCACAGTGACATCACAGATTCAGACACAGACAGGAAGTCGTCTGACAGGGGACAGAGTCCTGATCCACTTTAGGAGTCGACTACAAGTCCCAGAGAGCTTTGCTGTCAGGACTGTCCAATTAGAGCGCAGCACACTCTGTTGCCGTGCAGCTGATGGAGAAATGTCTGTGTACAGCGGATCAGCTGAGCATGTGAATGTGATGTCACTGTGATGTCACTGCTCTGGATGGAGGTGTCTCCATAGCAACAGTCACCGAGGATCATGGGAACTGTAGTGTTTCCGCATTCCAAATAAACAAAAATGAAACGTGAGCTTTTACTTTGAAAATCTACAGATCTACATCACTGCTTTAAATCACACCTGACCATCTGCAGGTCACATGACCGTGACCTTTAATGAACTAATAATTAAGTTTGACTCGTTAACATCTGATCTACATCCTTTGTACAGAATCAGAACCATCTGCAATCAGCAGGATGACCAATCAACAATTCAATAATCAATAATCAGCTCAGATTAGACACACGTCAACATGTTCAGACTGTGTGAATCACACCTTCATGAATGACTGATGGAGACCAACAAACACGTGAATGAACATCAGACCAGAGGACATCTGGATTTGTTCTGATGAGTCCAAATCTGAGAGTTCTGGTTCAGACCGTGTCTTTGTGAACGTATGGTATCTGCATGTGTGGTTCCCACCATGAAGCATGGAGGAGGAGGTGAGACAGTGACACACTGAACCAACATGGCTACCACAGCATCCTGCAGAGACACAATGACCACAAACACCTGCAGGCTTTGTGAGGGCTGCGTCACATGACCTGACCTCCACAGTCACATGACCTGTGTCACATGACCTGACCTCCACAGTCACATGATCTGCGTCACATGACCTGACCTCCACAGTCACCTGACCTGCGTCACATGACCTGACCTGCGTCACATGACCTGGACTGTACAAACGGTGATAAAAAACAAAACAAAACTGATGTTGTGTTTTTTTACACAAACATCAGTTTACACTGATTTCCTGTCTCATCACTGAACAGGTGAGTCACCTGAGACTGATCAACACACACACACGCGCGCGCACACACACACAAACACACGCACGCACGCACACACACACACACACACACACACACGTGTGTCTCGTCAGTTCTGGTTCGTTGATCAAATCCAGCAAACTGCGGTCAGATGTGACCTACTTCCTGTCGCCCTGCAGCGTCACAACAACAGACAGCAGACTGAATGAGTGCTGAGGTTCTGTTGAGTGAGTGCTGAGGTTCTGTTGAGTGAGTGCTGAGGTTCTGTTGAGTGAGTGCTGAGGTTCTGTTTAATGAGTGCTGAGGTTCTGAGCTGGGAGCCGAATCAAACAGAACCACCTGATGGTTCGGGCTCAGCACTCCTGTTGGTTCTTCCCGCCGTGTTCTGTGGCTGCGGCGCGGAGAACCGGAGAAAACGGAACTTTTCAGACGGAGTGTGGTGTGCGGGCTCCTCCATGCGGGAGGGACCGCAGTGCCCTGCCTGTGATGGTCTCTGCGGCTCACTGAGCTCTTACCTGGGCCTCCTCCGGCTCCGGATCACCTGCGGGTTTCCCTCCTCGGATGGGGATCGAACCCGCAGCTCGTCGGTCACATGATCCAGAAACCCGTCCGGTCCAGAACCCGCAGCGTCCGTCCCGCGGTCAGCTGATTGTCTCCCGCTGCGGCTCGCGCTCCACACCTCGCGGTGTCTCACGTCAGGTGTGATCGAAGACGCTGATTGGTTGATTGATGACGCTGATTGTCGGACACTGATCGATCATCGCGGATCGACGCTGTGATCGCTGCTCTTCATCTTCATCATCATCGGGTCAGCAGCTCCATCAGCACCGCGAGGCAGGCGCGCTCACATCGTCACGGGCACGCGCACTTCTGTACGCGCGCCCACTCACCGCATGGAGACAGATGATGTGGAATGATCGACCAGACCGAAATATATATAAAATATATCAATATTAACATAATATATAAATATTAATAATTATAAATATTTATATATTATGTAAATATTTATATATTATGTGTATACATACACACACATATAGTCTGAGGACAGGAAGTGGAGTCACATGTTTTGTATAAAATGTTCTAAAAATCTTTATTGTTCAGAGAATATTCACAAACAATCAGCTGACAAACCGACCAATGGGAGAGCTCCTTCGCTCCACAAACAGAAGAAACCACAGAAGAAATCAGCTGATAACAAAGAAAAGTATTTACAGCTTTGACTCCGCCCCCCAGATCACATGACCTTTGAGCCGCTGACTCCGCCCCTCCTTGTCTCCATGACAACCAAAGAACTGATTCTGATTGGTCAATAATGAACAAATATCCTACAAGTCTTTTATTTTGTGTTTCCTGTGGGACAGGAAGCTGTCAGAGCCCCGCCTCCTCGCCAACACGCTGCAGGGCGGAGCTTAAGACGACAGTGACCAATCACAGGCCTCGACTGGATGTGGGCTTCTCCTATTGGTCCGTCCTGAACTTCTTTGGTCCACCAGGTTTACTGACAGGAAGCAAAGCAGATGATGTCACTGTGATGTCATCAGGACTTCCTGTTAGTCTAAAATGTTAAAACATATGTGTCTAGTGTGAACGTGATGTCATGTGATCAGTGAGGTCGTTCTTACAAATCAGGAGAAGCTCCAGCTCTCTTCACTGCCGGTTTGGAGTCTTTACTGCTTTCTACAGAGACCACAAACACACCGTCAATGACATCATCAATGACATCATCAATGTTAATGACAACATCAATAATATCACTAATTAATTCACATTTAGCAAACAAACTTTTACTGCTGAGAACGACTGACTTCTGTTAGCTCTGTGAGCTTCTGTTAGCTTCTGTTAGCTTCAATGGTTAGCTCTGTTAGCTCCATGGTTAGCTTCTGTTAGCTCCATGGTTAGCTCTGTTAGCTCCATGGTTAGCTCTGTTAGCTTTTGTTAGATCCATGGTTAGCTCTGTTAGCGTCTGTTAGCTCCATGGTTAGCTCTGTTAGCTTTTGTTAGCTCCATGGTTAGCTCTGTTAGCTCCATGGTTAGCTCTGTTAGCTTTTGTTAGATCCATGGTTAGCTCTATTAGCGTCTGTTAGCTCCATGGTTAGCTCTGTTAGCATCTGTTAGCTCCATGGTTAGCTCTGTTAGCTCCACACGGCCCATAGTGGTTCTGGTTCTGGACTCTTCTCACCCTGCAGCCACCGGACCTGTGTGGCGGGGCCATAGCCTTTCTGGTTGCGAGCAGCGATGCGGAAGATGATGGCGGGCTTGGTGGTGTAGTCGATGTGGGCGTTGCTGAGGCTGGACAACTGGACCAGACAGGACGGGCTGGGACCGCAGTACACCCTCATGAAGGCCAGCTGGGCCGGACCAGAACCTGACCCGGAGGAGGAGGCCTGGCTGGACTGGATGGCCAGATACACAGAGTACTCGGTGATCTTCCCCGATGTGACGGCGGGAGGCTCCCAGGTCAGCTGGGCGCCGTCCAGGTTCTGCAGAACCAGAATTTAACATTACAGGCTGAACTACATCTCCCATCAGGCAACAGGAAGTGAGTCTCACCTTGCTGATCTTGATGGCGCACGGCGCTCCGGGGAAACCAGGAAGACACGTTTTAAACGCAGACACCTCCGAGAAGGCGCCACGGCCGCAGATGTTGATCCCCGCCACGCGGAACTTATAGGCCGTCCCCGGCTGAAGCTCCACCTTCCTCATCTGACTGTAGTCCGGCACCGCACCTGAGTCGTCCTACAGGTGAGTCAGTGACATCATTATAACACCTGCTGACAGAGCCCCGCCACATTAAGAGCGCTGTGACAGAGCCCCGCCACACTAAGAGCACTGTGATAATGAACGTTAGCTTACGTCGGCCATGTTGTTGTTGTAGGGGACGTAGTAATGTGTGACGACCATGTTGGTCACCTTGACGATGCCGACATCGTACCACTGACTGTCCTTCACTGATGACCTCACCTGGACGCCCTGCTTCTGCACACAGACACACAGAGTTAGCGTGTAGTCAGCGTGTAGTCAGCTGCCCCAATGTGGCATCTCTCACCCCTGTGGTTGCTGCGTTGCCATTGGTCACCTCGGCGAGCACGGCAGGTGTTTGAATCTTCGCCGGGCTGGCTGTCAGAGGAGGGGCGGGGCCAAACGTGCTGGCCAATCGGGCCACAGCGCTGGTAACTGCTGATGATGTCAGCTCGTGTCCGTTACTCTCTGCCGCCGGGTCGTTCAGGCTGTCTGCTGGAGCAAGGCCCTCTGGGAAATACAGAACAGGAAGTGTTCAGAACCGCAGCTGGTCCAAACTGGACTCTCTACTGATGAGCGACAGCAGGTCTACCTGTGGGAACGCTGTGCTGTGGTTCCGGTTCTGCTGGCCCTGGTTGGTTCTGGACGTCCTGCAGTTGCTGCTGCTGCTGAACCAGAGCTGCGAGGTCCTGCTGGGTCAGAACGATCGGTACGGACTGATCCACCGAGCCGTCTGCTCATAGACAGACAGACAGACATGAGGACAAACGGGACGAGCCGGGACGCTGCAGAACTCTGAGGTCCAGAACTGAAAGACGGGTCAGGACTAAACTATGACCCGAGTGTTCTGAAGTACTCACATCATTAAGACTGAATAATGATAATTAACGACCGCCATCATCTCCAGGACCTGAGAACATTCGACCCGGTCCAGGATCCGGTCCCTGCTGGTGTCTTACCAATCTGTCCGGCCGCCCGTAGCACCGCCTGGATCGTCGCCTGCCGGACCGCCTCTTCTGTTTCCGTGGTAACAGCCAGGTGATCCGAGGTCAGCCCCGTCACCATCAGGGTCGTTCCCCCAGAGACCGCCTTGCCTCCTTCCCCTTCTGATGACATCAGCTCCTGAGGAAGACCGCCGTCTGAGGACGCCATCTGAGAGAGAGCGTTAGTGTGTGAGTGTGTGTGTGTTTGTGTGTGTGTGTGTGTGTGTGTGTGTGTGTGTGTGTGTGTGTGTGTGTGTGTACCTGTGATCCCTCCACATGAACCTGTAACACGGCTGATGACATCACATGTCCTGATTGGCTGTCCGTCTGCATTGGCTCCACCCCATCTGCTGCTGCCGTCGTCACCGTGGCAACAGCCTCGGCCTCTGACTCCGCCCTGCTCTCTCCGACCAATGAGGAGATCTCCTGCTCACAGACAGACAGAGGGAATCATGGGACATCAGAAAGGACGAGTGTGTGTGTGTGTGTGTGTGTGTCACTTACAGGTATGGAGGGACCGGGGGTGGGTGTGGCCTGTGTAACCGTGGTAACAGCTCTACTCTGATTGGCAGTGGTGGAGGAGGTGGGGTCTGAGGAGGAGGCGGGGTCAGAGGAGTCTCCCTGCAGACTGTCTCCACCCGGCTGAGCTGAGGACAGGGAACAGGAAGGGATGTCATGAAGTGCTGTGGGGTCGCTCACCTTCTTAACCATCAAACTCAAAGTCCAACAGGCCGGTGAGACTACAGGTGAGTCTCATAATGAGGTCACAAGGTGAGGTGTGACAGTCAGTGCTGCACTGTTCTACAGGTGGTTTGAGTCCAGGTGTGTCAGCAGTTTACCTGTAGCTATGGTGGCCGTGTTGGTGGTTCCGGTCTCATGGGTCTCACACGGAGGGTTTGAACACACCTGGAGACGGGAACACTTCAGTTCAGTCTGCACACTTTGAACCAATCACTGATCATCAATGAGAACACTCAGGTGTTGTCTCACCTGTCGGAGTCCTCCGGCTCCTGCTGTGGTGGCGGTGTTGGTGGTTCCAGTCTCGTGGGTCTCACACGGTGGGTTGGAGCAGATGTTCCCTTCGTTCAGACTGACAGGTGCAGACTGCAGAGCTGGAGGCTGGTTCACCTGAGGAGAGGAGCACCTGAAGGTCAGCACTCAGGGCACAACCACACAGACTCACACACCTGTCACATCAGCTGATCAGAGGAGGAGGAGTCAGCTCACCTGCAGTGCCCGGCTCATGTTGGCGGAGGCCACGGTGGCGGTGTTGGTGGTTCCGGTGTCGTGCGTCTCGCAGGGCGGGTTGGAGCAGACCATGGTCACTGCAGCATCATCACAGTGACATCATCAACACACCTGAGTACTCATCGACACGTTTACCACAGTATCCTCTGCAGTAACTGGAACAAATGTGGTACCTGTAGTAGTGTAGTAGTGTTTGTAGTAGTATTTTATGTACCTGTAGCAGCTGCAGTGTCTCCAGCCTCTCCCCCTGCAGTTGTAGTAGTCGTAGTACTTGTAGTACTTCCAGGTTCTTCTGACGTTGGAGAAGCCATGATGGAGACGGGCAGTTCCTGGACCAGAGGTTGAGCCTCGGCACCGCTCGGAGTCATGATGAGGGTCACCTGTAGACACAAAACAGCACTAATACTACAGTATTACTACAGTACTACAGTATTACTACAGCCTTACTACAGTATAATTACAGCGATACTACACTATAATTAGTGTTACTACAGTACAAAGCTGTCCATCTCGTTACCTGTTTGGGTCCTGCTGTGGCGGCGGTTGCCGTGGTAACCTGGCTGGCAAGCGTGGCAATGGTTGCCAGGGTGGTGATGGGTGTTGTCAGGGAGGCGTTGGCGGCAGCGACGGCTCCTTCTGCCACTGTGGTAGAGACACTTCCTGTCCCCAGACTGGACACACCTGAGGAGACAAACACACCTGTCACCGTCCGTCCACTCACAGACAGACCGACGGACATAGATAGATAGATAGAGTACTTTATTTATCCCCGAAGGGAAATTCTTTCGTTGCAGCAGCATTATAAAATATACATAAGAAAAATATACATATGGACTCGTGCAATAACTTGTGCAAAATATGTCCATCAGCTCAACTGTTCCAGAATGAGTCTCCTCTCTGCACAGAGGGAGTCATTATACAGAGTTATGGCAGTTGGTAGGAATGACCTCCTGTAGCGGTCTTTCTTACAGTGGAGCTGCAGGAGTCTCCGACTGAAACTGCTCTGTTGTTTAAGCAGGAGGTCATGTAGTGGATGGAGTTGTTGTCCATAATACTGAGCAGTTTGTGGAGCATCCTTTTTTCCACAACCAGCTGCAGGAGCTGCAGAGCAGTCCCCAGCACAGAGCCAGCCTTCTTCAACAGATTGTTCAGTTTTTTCTGTCGCTGGCTCTGATGCTGCTGCCCCAACAGATGGCTGCAAAGAAGATTTCCCCTCGCAACGACAGACTGGTAAAACATCTGCAACATTTTACTAGAGCTGCAACGAGTACTCGAGTAATTCGAGTAATTCGAGTACAAAAAATCCCTGAATAATTTTTTTTGCCTCGAGTATTCGTTTAATCATTAATTTTGTTTAAGTAGTCACTTGAGTTCTGCCCCGGGGATCGTGTTCTACACGGACTGTAAACAGTGACATACGCGACTCAGAGTCAAAAAGTTGGCGCTATGGAAGAGAGCGAAGAGACCGTCCGCAAAAGACAAAAGATGTCCAAAGTTTGGGATCAATTGTTCGGTTTTAACAGGCCTGTCGTTTCTGTCACACATTATGCAATAGTATTGTAGCGACCCGGAATAATGGAGCTACGAAGCATGAGCTGGTTTTGCTGGTCTTTATTCCTCAGCTTGAACACAGGCTACTGTGGGCCGTAGCCAACGCCAAAACAATAAAACACGCAATCAAACCGGCATATAGCGTTATCAACATTAGCTCTGTCACGTCTCTCTCCCTACACACACACACACCCCGGACACACCCCCACAGGTCCTCCGCTAATCCCAGCTGGCTACTTCACCCCCATCGTTGCCATGGCAACTGCCATGACTGATAGGCTTCACACCCTCTGACAACGCCACCCCCCAGACGTCCTGCAACCCCATACACTGCAGTACAACCTAACTGAACACAACCCAAACAGCCGCAGTGTATACACGGTCCGTTACAGTATTGTTGTTTAAAAATGCAAAAAAAAAATCCGATTACTCGATTAATCGCTGAAATATTCAGTAGAATACTCGACTTCAAAAATAATCGATAGCTGCAGCCCTACATCTTACTGCACACAAGCCTCAGTGTTGGATCTCCAGTCCAGTCTGTTATCCAGGTGCACACCCAAGTACTTGTAGTCCTGAACCACCTCCACCTCCTCACCCAGGATGGAAACTGTGCTCAGGTCAGACCTAGTCCTCCTGAAGTCCACAATCATCTCCCTCGTTTTGGCCACATTCAAGACGAGGTGGTTGCTCCTACTCCACGCCACAAAGCGATCAACCACATCCCTGTACTCAGTCTCCCCCATCACTGATACACCCCACAACTGCAGTCATCTGAGAATTTCTGCAGATGACAGGACTCAGAGTGGTGCTGAAAGTCTGAGGTGTACGGTGTGAAGAGGAAAGGTGAGAGTACAGTCCCCTGCGGTGCTCCTGTGTTGCTAACCACCCGATCAGACACACAACCTTTCAGCCTCACAAACTGTGGTCTGTCCATCAGGTAGTCAGTTACCCAGGAGATTGTGGAGGTATCCACCTGCATCACCTGGAGCTTCTCCCTCAGCAGTGAAGGCTGGATCGTGTTGAAGGCACAGTAGAAATCAAAGAACATGATCCTCACAGTGTTGCCAGCTCTATCCAGGTGAGAGAGGGCCCGCTGAAGCAGGTAGATGATCGCGTCCTCAACACCAACCGAGGGGTGGTAGGCAAACTGCAGCAGGTCTAGGGGGGTGGTCACCTGAGGTCTCAGATGGGCCAAAACCAGTCTCTCCAGGACTTTCATGACATGAGACGTCAAGGTAACTGGTCTGTAGTCATTGAGCACAGCTGGATGTGACTTCTTGGGTACCGGAACAAGGCAGGATGTCTTCCACAGCACTGGAACCTTCTCCTGCATCAGACTAAGGTTGAATAGGTGCTGTAGAACCCCGCATAGCTGGTCCGCGCAGTCCTTCAGGACTCTGGGGCTGAAACCATCCGAGCCTGCAGCTTTGTTCCGTCATAGTCTTTCCAGTTGTCTTTTCACCTGGCTGCTGGACACAGTCAGGTGGGTGGGGGAGGTGACGAGGGGCTCAGAGATCCCGGATGTGTGGGAAGGCGTTGATGGGGGAATGTTGAGGTCTATTGTGGGGGTCGGGAGATATACAGGGTCATCAGTCTGGTCATCAGAGGTGTGGGAGAGAAGAGGGTTATGGGGTCTGTGTGGCTCAGGGAGGGGTGAACTGAGGCTTCTGTAGGTCCACTGAATCAAAACGAAATCGAAACACATTCAGTTCATTGGCTCTGTCCAGGCTTCCCTCAGGCTGACTCCCCCTCGCCTTGAATCCAGTGATGGTCCTCATTCCTGACCACACATCCCTCACGTTGTTTTCCTGGAGCTTTCGCTCCAGCTTCTCCCGATATGCTTCCTTGCCTTCCCTCAGCTTTCTTTTCAGCTCCCTCTGGACGCTCCTCAGTAGCTCCCAGTCCCCGTTCCTGAAGGCTCTCTTCTTCCTGTTCAGCAGCTCCTTCAGGTCGCTGGTGATCCAGGGCTTGTTGTTCAGAAAGCATCGCACCCTCCTGGTGGGTACGATGCTGTGGACACAGAAGTTGATGTACTCTGTGATGCAGTCAGTCATGGCATTGATGTCCTCACCATGGGGCTCACACAGTACATCCGAATCTGTGGCCTCAAAACAACCTTGCAGGGACTCATCAGCTTCCTGTGACCACCTCCTAACTGTCCTGGTGATCACAGGCTGCTTCT
Organism: Argyrosomus regius; assembly: GCA_946959425.1. Lineage (NCBI taxonomy): Eukaryota > Metazoa > Chordata > Actinopteri > Sciaenidae > Argyrosomus > Argyrosomus regius. The sequence continues at coordinate 1,637,073 of OX336891.1, read as the reverse complement.
GAACAATGGGTGTGTATCTGGAGGTGAGAAGTACCAGATTGTGATCAGATCTGCCAAGGGGACATCTGACCGCTCTTTACCTGTGGTCGCTTTGACGACCAGCGTAGTGACGGTGGGTTTGGTGCCGACCGCTCCGGGTGACACCAGCTTGACTCCGCTCATGGGGACCGTCCTGAGGATCGTACCCGGCACCCCCGTAGCTCCTTTCAACACCACCTGGACATAAGACCACATGTTTGGACCTGATCCAGGGGTGTGTGTGTGTGTGTGTGTGTGTGTGTGTGTGTGTGTGTGTGTTACCTGGCCAGCGGCACCGATTTTGGGGACGGTGGTGATGATTTTACCAGCACTTCCTGCTGTGACCATCTTGGTGGTCAGGATTGTGATTGGACTGTTGGCACCTGTAGGGGGAGAAGCTTCAGACAGTCAATCATCCAGTTTAAAAGAGGTGTGTTCAGGTGTGTGTGTGTGTGTGTGTGTGCTTCCTGTACCTGCCCCACCCTGCAGCGCCGACATCGGGATGGTCTTGATGATGGTGGTTCCGGGTTTGGAGGTTGTCGGGGCAACGCCCAGTATGGTGGGTTTGGCCGACGTGGATCCGGCCTGCGCCGTGCTGAGGAGGGTCGTTTGTTTACCATCTGCTGAGGTCACCAACTTCAAGATGGTTCCTGCGGGGAGGGCGCCCTTCTGACAGAAAGAGAGGGGGCGGGGTTAATGTCAGGTGTTGACATGAAGGAGGCAGGGTTAATGTCAGGTGTAAACATGGAGGGGGCGGGGTTAATGCCAGATGTAAACATGGAGGGGGCGGGGTTAATGTCAGGTGTTAACATGAAGGAGGCGGAGTTAATGTCCGGCGTTAACATGAAGGGGCGGGGTTAATGCCAGGTGTAAACATGGAGGGGGCGGGGTTAATGCCAGTTGTTAACATGAAGGAGGCGGGGTTAATGTCAGGTGTTAACATGAAGGGGGCGGGGTTACTGGCAGGTGTAAACATGGAGGGGCGGGGTTAATGTCAAGTGTTAACATGAAGGGGCGGGGTTAATGCCAGGTGTAAACATGGAGGGGGCGGGGTTAATGCCCGTTGTTACCATGAAGGAGGCGGGGTTAATGTCAGGTGTTAACATGAAGGGGGCGGGGTTAATGCCAGTTGTTAACATGAAGGAGGCGGGGTTAATGTCAAGTGTTAAAATGAAGGGGGCGGGTCTCAGTGAGCAGTACCTGGAGGATCTGGGCGACTGGGCTGCTCCCAGCCTGACCAGCAGTGATGGCTCCACTCTGACCTGATTTGGACTGAACCACTGACACCACCTTCCCCAGGTTACCAAGGTTTCCGATCTGAAATAGAGGGAGGAAGTGATGTCACACATCCTGATTTGATTGGTTCGTCCACAGACTGATCAGTGACCGGCAGGTGACATCACTCACCAGAGCTCCACCTCCTCCCACACTGAGTGGACTGTTAACCAGAGTGATGGTCTTTGTGACTCCGCCCACCACCGTGGTGACCACCTGAGCCTGCTGGGAGACCGTCACTGTGCCGGACTTATGGACTGTTATGATTGGTCGGCTGGGTGTCCCAGGGGTGGAGACTACAGATGCCCCGCCCACCTGAGCAGCAGCAGTCTTCAGCATGCGAGTGGCCGGGTTACTCACCTGAGAAAGACGAGATGCGTTTACAGGTGCGTACACTGACAGTAGTACCGCAGGTGTGTACAGTAACAGTAGTACTGCAGGTGCGTACACACTGACAGTAGTACCGCAGGTGTGTACAGTAACAGTAGTACCGCAGGTGCGTACACTGACAGTAGTACCGCAGGTGTGTACAGTATAGGGATCGACCAATTATCGGCCTGGCCGATAATATCGGCCGATATTCTGCATTTTTGCGATCATCGGCATCGGCCGTTTTTTTCACCGATAACCGATAAAATTAATTAACGTATTTTAAAACGCGCTCCTTTGGCTCTGATGCAGCCGTCTCTGCCTGAAGTCACCACTCTCTTGGCTGTGTAACAATGTCCAGCCCACAGCCCTCACTGATTGGCTGTCTCACTTGTGCCAAGTAGCCAATCAATCAACACAGAAGCTTCTACATGCAGTGCCTAAGACGGAGGAGAAAAAGAGGTGATAACATGCAGGCCCAGAGTCGACATTTCACCAACCTACTTGTCTAATCACATCAAGCATACGACTTTGCAATATAGGACTAGCATCACTCACGCACCAAAAAAAAAAAAAGAAAGAAAGATGTAAGTGAAGATGACCTGAAGTCTTAATCTTGCTTAATAAAATAAAAATATGACATAGGTAGGCTGCAGCAAGTATAAGGGAGGAAAACCTGCAGTTTGGCTCTTGAGATTAAACTTTTCACAACTTCAACACGGGGTAGACTATTTAATGATGGCCCACCGCTACATTATAATTGCCGCGACCGCTTTAGAGCTGGGGCCAGACGCACAATAATAATAGGAGACCCTTACGGTTATCATTACTTTGTGGGAATAATTAATCTCCTAACGTGTCTCAGCCCGTGGGGCGGCTCCCGGTTTATCAATAAACAACACCCGAGGTGATTATAGCCTATAAGTTTAACACCACACGCTAACGTGTCCTTGTTTGTTTTCAGTTGCCTCTCCCTCAGCGCTCATGCTCTCACTACACTATGATCACACAGAATAGATGTTAAATATTCGTCTGTTTGCCGGTCACTCGTAAAGTCCAGGGAAATGATGGGCCATTTCAATGAGTCAAGCAGCGAGCACACGTCAAGTTTTTTTCAATCAATAAATTTACCGTCGCGTCTACAACTCACGTGTGTAAAGTAGCCTTTATTGTTTGCATTTACAATTGCCAAGTGCCGTATTCTTATTTATGTAATATGACATATAGTTCTAAGCACAAGAGTGTACATTTAATGTTCTGAGATTCCGAATATGACTTCATTTCTCTAAATAAATAAATATAATAATACATAAGGAACTATAAGTGAAAAACTCTGGTGTTAAGGCCATTTTTTACATTTATTACTGCAAATAAATATCGGTTCTACATATCGGCTATCGGTTTCGCTTGGTTATTAATAATCAGTATCGGTATCGGCCCTGAAAAATCCATATCGGTCGATCCCTAGTACAGTAACAGTAGTACCACAGGTGCTTACACTGACAGTAGTACCGCAGGTGCGTACTGTACCATTGTAACTGGAGTGGCCACTTTGACCGGCAGACTGCTGGATCCTGGACTCACAGCGACCGTCTTCACGATCGTTGCTCCTGCAGGGACATTCAGCACCGTCGCCGTGGACTGAGGGATTTTCTGAGTCACTGCTGCCGCCGCCGCCAACGCCGCCATGCCGCTCATCTGTGGACTGCTTCCTGTTGACTGAGAGCAGACAGGAAGTACGGTAACGTTTGTGTCATTGATACGGTACCCAATCAGAACACTGATTGTTGTATCGATCCGCTCTGGACCGGGCTCTGTAGACCAGAATGATGTCCTTACCGTCCCCTGACCGGCCTGAGCAGGTACAACCATACGAACACCTGCAGGAAGTGTCGCCACGGCGCCCGGGGCTTTCGCCGTGGCCTGTCTCACTGTTATGATGGAGGCTCCACCTGCTGCACCTGGAGCTGCTGCCACCTTCAGGACAGCTGCAGAAATACAGCAAACAGGTGAGCATCATTCAGTTCTATCTGCTCTGTCACTTGTAGATCTACCTGTACAGGTGTGTCAACATACCTGGTGTTTTGGCTGCAGCAGCCAGCGGGCTTCCAGGTACGGAGGCGGTGGGGGAGGGGACAAGTGTGATGCCGGACAGTGGAACAGTTTGGTTAGCTGGTGTCATGGTGATGGGGCTCTTAGGGGAGCTGGCTCCAGGTGTGGGGATGGGGGCGGGGATGGGGGCGGGGTTGGGGGCAGGTGAGGCGGCTGCAGGTGTGGCAGGAATGTCGTACTTCTGTAACTGCAGCAGGTAGGTGTCGGCGGTCTGTGATGGCCCCCAGCTCACCTCCAGAGATGACGTGTTGGCCCGGACCAGCTGAACCCGTGAGGGAGCGCAGGGACGCTCTGAGTGTGGACAGACAGGTGAGAGGGGGTCAGTACATCTGTACCTGTCAGAGGTCCTCACCTGTCTCCAGGTGTTACTGTATCTCACAGTCGTCACCCGTCTCCAGGTGTTACTGTATCTCACAGTCCTCACCCGTCTCCAGGTGTTACTGTATCTCACAGTCCTCACCTGTCTCCAGGTACCACAGGTCCTTGCAGCACACCTGGTTGTTCCAGGCCTTCCTGTAGCCGTCCCTGCCGCTCCAGATGTACAGCCTGGAGTTGATGGCCACGCTGCAATGACCGGCTCGAGCTCTCGGCACGTTCTCCTCCAGACTGTCCATCAAGACCGTCTCCCAGCACATCGTGTCTGCAGACAGATAAGGACAGGTGAAGACAGGTGAAAACAGACAGGTACAGAGATACCTGTCTTGATCCTGACTCTGAACTGTGTGTGTGTATGTGTATGTGTGTGTGTGTAGTACCCAGGTTAAGGCAGGCCAGTGTGTTGGTACACTTCCATTCCTTCTCGTGAGTCGCCACTTTGACGTCATCCATCACCAGAGGAACCCAACCCCCAAACACATACATCCTGAGAGACAGACAGGTGAGAGAGAGAGACAGACAGGTGAGAAATTAAAGAAATATCACACTGAGGTTGTGCTGATATTCAGAATATCACATCAAGCTGTGTGTACTCTGTGTAGTATTACTTGTTGTTGATGGTGGTGGCAGAGTGCAGGCTGCGGGGTAAGGGGGCGGTTCCACTCAGAGCTGGTTTAGTCCACGTCAGAGAGTCTGTGACATCATCAGGACAGGAACCAAACAGATGTCAGCACAATGTAGTATCAGGTGTGATGAAATACTTCAATAAAAACTTATAGTACAGCTTCTACTATTATAAATACGCAAATACTACAATATGAAATACTACACTAATGAGGACCAACAGGTCTGCAGCCTGTCTCACCTGTCCCAGCCTTCCCCAGCCCGTCTCACCTGCCCCAGCCTGCCCCAGCCCATCTCACCTGTCCCAGCCTTCCCCAGCCCGTCTCACCTGCCCCAGCCTGCCCCAGCCTTCCCCAGCCCATCTCACCTGCCCCAGCCTGCCCCAGCCCGTCTCACCTGTCCCAGCCTGCCCCAGCCTTCCCCAGCCCATCTCACCTGCCCCAGCCTGCCCCAGCCCATCTCACCTGCCCCAGCCTGCCCCAGCCCGTCTCACCTGTCCCAGCCTGCCCCAGCCTTCCCCAGCCCATCTCACCTGCCCCAGCCTGCCCCAGCCCATCTCACCTGCCCCAGCCTGCCCCAGCCCGTCTCACCTGTCCCAGCCTGCCCCAGCCCGTCTCACCTGCCCCAGCCTGCCCCAGCCTTCCCCAGCCCATCTCACCTGCCCCAGCCTGCCCCAGCCCATCTCACCTGCCCCAGCCTGCCCCAGCCCGTCTCACCTGTCCCAGCCTTCCCCAGCCCGTCTCACCTGCCCCAGCCTGCCCCAGCCCGTCTCACCTGTCCCAGCCTTCCCCAGCCCATCTCACCTGCCCCAGCCTGCCCCAGCCCGTCTCACCTGTCCCAGCCTTCCCCAGCCCGTCTCACCTGTCCCAGCCTTCCCCAGCCCGTCTCACCTGTCCCAGCCTTCCCCAGCCCGTCTCACCTGCCCCAGCCTGCCCCAGCCTTCCCCAGCCCATCTCACCTGCCCCAGCCTGCCCCAGCCTTCCCCAGCCCGTCTCACCTGCCCCAGCCTGCCCCAGCCCGTCTCACCTATGTGTAGGACCCACAGGTCTCCCAGCCTGCAGCCGCTCATCCCTCCGTAGATGATCAGTCTGTTGGCTCCACAGCCGCTCGTCACCACAGCCGTGTGACTCTCTCTCGGTGGTGGCGGCTGACCCGTCGTCATGGGGATCTCCCAGCCGACCACGCTGGAGCCGGGTCGCAGCTCCAGACAGTAAAGGTCGTTCAGGTACCTGAGGGGGAGGGGCAGGGTTAACCTTCATATCTCTACATCAGAACCTGATTCTGGGTCAGTACCTGAGGACGGGCTGAGGTTTCCTACCTGGGGATGTTGTTCTTGGGATCTTCACTGTCATTGGCCAGCCCTCCAAACAGGTAGCAGGAACTGCCAATCAGAGAAAAGCTGTGTCCGAGGCGGGGGCAGGGGGGCGGGCCATTCTTTGGCACCTTGGCCTTCAGACGCTTCCACTCCCAGCGACTCGCCTGGAGGAGACAGCACACGGCCAGGTGAGTCAACGAGAGGGGGGCGATGGACCGGTACCAGCTGATGGACCGGCACCTGCTAATGGACCGGCGCCAGCTGTCTGTCTGACATGCTAAGGTTCTGTTCCTTGTAAGTTTGCGTGTTGTGTGTGTCATGTGACTAACAGGAAGTTGGCCTGACATAATAAACATTAAACGAGAAGGTGAGGAAGGCCCCGCCCCCTGCTGTGACACCACTCACCTGCAGCTCGTACAGGTCGCTGCTATATTTGCCGTACTCCACCATCCCTCCAAACACCAGCAGCCTCGTCCCGTCACACACAAAGCCGTACGCGGCGCAGCCAGGGGGGACCTCGCCACGGACTGCCGGGATGAACCACTGGTTGGTCGCTGGGGGGGGGCAGACCAGGTGAGACACCGGACAGGTGAGACATCAGACAGATCAGACAGGTACACTGATAATGTTTATAAAAGCTTCACATTTCTACAGCTCAGACTCTAAAATTAAAAATAATACAACGTGTGAATTTAATGATGTGTGACGTAGTTCTTGTTTACTTCCGTGTTTCTTTTATGCTGCAGCGCCAGGGGGCGTGTCTGTGTGACGTCGGCAATGTTTTCAGTAAAAACGCGCCATTTCTCTCCGTGTTTGTACCGGAGCCGCTCCGTTAGCATGCGGCTAACCCCGTTAGCTTCAGCCAGCAGAAGCTAACCTAGCCTAGCAGGCTAAATGTTTGAAGCGCCCTGTTACATCTCCTGTTACAGCTTTACATGAAGTCTGACACCGAACCAACAGTCGGACCGGTACCGGTACCTGTGTTGTAGACGTGCAGTTCGTCCACGATCCCCTCGTTCCCGCCGCCAAACACCACCATTAGCTCCTTGATGGTCACGGCCCGGTGCCCGTGTCGGGGCCGCGGCACCGGCCCGGTCCAGCCCAGGACACGCTTCCAGCGGGGCTGTAGCACCGCGGGGGTCGCGGGTTCGGTAGCCATGACGCCGCAGTCAGGGTTGACGTGTCCTGGTCCTCGGCGACAAAGAAAAGTCCAAATTCAGTCACGAGTTTAGATCGTCTCCGGGGTTAGCATTAGCCTGCTAACTAGCTCCTGAGGCTAACTAGCCGGAAGCTGGCTACGTAGCTGTTAGCTTCGTCTGTCGGGAGTACAGTCAGTCTCTGCAGGGAGTGATGAGCCACAGAGTCCGTGTTTTATTACACACAATGAATAAACAGCCTTCTTCCTCTCAGCCACACACAGAGGGATCACTGTGATGTCTGCTAGCCCAGAGACAGCAGGACACAGTCCGCCATTTTAGCTCGCTGAACGCCGCGCAGAGTCGGTAGAAAGCCGCCAGTAGCCGCTCAGGCTAACACAAGCCAGCGGAGACAGAAGTGCATATCCAGCCGCGAACGAGTGCGATGGACAGCTACTCCATCACCGGTGTGAGGGGACAGTGTGGAGGCCGAAAGCTGGAGGCCGAAAGCTGCTGTTAGATATGCAGAGCAGAGGGTCTGTGCGCCGGGATGGGAGCCGCCATCTTGCTGCTAGCATCAACCGAACACAACAGAGAGGCTAGGTGGCTAATGCTAACACCGCAGGGTGTCAGTGAGCACGGTCACACGGTGAACCGTAACACCGCCTCATACAGTCACACCTGAACACACGATGAAGCGTAACACCGCCTCAGACTCATACAGAGCACAGTGACACCTGAACACACCTGACATCCAATAAAACACGAAGTATAAATCATTTTTAATCAATTTAACTGTAAATAAAAAAAATCAGTCATCTGACGTCAGTTTACACCGAATCTGCTGCTCAAGCTGCAAAATGTCTTCTTTGTGACGCAATACTTACTGATGAACAGCTGTTAGTTAAACTGTGTGACCTGATGCTACACTGGGAGCAAACAGTCACCACATCGCCTTAAAACATCAACATCTGTAGGACGCACACAGGGACAACATTTTGTGCCCAAACTACAGACAGCAGCTGTGAGGGCACAGCACCACCTGGAGGACAGACACCGGAAACACGTAATTTATTCAAACTGAAGACTGTTATATATGTGTTATACTGTATACTGTCAGTGTCTGAACAGATAGAGAGAGACAGCAACAAGAGAGAGAGACAGCAACAAGAAAGACAGTAACAAGAGTCTTTGTGAATGATGTTATCTACATGTGTGGTTCCCACCTCGTCTTTGTGAATGATGTTATCTGCATGTGTGGTTCCCACCTCGTCTTTGTGAATGATGTTATCTGCATGTGTGGTTCCCACCTCGTCTTTGTGAATGATGTTATCTGCATGTGTGGTTCCCACCTCGTCTTTGTGAATGATGTTGTCTGCATGTGTGGTTCCCACCTCGTCTTTGTGAATGATGTTATCTGCATGTGTGGTTCCCACCTCGTCTTTGTGAATGATGTTATCTGCATGTGTGGTTCCCACCTCGTCTTTGTGAATGATGTTATCTGCATGTGTGGTTCCCACCTCGTCTTTGTGAATGATGTTATCTGCATGTGTGGTTCCCACCTCGTCTTTGTGAATGATGTTGTCTGTATGTGTGGTTCTTACCACATCTTTGTGAATGATGTTATCTGCATGTGTGGTTCCCACCTCGTCTTTGTGAATGATGTTGTCTGTATGTGTGGTTCTTACCACATCTTTGCAAATGATGTCATCTGCATGTGTGGTTCCCACCTCGTCTTTGCGAATGATGTTATCTGTATGTGTGGTTCTTACCACATCTTTGCAAATGATGTCATCTGCATGTGTGGTTCCCACCTCGTCTTTGCGAATGATGTTATCTGCATGTGTGGTTCCCACCTCGTCTTTGTGAATGATGTTGTCTGTATGTGTGGTTCTTACCACATCTTTGCAAATGATGTCATCTGCATGTGTGGTTCCCACCTCGTCTTTGTGAATGATGTTATCTGCATGTGTGGTTCCCACCTCGTCTTTGTGAATGATGTTGTCTGTATGTGTGGTTCCTACCACATCTTTGTGAATGATGTTATCTGCATGTGTGGTTCCCACCTCGTCTTTGTGAATGATGTTATCTGCATGTGTGGTTCCCACCTCGTCTTTGTGAATGATGTTATCTGCATGTGTGGTTCCCACCTCGTCTTTGTGAATGATGTTGTCTGTATGTGTGGTTCTTACCACATCTTTGTGAATGATGTTATCTGCATGTGTGGTTCCCACCTCGTCTGTGAATGATAGTATCTACATTTGTGGTTCCCACCTCGTCTTTGTGAATGATGTTATCTGCATGTGTGGTTCCCACCTCGTCTGTGAATGATATTATCTGCATGTGTGGTTCCCACCTTGTCTGTATACAGTGACCTGTTCTTGTTCAGACTTCATGAGATCTTTAATGAAGTCTGACATTGTTTGAAAAAATCATTAATTTATCAAAAATCAAACATCTGATCAACATTAACATCGACTCATCAAAAATAATTAACAGTTTAAACGATGTTCAACGTTCAAATGACTTTCAACACATTAACATGTTATTTATATGTCAACACATAAACAGACATTAATGTCACCCTCTGGTCCACAGGTGAGTGTCGTGAGCTCCCATTGGCTGATGAACATCCTCATCGTTAACATGCAGATTTATGTTAAATATAAAATACAGATTCAGACAATTTGAATAAATATAATAATAAATACATTTTAACTCAGTGACCAGCAGGAGGCGCACTATAAACTAAATAATGACAGACTGCTGTGTGTGTGCTGTGTGTGTGTATGTGTGTAACAGGCCTAATGGATCACATGATAAGGACAAACAAATCAGAGGATCAGCATGTTAACGATGAGGAAACGCCCCGGCTCACAGTTCATCAGCCAGTGCGAACTCACAGCACTCTCCTGTTTTGAAGTGGACGACACGCGTCGTTAAAATGTTTTCAACACGTTAACGACACGTGAATAATTACTTTTTGTGCTCAAACCTCTTTGGAGGAAGAATTAAACTGGAATGTCTCCAAACAGTTAATGGATCAACGAGTGTCTGTAGAGTCCTGTAGAGTCCTTTAGATGTCTGTAGAGTCCTTTAGATGTCTGTAGAGTCCTGTAGAGTCCTGCAGATGTCTGTAGAGTCCTGCAGAGTCCCGTAGAGTCCTGCAGATGTCTGTAGAGTCCTGCAGATGTCTGTAGAGTCCTGTAGAGTCCTGTAGAGTCCTGCAGATGTCTGTAGAGTCCTGCAGGTCCAACAGTTCAGATAACAAACATGGCGTCAGGACTGTATCTGACCCGGTCAGTCCATCTCTTCAGACGCCGTCTCACGGTGCTCTGAGCGGTCAGTTGTGTTTAACAGGAAGGAAGTCCAGCTCGTCGCTCTCCTCTGGTCCTCTGCAGTCCACCGAGACGCCCTCTCCATCTACACGAGACAGGAGACCATGAGAGACCAGATCACATGATCCACTACAACATGAGACAGATGAAAGTGATGTCATCAGTGACACATACACAGGTCATCTGACGACAGCAGCTCTGGCGTCTGGATCCGGCCCTCCTCGTACAGAGTCTTCTTCTGCAGGAAGCGCTGTTTGCTGGGATTCATGTGGACTGAACACAGACAGGAAGTGATGTCAGCATGTGACCCACTGTCAGTCAGACAGCTGGGGGTGTGGTCATGTTGACGTACCTGAGGCTGCTGGGGATGATGACCGCAGGGAGCCCACAGGAGAGAGGGATTGTGGTCCTGTGGGGGGTGCTGTGAGGGCCCGGGCCCCAGATCTGTCACTGGTGCTGCTGGGCTGGGGAGGGAAGTTGTACTGGTCCTCAGTGGGGACAGAAGGATGGTTGAACTGGGACTCTACGGGCCCAGCTGGACTCTGGTACTGGTTTCTGGTGCTCAGGGACAGAGACCTGGAGCTGGTCCCGTTGGACCTGAACTGGGACTGAACGTCATACTGGGAAAAACCTCGACTCTCATCAGTCTCACAGGGACCAACGAATGAGGACGAGGCGGGGGGGAGGGAGGAGGCAGGGGGGAGGGAGGAGGAGGAGTGCAGCGGGTGAGGAGAGGTGAGGGAGCAGAAAGAGGAGGAGGAGGAAGAGGAGAAGGAGGAAGAGGAGGACGAGGAAGAGGTGGAAGAGAACTGGGAGGACTTGGAGGGCTTGTGAGTGTCCTCCAGTGGTCCCAGTGTGGACAGCTGCTGGGACAGAGCTCCCACACTGGAGTCCAGAGGGTGAGAGGCGTCCCTCCTCACGATGGTGTCGATGTCCTGAAGTCTGTCCAACACCTGGAACACAACCCGGACATGACGAAGACGGTCCCAAGAAGAAGAAGAACCTTAGAGGTCAAAGGTCAAAGCACAGACACACACACACACACACCTTTGTCATGGACGGTCTCCTCTTCCTCTTCTTGTCCAGACAACTGCAGGCCAGAGCCACCATCTCCATGGAGCCGGCAGGTTCAGCAGCGCCACCTGAAGACAGACCAGGAGTCAGCAACTACACCACACAGACACACACACACACACACAGACACACACACACACAGACATACACACACACAGACATACACACCCAGACATACACACCCAGACACACAGACATACACACACACACACACAGACACACACACACACACACACACACACACACACACACACACACACACACACACACACACACACACACACACAAAGGACGCCAACAGACTGAACAGACTCATCAGAAAGCAGAGTCTGTTGTTGGCTCTAAGCTTGTCACCCTGGAGGAGGTGGTGGAGGACAGGATGCTGGCAAAGCTGCTGGCTATCATGGACAATCCCTCTCACCCCCTCCACAAAACACTGGACAAGCTTCAGCAACAGACTCATTCAACCTGCTGCTCTAAGGAACGATACAGGAAATCCTCCCAACTGCAATAAGACTATATAACTCATCTACCTCTGTCAGCGCCACTATCACAGAACTGCACTAAATCCACCTTTTGCTACCTGTCACCTTTGCACTGTGTACCCTGTACAACACTCCGCTCCAAATACTGGAACATATACTTCATATCATATGTGATATATGTTCATATAAACCGTATTGATATTATGTATCATATTTATACAATATTCTTGTCTTTTTGCACATTCTATTTACATATTCTTATACTCATAGTATATCATCTATTGCAGGGGTGTCCAAACTGTTCCACAAAGGGCCGGTGTGGCTGCGTGTGGTTTTTGTTCCAACCAACCAAGAGCACACAGTTTGACCAATCAACTCTCTGAAGACTGAGATCAGTTGATTAAATGAGTCAAGTCTGGTGTGCTGCTGCTTGGTTGGAAAGAAAACCTGCAGCTACACCGGCCCTTTGTGGAACAGTTTGGACACCCCTGATCTATTGTATGTATATCTTGTATAGTCAAGTATTTATATGCATATATTATACCTATACTACATATTATATCATATTTTGTATATCTTGTGTATCTTGTGTATATATACATTCATATATTTACATGTACATATTATATATTGCAGTTATGTACGTATGCACACCTTGCACATATGACACATTTCTATGTGTATATTATTATTATTATTATTATTATTATTATTATTATTATTATATATAAATATATATTATATTATTATTAATAATATATATTATTATTATTATATGTATATACAGATACGTATATGCAGAGGTGGAAAGAGTACTGAAAATTTGTACTCAAGTACAAGTACTGTTACATTGCTTAAATTGTACTCAATTACAAGTAAAAGTACTAGTGTTAAAAAAATACTTAAGTAAAAGTACAAAGTACTCTTCTCAAAAACTACTCAGAGTATTAATTACTTTTTAACCAATGGATGTTTTATTGCATCGTCAATAGCAGACATTCGATTCGATTCACTTGTATAAAATATCCACGTTCAAAGCACATTTCTCAGACGAACAATGTATAGAAAAATTACACTAAGGCAATTTGTTTTGTGCTTGTTTGGTGTGGCTGTGGTCTTTCGTTGACGAGATGTTGCTGCCACAGTGATGTCATGGTACTGCTCAATCTTCGATGGATGTTAAATGATAAATGATAATTATGATGATTAGTTATTAGGATGATAAATATTATCACACATCAGATTCAAACATTATTATTCATCACATCACTGTGATTAACACCAAAGGAAAACACATAAAAAGATTTTAAAAAAACATTTAACCACAGTAACAATTTGAGCTAATCTTTGATTGTTTAGCATAGTATACAAGAGTGGTAAATTTGGTGATTGATAGATCAGTATCAGGCCAATGATATTGATCAACTGATATATCAGTCTAGTGCAGTATGTCAACAGAGAGCTGGGAACCTGAATATTAATTTGAGATGCAGCTCAGCACTGTGTGCCAGGTTTTTTAATCAAAAACAGCTCACCTTATACAGTGAAATTACTGCAATGATATGACTATTATGAGGCAAGAGTGTAAACAGATGGCATTCGGTTCACTGACTCCACACGTTAGCTAGCTCCTTCTTATTATTATCAGGCTAACCAATGGCAGCTTTGCAGACTTATCTTAGCCAAATTAATAACCTTAACACATGAAAAATAAGACAGCAATATCATACAAGTATAGTTGTAAAACCTCTTACCGTAATGTGTTTTTTGAGATTAGACGTTGAAGTCTTGTAAGCTGATATCACCGTGGTCAAACAAAGTTTGCACTGCATCTGGACGCTGTCTCCTTTTCTCCCTCTGTACATGAACAATTCCTCCAGATACGGCCACGGGCAGTCCCCCATCTTTTCTTCATCATTTTCACTGTTTACTTCTGTCTCCATTTTGGCTTCTTTCTCTCAAAATCTTCAGTCCACTCTCTACTCCACTGTGTAGGTATG
>OX336891.1:1552952-1620452 GCA_946959425.1 Argyrosomus regius | reverse complement strand
GTCAGTTTCTCCACCTCGGTCTTGAAGCTCTCCCTGAGCAGAGTCCAGTCCATCAGACAGTCCTACACCAACAACAACACCACTCATTATTACACGGCTGTGACATCACATCCTGTTGCCTGAACACACTGCTGTGATTGGCTGACCTGTTTGAGTCTCTTCACGGCACAGTCGATGCTCCTCAGAGTCGCTCTGTACACCACCCCAAAGCCCCCCTCCCCCACCTGCAAGGAGGGCGAGAACCCCTCTGTCCCAGCATGCACCTCTTCATAGGACCAGCACATCACCCCGCCGCTGCACTCCGCCACCACAGAGGGGGGCTAAGGGATGACATCACGTCTTCATCTTAGCACATATTTACCTTCTTTGCACAGGTTTATCTATCATCATCATCAATGTGTGTGTGTGTGTGTGTGTGTGTGTGTGTGTATGTGTTACCTGGGGCAGTGGGTGGATGATGTCAGGTTGGCTGTTCATATTTTGGGGGGGCGGGGCAGGTCCAGGGAGCGGCCTTCCTCCTCCATCACCTGAAAACAGAAGACAAAGAAAGACTCTTACGGCGCGTCAGGACTCTTACCGCACGTCAGGACTCTTACAGCACGTCAGGACTCTTACTGCACATCAGGACTCTTACTGCACGTCAGGACTCTTACTGCACGTCTGGACTCTTACTGCACGTCAGGACTCTTACAGCACGTCTGGACTCTTACTGCACGTCAGGACTCTTACTGCACGTCAGGACTCTTACTGCACGTCAGGACTCTTACTGCACGTCAGGACTCTTACTGCACGTCAGGACTCTTACTGCACGTCAGGACTCTTACTGCACGTCAGGACTCTTACTGCACGTCAGGACTCTTACTGCACGTCTGGACTCTTACTGCACGTCAGGACTCTTACTGCACGTCAGGACTCTTACTGCACGTCAGGACTCTTACAGCACGTCTGGACTCTTACAGCACGTCAGGACTCTTACAGCACGTCAGGACTCTTACTGCACGTCAGGACTCTTACTGCACGTCAGGACTCTTACAGCACGTCTGGACTCTTACTGCACGTCAGGACTCTTACAGCACGTCAGGACTCTTACTGCACGTCAGGACTCTTACTGCACGTCTGGACTCTTACAGCACGTCTGGACTCTTACTGCACGTCTGGACTCTTACTGCACGTCTGGACTCTTACAGCACGTCTGGACTCTTACTGCACGTCTGGAGTTGTAAACTTGTTTGAGTCTCTGGTCTGTTCTGCCAGTCCAAATCCTTTTTTGTCAGTTTGTATCAACGTTCTTCTTTATTAGTTCTTCCACTTCCCCTTGTTCACTTCCCCTCGTTGCCTTGTTCACTTCCCCTCGTTGCCTCGTTCACTTCCCCTCGTTGCCTCGTTCACTTCCCCTCAGCTCTCAGTATAACCTCACAGCCTACGTCATGAGAGGCCACCTGCCCTCGTTTACCTTCAGCCCAAAACATCATCAATCCACTGTGTGTGTGTGTATGTTACCTGTGTGTGTGTGTGTGTGTGTGTTACCTGTATGCGTGTGTGTGTTACCTGTGCGTGTGTGTGTGTGTGTGTGTGTGTGTGTGTGTTACCTGTGTGCGTGTGTGTGTGTGTGTGTGTGTATGTTACCTGTGTGTGTGTGTGTGTATGTTACCTGTGTGTGTGTGTGTGTGTGTGTGTGTTACCTGTATGCGTGTGTGTGTTACCTGTGCGTGTGTGTGTGTGTGTGTGTTTTCTGTGTGTGTGTGTGTGTGTGTGTGTGTGTTACCTGTGTGCGTGTGTGTGTGCGTGTGTTACCTGTGTGTGTGTGTGTGTGTGTGTGTGTGTGTGTGTATGTTGTGTGTGTGTGTGTGTGTGTGTGTGTGTGTGTGTGTGTGTGTGTGTGTTGTGTGTGTGTGTGTGTGTGTGTGTGTGTGTGTGTTACCTGTGTGCGTGTGTGTGTGTGTGTGTGTGTGTCTGTGTGTGTGTGTGTGTGTGTGTGTGTTACCTGTGTGTGTGTGTGTGTGTGTGTGTGTGTTACCTGTGTGTGTGTTCAGTTCGCAGGTTGTTGATGTGGACGAAGCTGTGGACGGTTTGGGTGGAGGGTCAAACTTAGACACAAAGACATCAGGAGGAGGAGGAGGAGGAGGTGGTGGAGGTGCAGGTGGAGGAGGCGTCAGACTGGACGCCCCTGCGGAGAAGAGAGTCAGCTGATTGTTAAAATGTCTGTCTGACCCCGCAGAGGTCATCAGAGGTCAGAGAACTCACAGGTCAGGATGACATCACGGGGGCGGAGCATCTGCAGACGCTCCAACAGGTCAATGAGCTCGCCAACACGAGCGTTCCTGTTCCCCCAATGGTTCATCACCCAGTCGGTCCGCCTCTCCTTCCTCTCAGCCAATCGCAACGCTTTCTGATCACAGAGGACTGCTGAGGCTACGACAGACAGACAGGCAGGCAGACAGACAGACAGGCAGAGAGAGAGACAGGCAGGCAGACAGACAGACAGACAGACAGGCAGAGAGACAGGCAGACAGACAGACAGGCAGACAGACAGACAGACAGACAGACAGACAGACAGGCAGAGAGACAGGCAGACAGACAGAGAGAGAGACAGACAGGCAGAGAGACAGGCAGACAGACAGGCAGGCAGGCAGAGAGACAGGCAGACAGACAGGCAGAGAGAGAGACAGACAGGCAGACAGTTAATTCATGTATTTTCATAAAGACAGACTCTTCTGTAGCCGCCATGTTGCTTCTTCCACCTCAAAGTCGTGGATCATCCTGACCAACCAGGTGTCATTCAGCCCGCCCACGCCTACCTGTCAATCAAAGCGTCCACGCTCTTAATCCTGCATAACTTTATAATAACTTAAGCCTTAATATAATCTGAACAGGTGAGTTGTATATAAATTCACCCTCAGTACAGTTGTCATGAACGGGGAAATTAGCTATAGAGACCAAAACTGTTTTTGTACCAGGCTGTAAACATGTTTATTTCTGCTGTGAAGTTGGACATTTGAACGTGGGGACTTATGGAGACTGACTCACTCCTGGAGCCAGCCTCAAGTGGACGTTAGAGGAACTGCAGTTTATGGCTTCACTTCACAGACACGGAGGATTCTGCGTGCTGTGCACCCAACAGGAAGCAGAAAGCAGTAAACAGGAAGCAGTAAACTCCTCAAACATGAGGCACGAGGCATGAACTGTGTCAGCGCTTCAGAACCCGAACAGAACCGAAGTCACAGCGCACACTGTGACATCATGACTGAGCAGGTGACGTCATATGTTCTCTGCTCATTAATATTCATATAATTAATTATTAACATGAATAATTAATTAGTTGACGTGACGTCAGCAGCTGTCTGTTGGTTTCATTTGTTTAAACTTTATTTTGAAGTCTGACGTCACAGTCTGACTCTCCCTGTCCTCAGGCTATATGTTAGCCGTTAGCACACGGCCTTAGTTCTGGTTCCGACTCACCGAAGCGGGTCCAGTCCATGTCAGTGAGTCCGTCCATGATCCCGCAGAAGTCCCAGAGGACGGCGGAGGGCAGCTGGTACAGGAACACCCCTCTGCCCCCCCACCTCCGGTCTCCGCTCGACATCTTTAATGGAAACTACCCCGAGCTAACAGGCTAACGGCTAACAGCGACCCGCTCTGACCCGGACCAGTCCGTGCCACCAGAACCGTCCGACACAGACCCGTTAAAGAACTTTCACAACTTTGAACCGTCTCTGAAGTTCGGCTCCTTTTGCTTCCGCCCAGTGCGTGCTCAAGCTTAACGCAATAAGAGCCGCTTCCGGTTATCTTCCTCCAAAATAAAAGCCCGAGCGTGTGAAGTTTAGACCAGGATCTGACCAGGAGGTCCACAGACCTCAGGGACGGAACCAGGAGGTCCACAGACCTCAAGGACGGAACCAGGAGGTCCACAAATGTAGACACAGACATCTGAAAAACATTGAAACACCAACAGGAAGAAGAGAGCGGTGATGGGAAATGAAGTCAGCTCAGACTGTGGGCCCAGAAAAAGGAAATAAAATGATGACATCATCAAAGTAATAAAAACAAAACAGGAAATGACATCACAGTGACTCATAAAGGAGGGCTGCTGCTGAGGAAAGTACAAAGACGTGACACGTCCACAGGAAATGAACCAATGTAGTCAATGACAGACAGACAAACAGAGGGACAGACAGAAGGCTTTTATTTTGTTAAAGGAAGTCCTGACGGAACACGTCCTCTCTACTTTGACTCCACTGACTCATTTCCTGTTTTAATTACGGCAAGTGTGAAGGACGGAAACCTGACATCACACTCCAACACACACAAACAAATGAGTGTATGTGACACAGACACACACATACACTTTGTGGTTTAAGAGACACCTGAACACAGCGTGAGGACATTTTTGGGGAGCATTATTGTAGTGAACAGCTGTGGGACAGTGTCTGACGTGTTCAGTGTGTTCAGTGTGCAGTGTGTTCAGTGTGTTCAGTGTGCAGTGTGTTCAGTGTGTTCAGTTTGTGCAGTGTGTGCAGTGTGTTCAGTGTGCAGTGTGTTCAGTGTGCAGTGTATTTAGTGTGTTCAGTGTGCAGTGTGTTCAGTGTTCAGTGTGTTTAGTGTGTTCAGTGTGCAGTGTGTTCAGTGTGTTCACTGTGCAGTGTGTTCAGTGTTTTCAGTGTGTTCAGTGTTCAGTGTGTTTAGTGTGCAGTGTGTTTAGTGTGTTCAGTGTTTTCAGTGTTCAGTGTGCAGTGTGTTCAGTTTGTGCAGTGTGTTTAGTGTGTTCACTGTGCAGTGTGTTCGGTGTTCAGTGTGTTCAGTGTGCAGTGTGTTCAGTGTGTTCACTGTGCAGTGTGTTCAGTGTTCAGTGTGTTCAGTGTTTTCAGTGTGTTCAGTGTGTTTAGTGTGCAGTGTGTTTAGTGTGTTCAGTGTTTTAAGTGTGTTCAGTGTTCAGTGTGTTCAGTGTGTGTGTGTGTGTGTGTTCAGTGTGTTCAGTGTTCAGTGTTTTAAGTGTGTTCAGTGTTCAGTGTGTGTGTGTGTTCAGTGTGTTCAGTGTGTTCAGTGTTTTCAGTGTGTTCAGTGTTTTCAGTGTGTTTAGTGTGTTCAGTGTTTTCAGTGTGTTTAGTTTGTTCAGTGTGTTCAGTGTTTTCAGTGTTCAGTGTGTTCAGTCTGCAATGTGTTCAGTCTGCAGTGTGTTCACTGTGTTTAGTGTTCAGTGTGCAGTGCGTTCAGTGTTTTCAGTGTGTTCAGTGTGCAGTATGTTCAGTGTGTTCGGTGTCTTCAGTGTTTTCAGTGTGTTCGGTGTGTTCAGTGTTCAGTGTGTTCAGTGTTCAGTGTGTTCAGTGTTCAGTGTTTTCATTGTTTTCAGTGTGTTCAGTGTGTGCAGTGTGTTCAGTTTTCAGTGTTTTTAGTGTGTTCAGTGTTCAGTGTTTCCAGTGTGTGCTGTGTGCAGTGTATTTAGTGTTCAGTGTGCAGTATGTTCAGTGTGTTCAGTGTGTGCAGTGTTCAGTGTGTGCAGTGTGTTCAGTGTTTTCAGTGTGTTCAGTGTGCAGTGTGTTCAGTGTTTTCAGTGTGTTCAGTGTTTAGTGTGTTCAGTGTTCCGTGTTTTCAGTGTGTTCAGTGTATTCAGTGTTCAGTGTATTCAGTGTTCAGTGTATTCAGTGTTCAGTTTATTCAGTGTTCAGTGTGTTCAGTGTTTTCAGTGTTTCGTGTTTTCAGTGTGTTCAATGTTCAGTGTTCAGTGTGTTCAGTCTTTTCAGTGTTCAGTGTGTTCAGTGTGTTCAGTGTTTTCAGTATTCAGTGTGTTAAGTGTTTTCAGTGTGTTCAGTCTGCAGTGTGTTTAGTGTGTTCAGTGTGTTTAGTGTGTTCAGTGTTCAGTGTGTTCAGTGTGTTCAGTGTTCAGTGTGTTCAGTGTTCAGTGTTTTCACTGTGTTCAGTGTGTGCAGTGTGTTCAGTGTGTTCAGTTTTCAGTGTTTTTAGTGTGTTCAGTGTTCAGTGTTTTCAGTGTGTTTAGTGTGCAGTGTGTTTAGTGTTCAGTGTGCAGTATGTTCAGTGTGTTCAGTGCGTGCAGTGTTCAGTGTGTTTAGTGTTCAGTGTCTTCAGTGTTCAGTGTCTTCAGTGTTTTTAGTGTCTTCAGTGTTTTCAGTGTGTGCTGTGTGCAGTGTGTTTAGTGTTCAGTGTGCAGTGTGTTCAGTGTTCAGTGTGTTCAGTGTTCAGTGTTTTCACTGTTTTCAGTGTTCAGTGTGTGCAGTGGGTTCAGTGTGTTTAGTGTTCAGTGTGCAGTATGTTCAGTGTTTTCAGTGTGTTCAGTGTGTTCAGTGTGTTCAGTGATTTTAGTGTGTTCAGTGTGTTCAGTGATTTTAGTGTGTTTTGTGTTTTGTGTGTGCAGTGTGTTCAATGTTCAGTGTTTTCAGTGTGTTTAGTGTTCAGTGTGTTCAGTGTGTTCAGTGTTTTCAGTGTGTTTAGTGTTCAGTGTGTTCAGTGTTTTCAGTGTGTTCAGTGTGTTCAGTGTTCAGTGTTTTCAGTGTGTTTAGTGTTCAGTGTGTTCAGTGTTTTCAGTGTGTTTAGTGTCCAGTGTTTTCAGTGTGTTTAGTGTTCAGTGTTCAGTGTGTTCAGTGTTTTCAGTGTGTTCAGTGTTCAGTGTTTTCAGTGTGTTTAGTGTTCAGTGTGTTCAGTGTTCAGTGTTTGCAGTGTGTTCAGTGTGTTCAGTGTGTTTAGTGTTCACTGTGTTCAGTGTTCGGTGTTTTCAGTGTGTTTAGTGTTCAGTGTGGTCAGTGTTCAGTGTTTTCAGTGTGTTTAGTGTTCACTGTGTTCAGTGTTTTCAGTGTGTTTAGTGTTCAGTGTGTTCAGTGTTTTCAGTGTGTTTAGTGTTCAGTGTGTGCAGTGTGTTTAGTGTTCAGTGTGCAGTGTGTTCAGTGTTTTCAGTGTGTTTAGTGTTCAGTGTGTTTACTGTTTAGTGTGTTCTGTGTTCAGTGTTTTCAGTGTATTTAGTGTTCAGTGTTCAGTGTGTTTAGTGTGTCCAGTGTTCAGTGTGTTTAGTGTTCAGTGTGTTCAGTGTGCAGTGTGTTTAGTGTTCAGTGTGTTCAGTGTTTTCAGTGTGTTTAGTGTTCAGTGTGTTTAGTGTGTTCAGTGTGTTCAATGTGTTCAGTGTTTTCAGTGTGTTTAGTGTTCAGTGTGTTTACTGTTTAGTGTGTTCAATGTTCAGTGTTGTCAGTGTATTTAGTGTTCAGTGTTCAGTGTGTTTAGTGTGTCCAGTGTTCAGTGTGTTTAGTGTTCAGTGTGCAGTGTGTTTAGTGTTCAGTGTGTTCAGTGTTTTCAGTGTGTTTAGTGTTCAGTGTGTTCAATGTGTTCAGTGTTTTCAGTGTTTTTAGTGTGTTCAGTGTGTTCAGTGTGTTTAGTGTGTTCAGTGTGTTTAGTGTGTTCAGTGTGTTTAGTGTTCAGTATGTTCAGTTTGTTCAGTGTTCAGTGTTCAGTGTGTTCAGTGTTCAGTGTGTTCAGTGTTCAGTGTGTTCAGTGTGTTGTGTGTTCAGTGTGTTCAGTGTGTTTAGTGTGTTCAGTGTTCAGTGTGTTCAATGTTCAGTGTTTTCAGTGTGTTCAGTGTTTTCAGTGTGTTTAGTGTTCAGTGTTTTGTGTGTGTAGTGTGTTCAGTATGTTTAGTGTTCAGTGTGCAGTGTGTTCAGTGTTTTCAGTGTGTTTAGTGTTCAGTGTGTTAAGTGTGTTCAGTGTGTTTAGTGTTCACTGTGTTCAGTGTTTTCAGTGTGTTTAGTGTTCAGTGTTCAGTGTTTTCAGTGTGTTTAGTGTTCAGTGTTCAGTGTGTTTACTGTTTAGTGTGTTCTGTGTTCTGTGTTCAGTGTTCAGTGTGTTCAGTGTTTTCAGTGTGGTCAGTGTTCAGTGTGTTTAGTGTGTTCAGTGGTCAGTGTGTTCAGTGTTTTCAGTGTGTTTAGTGTTCAGTGTGTTTAGTGTTCAGTGTGTTTAGAGTTCAGTGTGCAGTGTGTTCAGTGTTTTCAGTGTGTTTAGTGTTCAGTGTGTTCAGTGTGTTCAATGTGTTCAGTGTTTTCAATGTGTTCAGTGTGTTTAGTGTTCAGTGTTTTCAGTGTGTTCAGTGTTTTCAGTGTGTTTAGTGTTCAGTCTGCAGTGTGTTCACTGTTCGTTCAGTGTTGAGTGTGTTCAGTGTTTTCAGTGTGTTGTGTGTTCAGTGTGTTCAGTGTGTTCAATGTTCAGTGTTTTCAGTGTGTTTAGTGTTCAGTGTGTTTAGTTTTCACTGTGTTCAGTGTTCAGTGTGTTCAGTGTGTTCAGTGTTTTCAGTGTGTTTAGTGTTCAGTGTGTTCAGTGTGTTTAGTTTTTAGTGTGTTCAGTGTGTTCAGTGTTTTCAGTGTGTTTAGTGTTCACTGTTTTCAGTGTGTTTAGTGTGTTCAGTGTGTTTAGTGTTCAGTGTTCAGTGTGTTCAGTGTCCAGTGTTTTCAGTGTGTTTAGTGTTCAGTGTTCAGTGTGTTTAGTTTGTTCAGTGTTCAGTGTGTTCAGTGTTTTCAGTGTGTTGTGTGTTCAGTGTGTTCAGTGTTCAGTGTGTTCAATGTTCAGTGTGTTCAGTGTGTTTAGTGTTCACTGTGTTCAGTGTTGTCTGTGTGTGTAGTGTTCAGTGTTCAGTGTTTTCAGTGTGTTTAGTGTTCAGTGTGTTCAGTGTGTTTAGTTTTTAGTGTGTTCAGTGTGTTTACTGTTTAGTGTGTTCTGTGTTCAGTGTGTTCAGTGTGTTTATTGTTCAGTGTTCAGTGTGTTCTGTGTTCAGTGTGTTCAGTGTGTTTATTGTTCAGTGTTCAGTGTTTTCAGTGTGTTTAGTGTTCAGTGTGTTCCGTGTTCAGTGTGTCTTATTTTAAATCATATTCCAGTGATATTTTTAAGTTCAGTTTAATTTGATTCAAATTGTTTGATTTATTTTTAAAATATTTCAGAGCTACCACTGAGGTGAGCGTTAACTCGTACCAGACTTTTACTGACCTATCCTCATCACACAGATACACTCATACATACAGTATGTTTATACAGCTTTAATATTTAAACATCAAATGAACAGAGTATATGTAAGCGTATTAAATCTGTCATGACTTTATTCTGGTTCATATTTTATTGTTTCTTATTTAATTTGATCATAATTAGTTTGATTAACACTGATTATTTTAAAGTTTTGATCATTTTAAAATGTTGACTTATTAATGTTCATTAAAACTTTGATGACAGTCTCTGTTTGTTGTTTTTACACACTTTCAGAGCCGCTCCTGAACGCCTCACTGTGACCGATGAGAGTTGTCTTCTCGCGGGACTTCACCGCCCCTGCGCTGTGCTCGGCCTGGCCTGCGCTCAGATCTCGCGGTGTTTGGTGACTGACGGCGGTTGTGAGGGGGCGGGGTGCAGCAGGAGGGCGCAGAGATGTTTGGAGGCTTTTTTTTAATATAAAATTATTTATTTAAATAAAAATGGCCGCCGTGGAGAGCGGAGAGGAGAGACTGTAAGTGGGTTTTTACATTTTATCCTCCGTTAAAGCGCCGCCGCTGCCGCCGCCTCCGACCGCCGCACGCCGTTTACTGTCGTGTGTTTTATTCAAGTAAAAGTGCGTTGATTTTTACCCCGGCCTGTCTCGGCGGAGCGGGGTTAGCGGGAATACGTCACCAACTTACTGCTAAGTCTGTACTTTAGCTGCTGTAGCCGGAGCGGAGGGACGGACGGCAGCTCGTAGCTTAGCCCGCTCTCCGTGCGCCGCCGGCCCGCTAAGACTTCCACACAAGTCCCCGGGAAGTCAGGCCGGGGGTCGGCGGCGGTGTGTCCGTCACAAACATCTCAGCCCCGGTCACCGGCGGTGTGTCCATCCGCCTCCGTCACACAGCCAGGGAGCTAACAGGCTGCTAGCACGTTAGCAAACACAGAGAGTGTTTAGACCGCTGCTCAGTAACCCGGGTTAACCCGGGATAACCCCCCACACACACACACACGCACATATGGCCCCCCTCCGCCCACTGACAGCGAGCTTAACTCATCATTACCCTCATTAGCAGGCGGCTGCCTCTGCCGCTGAGCCAGGCAGATCCGCGCGCGCGTGTGTGTGTGTGTACATCAGGCTGGACTCGAACCTGCGAGTCAGAGTGTACAGGACTGTGTGTGTGTGTGGAGGGGGTGCAGTCACTTCCTGTTCCAGCTGCTTCACCTCCACCTGCAGCTCCATCACACACAAACACACAGGGGTTCCCAACCTGAGGCTCGAGACCCCACGATGGGTCACATGACTGGAGCCACAAAGTAAACAACTTCCTGCTGCATTCTGGGTAAAACAGGAAGTGACACCTCACAATGACGATGAGCGACGTTCTGATTGGACGACATCTGCATGTTTATAACGTGCATAAACAACGCTGCTGGAACATTCCCGTAATGTTCCCATAACGCTGCTGTAACATTCATGTAACGTTCCTGTAACGCTGCTGTAACATTAATGTAATGTTCCTGTAACGCTGCTGTAACGTTCCCGTAACACTGCTGTAACATTCATGTAACGTTCCCGTAACGCTGCTGTAACGTTCCCGTAACGCTGCTGTAACATTTCCGTAACGCTGCTGTAACATTCCCGTAATGTTCCCGTAACGCTGCTGTAACGTTCCCGTAATGTTCCCGTAATGTTCCCGTAACGCTGCTGTAACATTCCTGTAACGTTTCACAGGAACAGCTGAAAAAGTTTTTACAAAAATAAAATAAACTCTTTAACTTTTTTATTTTTTACTCCAAAACAAACCACGAGTCGTCTCCGTGACGACAGATCGATCAGAGTCTGAAGCAGACAGGAAGTCACAGGTGATCAGTCTGTGATTGGTCAACACGTTCTTGTCACGTGAGCTAATGTGAACTTCCTGTTGGTGCGTTCAGGGACACTTCCTGTGGTTCCAGCCTCAGTGTGGTCATGTGGTTCAAACACAGGAAGACCTGCAGTCATACAGGCATTTCACAATAAAAGCACAGGTTCAACATGTAGGGTGATTTTGACAGCAGGAACATGTGACATTGACTACAATGGAGGAACGTTCGTCAGCACAGCACCGCGTAATCACAACGTTGCGGGTTCGATTCCTTCTTGTCACCCCCCTCATGCTCTTCCTGTTTGTCTCTTTTTTGACACCTTCAAAATAAAAGCATGCATCCTGTCTGTGAAGATTCAGAAAGTCTCACTGAGGTTCACACTGACCCCTCAGAGGGAGGTTCATCAGAGCAGCTCCACTGAACTCTCATCAGGAGGCTTCCACAGGTCTCACTAACGCCCAGGAAGTCACCTGTGGGTAGTTCACTCAGTGTCAACCTCAGTCCTCAGAGAGGTCAAACCCTGCCTACCTTCACACCTGCACACACCTGACCAATCACTGCCAATCATTGTTGTACGTTTACATATGTGATGTCATCTGTTTTCAGGGAGGAGGGTCAGGAGGGCGAGGAGGGACCTGTCGATCCCCGGCCCCCCACCAGAGAGAGAGACAGGTCCCACAGTAAGACCAAGAAGGCCCGCCGGGAGCGTCGCCATGCCGACCAGGGGGCAGAGACCACTGCCTCGGACACGCCCCCAACATCCGTGCTGCAGCCACAGACAGAGGCGGAGCCACAGACGCAGGTAAAGACAGGTATTAACAACAGGAGTCCAGACAGGAAGTCACAGACAATCAGACAGGAAGTCACAGGTGATCAGACAGTCTGTGGTTAGATCTCTGAGGTCCTCTTCAGATCTGTTCAGGTCTCTGAGATCCTCTTGGGATCCCGGGGATGTGAAAGCTGGTTTTCTGATGTCACTTCCTTCCTGCAGGTGTCAGAGCCAGTGGCGGGCCCCTCAGAGGAGCCGGGGTCAGAGTCAGCAGCTGGCAGCGAGTCAGCAGGTTCTCCGAGGCAGCGGCGCTCCATCATCCGGGACCGTGGACCGCTGTACGACGACCCATCGCTGCCTGAAGGCTGGACCCGCAAGCTCAAACAGAGGAAGTCCGGTCGCTCAGCGGGGAAGTTTGATGTCTACCTGATCAAGTAAGCCACAACCACCGCTGACACACCTGTTTTCTGCGATGAGGTGATGTGATAGCGCGGTGATGATTGTCATTTTTATGTCATCGCTCAGCTCCGAGGGGAAGGCGTTTCGTTCTAAGGTTGAACTCATCGCCTACTTCCAGAAGGTTGGCGACACAACCACCGACCCCAACGACTTCGATTTCACTGTCACCGGACGTGGAAGCCCCTCCCGCCGTGAGAGGCGTCCACCTAAGAAGCCAAAGGTGGTGAAGCCATCGGGGCGAGGCAGAGGACGGCCCAAAGGTACTCTGACACTTCAGATGAAGTTATCAGACTGACCTGAAAAGACTTCTTCAGTGTGTTGTTGTCCGTGTTGATTCGTCCTTGTAGGCAGCGGGAAGATGCGGCAGGCTACAGAGGGCGTGGCCATGAAACGTGTGGTCGAGAAAACTCCGGGCAAACTGCTGGTCAAGATGCCCTTTGGCAAGGCAGAGTCCTCCACTGGAACCGCCTCCTCCGCCTCAAAGGTACTATCAGCCTGTCACCTTTAATCGGATCACAGCAACAACCTGAGAGGACAAACACACTTCACCCAGTTCACCTCTGACACACCTGACACACCTGACACACCTGACACACCTCTGACACACCTCTGACACACCTGACACACACCTGACAAACCTCTGACACCTCTGACATACCTCTGACAAACCTCTGACGCCCCTGACACACCTCTGACACACCTCCGACACACCTGACACACCTGACACACCTCTGACAAACCTCTGACACACCTGACACACCCCTGACACACCTCTGACACCCCTGACACACCTTACACACACCTGACACACCTCTGACACACCTCTGACATACCTGACACACCTGACACACACTTGACACACCTCTGACACACCTGACACATACCTGACACACCTCTGACACACCTCTGACACCCCTGACACACCTCTGACAAACCTCTGACACCTCTGACACACCTCTGACACACCTGACACACCTCTGACACACCTGACACCCCTGACAAACCTCTGACACCCCTGACACACCTCTGACACACCTGACACACCTCTGACACACCCCTGACACACCTGACACACCTCTGACACACCCCTGACACACCTGACACACCTCTGACATACCTGACACACCTGACACACACCTGACACCTCTGACACACCCCTGACACCTCTGACACACCTGACACACCTCTGACACACTTGACACACCTCTGACACACCTTACACACACCTGACACACCTGACACACCTCTGACACACCTGTGACACACCTGACACACATCTGACACACCTCTGACACACCCCTGACACACCTGACACATCTGACACACCTCTGATACACGTGACACACCCCTGACACACCTGACATACCTGACACACCTCTGACACACCTGACACACCTCTGACACATCTTACACACCTGACACACCTCTGACACACCTGACACACCCCTGACACACCTCTGACACACCTGACACACCTCTGACACACACTTGACACACCTCTGACACACCTGACACACACTTGATGCCTCTGACACACCTCTGACACACCTGACACCCCTCTGACACCCCTGACACACCTCTGACACACCTGACACACCTCTGACACACCTTACACATCTGACACACCCCTGACACACCTCTGACACACCTGTCAGACCTGACACACCTCTGATACACCTGAAACACCTGACACACCTCTGACACACACTTGACACCCCTCTGACATACCTGACACACACCTGACACACACCTGACACCTCTGACACACCTGACACACCTCTGACACACCTAGCAAACCTCTGACACACCTGACACACCTCTGACACACCTTACACACACCTGAGACACCTGACACACCTCTGACACACCTGACACACCCCTGACACACCTTACACACACCTGACACACCTCTGACACACCTGACACACCTCTGACATACCTGACACACCTGACACACACCTGACACACCTCTGACACACCTGACACACCTCTGACACACCTCTGACACACCTGACACACACCTGACAAACCTCTGACACCCCTGACACACCTCTGACAAACCTCTGACACCCCTGACACACCTGACACACCTCTGACACACCTCTGACACACCTGACACACCTGACACCCCTGACAAACCTCTGACACCCCTGACACACCTCTGACACACCTCTGACACACCTCTGACACACCTCTGACACACCCCTGACACACCTGACACACCTGACACACCTCTGACACACCCCTGACACACCTCTGACACACCTCTGACACACCTGACACACCTCTGACACACCTGACACACACTTGACGCCTCTGACACACCTCTGACACACCTGACACACCTCTGACACCTCTGACACACCTTACACACACCTGAGACACCTGACACACCTCTGACATACCTGACAAACCTCTGACACACCTTACACACACCTGACACCCCTCTGACATACCTGACACACCTCTGACACACCTGACACACACCTGACACTTCTGACACACCCCTGACACCTCTGACACACCTGACACACCTCTGACACACCTGACACACCTCTGATACACCTTACACACCTCTGACATACCTGACACACCTCTGACACACCTCTGACACACCTGACACACACCTGACACAAACTTGACACCCCTCTGACATACCTGACACACCTCTGACACACCTCTGACACACCTGACACACCTCTGACACACCCCTGACACACCTGACACACCTCTGAGACACCTCTGACACACCTGACACCTCTGGTAGTTCAGTCTGAACCTGAGCAGTGCTTCATCCTGGACTGTCCCTGATCAGGTCCAGTCCAGAGTCCAGTTGGTGCTGGTTCAGTATCGTTGTTGTTGATGTCTTCTTGTCGTGGTACTTCCCTGCAGGTGGTGTCTCCCGCCCTGGTGCCCAAGTCACGCCCCGGCAGGAAGAGGAAGTCAGAACAGGAACTTCCGCCCCCGCCACAGACCGCCCCCAAGAAACGGGGCAGGAAACCGGCCGCGGCCTCGGCGGCGTCATCGGTCGCCACGGCGTCAACCTCCTTGGCATCAACCTCTGGTAGCTCCACAGCTGGGAGCTACACCGCAGCCGCCATCTTAGCCGCAGAAGCCAAACGGAGAGCTGCCAAGGAGTCTTCCACCAAACCCGTCGTCCAGGAAACAGCCCTGCCAATCAAAAAACGCAAAACAAGAGAGACGGTGGAGGAGAGGGAGAGCGTCCAGGCGCCAGCGCCCACCACAGCCGAGACCGAGAGGAGGGTCACTGTGGAGGTGGAGGCAGGCAAAGAGGAAGGAACGCCACCCTCAGAGCCTCAGCCCACCCCCTCCGAGCAGAGCCAATCACAATCACGGAAGCAGCCCACTGCTTCAGATGAAAGCCAATCACACGGACACAAGGCGCATAAAGGGAGGAAGCACAAGGAGAAGACAGCAGGAGAGGAGGTTGATGAAGATGAAGGTGACAAGGGAGGAGAGGGAGGAGGAAGGAGTAGCAGCAGCAGCAGTAGCATTAGCCAATCAAAAAGCCACAAAAGGAAGGAGCGGCCGCCTCACAAACACCACCATCATCACCACCACCACCACCATCATCATCGCCACCAACATTCCTCTGCCTCCACGTTGGATCAGCCTCCTCCTCCTGTTCCACCACCTCCTCCAGCCTCTGGACATCCAGCACCCTCCACCCAGTCCAGGCCTGAAGTCGAGCCCCAGGCTGTGCCTCAGCTCACCACCCAGGACTCCCAGCAAGCCCCTCCCAGACCACAGTCCAAGTCTGCCACTCAGTCCCTGCCTGAACCTCGTCATCCTGCCCCTCAGCCACGCCAACAGCCTCCACCCCGGTCCCAGCAGCATCCCCAGACCCAGACCGAGCCTCGGTACCCAGCAGCCCAGCCCTCTCCTACCAGGCACGTCTTGCCCCAGCCACGGCCCCAACAGCCCCCATCCCAGTCCCACAGTCAGCCCCAGGCCTCCCCACAAAAAGCCCAGTCACAGCCTGTCCTTTCCCCCGCCCAGCACCGGACCCAGCTCCAGGCTCAGCATGCTCCACCTCAGCCCCACCCTCCTCAGTCCTCCTCCATCCTGCACATCCATCCGTCCCAAACAAGACATCCACATCCACAGGGTCAGTCCCCCACAGCACTCCAACCTCAGACCCAACCCAGGCACCCGTCTCAACCCCAAACCCCGACCAAACAACAGTCTCAGACCCGGCAGTCACTGCAGCCTCAACCTCAAACCAGGTCCCCAGCCCAACTTCAGACTCAGTCCCAGTCCAGAATCCCGGCCCAACTGCAGCCCAGAACACCTGTCCAAATGCAGTCTCAAACCCAGCCTAGAACCCCTTCACAAACTCAGCTTCAAACTCAGTCCAGAACCACGGCCCAGACGCAGCCTCAACAGTCCAGAACCACGGCCCAGGCGCAGCCTCAACAGTCCAGAACCACGGCCCAGGCGCAGCCTCAACAGTCCAGAACCACGGCCCAGCCTCAACCTCACCTGCAACCCCGACATCAAGCGCAGCTCCTTCAGCAGTCAAGGCACCCATTGCAGCAACAACAACACCAGTCTCAATACAGACCACAACCCAGACAATCTGTGTCCCAGCCCAGACCCCCCCAGGCCCAGATCCAGACCCAGTCCCAGTCCCAAGCACAACCACACTTTCAGCGGATACAGATACAGACACAGCCACGTCCTCAGTCCCAGCTCCACCCTCAGCTCACCAGGCCCCACGTGCAGCACCTGTCATCCCATCGACCATCTCCCAGCCTATCCAGGACCAACCTGGTCCCTGCTCAGCAGAACCAGAGTGAACAACCCCAGGACCTGAGCACCACGCGGCCCGGCCGAGGGAGCCTGCTGCCGAGCCGAGAGGTCAGCATGGAAGGTGTCCGGGCGGAGGGGAGAGCGGAGATCCTGACATCAGAGAGCAGAGAGAGTTTAGGAGGTGAAAGAGGGTCGAACAGCACCTCGAGGCCTCCTGGATCTCCAGGAGTAGCTGTGGCCGGGGTGGGTCTGGTCCCCGGGGCAGATGGTAGGGCTAGGCTCCGTGCAGAGCCAGAAGCAGCCGGCGAGGGCAGGGAGCTCAGAGACATTGTTCCCCAGTCTGCCGTCCCCTGCCCCAGCCGAGAGGAAACCGTAGAGTCGCGGACTGTCGTCAGCGAGAGAGTCAGCTGATTGGTCGGGCTGATGAACGGCTGACTGATCGTAGACTGACAGACTGAGTCAGCACCAGGTGTAAGAGGAGTGACGGGGCTGTTCGTGGAGGTGTACTGATGTTACTCTGTAGGACTGTTGCAGCTTCGACTCCGTCTGATTCTGTCTGGAGACTCTGTAAAGTTCTGGATCTGAACCGACTGGGCCCTGAGGGACAGCTGAGGATGGATTGTGTCTTTTTCTAGAAAAAACAAACAAAAAGGAAAAAATCGAAAAACAAGTGTGTGTGTATATATAATCAAAAGGCAGCTGTTGTGTCCCGCTAGTCTCCGTGGGGAGGGGGGGAGTAGTTTGGAACTAAACGCTTAACAACTCATTACTCTGAACGAAACGTTGCTTCCGGAATATAACCTCTTTTTTATTTGGTATTTTGATAGTTTCTTGTTTGTCTCTGTTATACAGCTTTAAACTCTGATATTATTGACTGACGGTCCCTTAATCATCGTCGTGCTGCTGACTGACAGTCCCTTATTTAAAGTCCTGCTCTTAACCGACGCTCTCTCACTCAAACACAGTCCCTTACTGAAACTAGTCCCTGACTGAAAGCCTCAGAGGTCATGTGGGCCGGCGGTTTGCACCTTCAACTGGTTTCTTAGACCTTTTAGTTCCTCCCCATCTTCACATGAAGCCCACAAAGAAGGGGATCACTTCCAGACCGCCCTCACAGGTAGCGAATCTGATGTCCGAGTGTTACTCGGCTCAGACCTCATTCTGTCTTTGAACCTGCTCGAGGAGTTCTCGATCCTCGTGTCCGCCTCACAAACAGACGAGTCAAACGTCGAGCGCTCCTCGTTTCAGACGGTCGTTCTTCCAGGTTAGAGATTCTTCCACATCTTCATCGTTTGTTTTGGTCTTTCTGTTTCCAAAGGAAGCGTTTTAATATCAAACCAAACCCACTTCACGTAGCTTTATTTTAGTTTGTAGTCTTAAAGAGTGGGAAGAAGTTTTTTTATTGTGTCTTCGTGTTGAATGTCTGGAACAGTTTGCACTCCTCCAGTTTGTACAATCAACCGCCTGCATGTCGCTCAGAGAACCTGCAGGCCTTCAACCGGAGCGGCAGGTACGCAGAGGTCTGCCTCGCCAGGTGTCACTGTCAGCCATGTTCGCGAGGGACAACGAACCCTGAACTAGGTCTGAGACGGCTTCACGTGGTCGGGAAAGCCGGAGACGCCGACGCCAAACAATGGAGTGAGCGTGAAACGTCCAGGTCTGAGAGCTTGAAGGAGAAATCACAGACGACTGTTTACAGTGTAAAGCCTCACCTGATGGCCCCGCCCTCTGAATGATGTCACAGTGCCTCGTCAGTGTTTTCATTAACTTCACTGATGTCATATAAAGTCATCAGCAGGAAGACTGACTGACAACTTATTAATGTGTTGACACATCCATGAGCTCTGAGGGTGTTTCCTCTGAGGGTGTATCCTCTGAGGGTGTTTCCTCTGAGGATGTTTCTGTTTGCTCTGAGTCTGAGTCTTCTTCTGCTTCCAGTCCAGATCTAGCTCAGGTTGCTCAGCAGCTCCACCTGGTGGCAAAAACAGAAACATGCGGACTGAATGAATGTTCAGACGTCTGTAAAGGTTCATCCACATCAGAGTCCTCTGAAGGTTCTCGTAGTCGACTGGACTTGTTAGTTTGATGAAGACGCTTGTCCTCATCAGGAGGTCTTTGACCTCCACCTGAAGGAGCCTCCTGATGATGAGGAGAAACATCTTCAGTCAAGTCGACTCTGAGAACCTTCAGAAATGAATTCATCCAAAACTGACCCAGAATCTGAAAAAGATCTGCACGTTGTAACATGAGTGAAATGCACCCTGGGAGTCATAGTTGTCTCCCTGTGTGTCGTCTCTGGTCAGATACTTCCGAACACTTGGTCCGGTTTGGTTCTCCTGGATCTGAGCTCTCAGGTCTGGACTTCAGGACGTCGTTTGAACGTTGGCGCTCTCCATCCGTCTGACGGCGGTAAAATTTTAGCACCTTAGTGATTACGTGATCTTCGGGGAAAGCTCCGGCACTTTACAAAGATGTTGGACAGTTGAGCTTCTCCCCGTCGACCTGAATGTGTTCGTCCTGTGCCTCCTTCTTCAAAGTCCTCTCACCTGTCGTTGCGTCATCGTGACCTCACACAGGTGATGTTGTTGGATCGGCACCGCCTCTGCGTACCCGGCGCTCCGCCTGCCGCCCAGTCTGCCCAGAGCAGTGAACCCGTTAGCATGCTGTCTCTCATGCAGCTGCAGAAATTAAACGTCCCTCTGTGAACGGACTCACTCCACAGGACTCGACCGGCACAAACTACAGTAACCAGCCACCATATTGCATGTTCCAGAGTTTAGTGCCTATAATATTGTGCGTCTTGCCAGAAGCCACCATGTCAGCCAAGCCATGTTGTGTTTCTAGACTTAGTAGTGATGTGTGTGGTGACTTCATAGTTGCTAATATGAGGATGAATATTCTGCTTTTACTCTGGTTGGAATTCAGTGAAACTCCAATACACTGTCGCTGTAGACAAACTAGTTTTTACCTGTTTTCTTATTTTTCTTTCTAACTAAAAGCGTTTGTTGTCCCCTGATCTGTGGTGGTCTCACTGATTCAAGCTGTCACACATCAACACACCACAACCACAACCACAACCAGAGGACCAAGAGCAGGTGGACCTCCTCAAACTTCATAAGAGGTTCAGTCTGGAGCAACTGGACTACAAACAAGTACCAGTTACCCCAGACTGAACCTCTACAACTGCACCCAAAGTTTCACTCAGCTCCACCCACCCTCCACCTTTATAACCAGCTTTAGAGCAGCTGGGAGCAGGCGGAGGCAGGACTAAAGATGGACGTCATGGAGACAAGAACAAACTTTGTCCAGCAGTTCAGGTTCTGGTTATGGTTCAAACTAATGTGAACACACCTGTCTGTTTCATTGAGGCTGGTTGATCATTACAGGACTACACATCCTATGATTCTTTGCTGACACCTACTGGTTCATCTCAAACATGAACAAACAGGAAGTGACGTCACCTGTCACTTTTTATTTCGTGTCATCAGATTTTTATTTTTCTGAAATAATTTAAATATTTTATTCAAATATTAAAAAACTGATTTAAAATAACAAAGTGACGTCTCTGTGACGTCACTGTGACCTCTGACCAGGTGAAAATCTCCCTCTCTGATTGGCTGAGCTGCAGACAGGTGAAGATGGCAGCTCAGGTGGTCACGGTTCTGCTGCTGCTGAGCGGCTCGGACCTGTTCGGACTCTCGTCCGGCTCCGGTTCGGAGCGCGGTAGGATGGAGCTGCGGCGTGTGCGCAGCCTGGCCGCCCAGCCGAGGTACGGAGAGTGTTGGGCGCGAGCTCTGGAGCACCTGGACACGCGCTGCAGGGACCTGACGTCAGAGAGCCAGAGCCAGATCGCGCTGAGATTCACCTTGTGTCACCTGAGCAGGTAAAACCTGGAAAGACCAGCCCAACAGACAGCAGCTCCGCAGGTAACGAGTTGCAGTCAGAGGACTCGGGAAGAAGTACTTCTCAAAGTACTGTTACAAAATATAAATACTCTGCTACAAGTTAAAGTACTGCTGAAAGTACTCTGCTACAAGTTAAAGTACTACAGTGCAGTGAAGTATCAACAGGAAACTTAATCAATAAATGACAGTTTGATTCAGACAATATTTAGTAGACAGTAAAGTACTTCAGATGTACTTCAGTACTTGAGTAAAATTACTTTGAACATGAGCTGCTTTTATTTCATTTACTCGAGTACTGCATTAAAGTACATATTTTAAGTATTTTAATTTATGCACATTTTCTGAACATGTGAACACCTGAAACACATGAAATAATCAGGTGGGTTTGTGTTGTAAATGTTGAACCTGTTTGTTCTGATGAATTCATGATGATGTCATCACAGACAAGTTTTAACATTAATTTCAGGAACTTTAAAAAAGAGTTTTACTGATGTCACTTCCTGTGGAGTCACTTCCTGTGAGTCGACCACTCTGCAGCATCTCTTTTGTTTATGTCGTTTCTAAAATCAGATTTTTTCCAGGTGTGTGATCGTCTGACAGCCGAGCTCCTCTGGAAGGGTTCTTTAAAAACCTTTTGACAATCAAACAGCAACGTCTGAACATATTTCCTGTGTATAAGGGGCCATCTGGGACTCACCTGTACTTTAGGTAAACTCCCTCTCGCTCTGTCAGCTCAGGTCGGGAGTTACCATCATGTCCTGAGGGGTCAGAGGTCAGCAGGTGTACAGGTGCGATGGACGCTGTGGCCTTTAACGCCTACACTGAGTTCTTCACCCACACCCACTCCATGTGTCACTTCCTGCAGTCTGAAGCCTGGCAGAGCCGAGCTGAGAGCACCATGTACAGGTAACATACACACAGGTAACACATGTACAGGTAACATACACACAGGTAACACATGTACAGGTAACATACACACAGGTAACACATGTACAGGTAACATACACACAGGTAACACATGTACAGGTAACATACACACAGGTAACATACACACAGGTAACACATGTACAGGTAACATACACACAGGTAACACATGTACAGGTAACATACACACAGGTAACACATGTACAGGTGTTGGTATGGGGCCTCACAGTGGTCATATGACTACAGGTTGACGGAGAGTTCGGCAGGTGTAGCTGAGCAGCTTCAGTCCACCAGGCAGATGGCTGAGGACCTCATTGATGCCCAGAGTGCTGCCTTACAGGCGCAACAGGAGATACTGAACAACGGAGAGGAGTTGAGAGTCACCCTGAGAGACTCCACCCAGGGTAAAAATCACACATCACCATGGTAACAGCTGCTGCACACCTGACCAAAACACAACAAACCTACAAACACCTGAGAGACCTGGCGCAGGGCGTTAATCTGCCCCACTGGACAAAAATCAGTGAACCATCAAATTATTTACTGAACCTGTCTGTCTGTCTGTCTGTCTGTCTGTCTGTCTATCTGTCTGTCTCTCCACCTGTCAGGTCTGCGGTCGGTGTTCTCAGAGCTCAGCAGTGTCTCCAGGGAGCAGCAGGTGGCGCTGTCTGAACTTTTTAACAGGGTTTCTTTTCTTCAGAGTTTCCTGCTGATGGAGGCTCACAGTCTGAGCTCCTGCTGCTACAACGCTGCTGCTCTGTGTACCG
Organism: Argyrosomus regius; assembly: GCA_946959425.1. Lineage (NCBI taxonomy): Eukaryota > Metazoa > Chordata > Actinopteri > Sciaenidae > Argyrosomus > Argyrosomus regius. Next base: position 1,598,040 of record OX336891.1, on the reverse strand, counting down.
CCTTCCTCATCACCTCCACCCAACGCTCCTCCAGAGCCAGGTAACTCCTCCCACCACAGACAGGTAACTCTGTGAAGTCACTAAACCAATAATAATTTATTTCTGTGCTTAATTGATAAAGTGTGTGTGTGTGTGTGTGTGTGTGTGTGTGTGTGTGCAGGTTGGTGTTGTTGAGTTTGGTGTGTTTAAATTTCTACCTGGAGAGAAAAATCTACGAGTTTGTGATGAACTCTGATCATCCTGAACACAAACACATGGTCAGTACCATCAGAGAGAGGGGACTGTGGTCTTTGTAGTCTTTGTAGTTTTCATTGTCTTTGTAGTTTTTGTAGTCTGTGTAGTCTTTGTAGTTTTGTAGTTTTGTAGTCTTTGTTGTGACATGTTTGTGTGTTGTTTGTGTGCAGGAGCTGCTTAGTGTGTATGTGAGTGCACTGCGGCGGTTCATGGTGTGTGTTGCAGTGTGTGTTCTGGTGTGTGTGTGTGTTCAGTACAGAGACCCGGTCCAGCAGAGTCTGCAGGTTCTGCAGCAGCTCAGAGAGACCCAGAAGAACCTGCAGGAGGCGTTGCAGCGCACAGGTCTGTCTGTGTGTCTGTCTGACCTGTCTGTGTGTCTGACCTGTCTGTCTGTAACTGTCTGTGTGTGTGTGTGTGTGTGTGTGTGTGTACCTGTCTGTCTGCAGAGTGTTTAGCAGAGCGACAAGTGGAGTCAGAGGATCGTCCTGCGAAGGTGAGACGACGACGAGAAGAGATGAAACGAAGAGAAGAAGAGTGCCTTGGTACCTGTCTCACCTCTCACACATCGTCCTGCACCTGTCTCACCTCTTGCACATCGTCCTGCACCTGTCTCACCTCTTGCACGTCGGCCCGTACCTGTCTCACCTCCCTGTCCACAGACAGGTCATGCAGTGTCTCTATGTATTTGTACTGCAGGTTGGAGTACTGACAGTATTCTCAGCAGTACAGTGATCAGCTGTGACATCACACTGCAGCCACAGATGACCCACAATGCATCAGTGCAGAGTCAGACGACCCACAATGCATCAGTGCAGAGTCAGACGACCCACAATGCATCAGTGCAGAGTCAGACGACCCACAATGCATCAGTGAGTCCAGCCACGTGTCCTCGTCGCTCATCCTCCCGTCTCACCTCATCCTCCTCTCCTCTGGTCTACAGCGTCCTGGTGGAGGACAGACAGGTATGTCTGATCAGACAGACAGACAGACAGACAAGTTAAAAATAGAATTTATTATTTAAAGGGGACATATTATACCCCTTTTCCACCAGTTCACACAGTTCCCAGGTGTCTTAATGACATGTCTGTGAAATCCTTTGGTCAAAATTCCTCACGGATCAAGCACAGCAGCCCTCTCTGTACCCTGTCTGTAGCGCTCTGTGCTGGCCGGTTTTTGTGTCTGTCCCTTTAAATGCAAATGAGCTGCTGCTGGCTGCTGCTCATTCCGCTCCCCTTCTTTGACTATGGGCTGAAATATGTGCCACCAGAAACTGAATTTGAATCATTTCTCTTTGAATTTGAATTGAATTTATTAGTTTGGAACTGAACATTCAGTTCTCACAATTCAATTTCAATTTTCTGTGATAAACATCCGGGTAGTTGAGGCAGAGCAATCGAGCGCAGATACACAGGACGCCTCTTCGGCCAATCAGCACCTACATGTGTGTGTGTGTGTCTGTGTGTGCGCGCGCCACGGCAGTTGCCGGTGTCTGGGGCAGTTACCACGGCAACTGCTGCTGTTATGGGCATTTGTTTTTATTTTTTATTTTATAAAACAGTTGTCAGAGTTGTATTAGACTCGCTGGCATTTCCATTACGTGATTTCTGCATTAATTTGCGAGGTTTTCTTAATTAATCTCTCAACCGCTGCCGCTGTGTGGCGCAACTACTGCTGCTTTGATCATCTGTTTTTATTTTGTATTTTATAAAACAGTCATTGTTGTATTAGTCTCGATGGAAGTAACATTTCCATCATGTGATTTCTGCATTAATTTGCATTGATTTAATTAATCTCTCAATATCTGTCTCAACTGCTACCGGTGTCTGGGGCAGCTGCCACTGCCAATCACACCTATAGACCCCAAATCCCAAGTGTGTATATAAAGCCTGCTAGTCTACATTTCTCAGTGCATCACAGGATTCTAATTTAAAATTCTGAAAGGGCTTTCTACCATTGAATATATTTGAGAAAATATGTTGTTCAGTTATGCAATCATGATACACTATATAGGAAAAAGGTCACAGTAAATTATTAATGATAAAATAAAAAATAAAAACAGATGATCAAAGCAGCAGTAGTTGCCGCAGCATGTCAGTGGCAGCTGCGCCACACAGCGGCAGCGGTTGAGAGATTAATTAAGAAACCTCGCAAATTAATGCAGAAATCACGTAATGGAAATGCTACTTCCAGCGAGTCTAATACAGCACTGACTGTTTTATAAAATAAAAAATAAAAACAAATGCCCATAACAGCAGCAGTTGCCGTAGCAGGGCAGTGGTAACTGCCCCAGACACCGGCAACTGCCATGGCGCACACACACACGCACACACACACACACACACACACGTAGGTGCTGATTGGCCGAAGAGGCATCCTGTGTATCTGCGCTCGATTGCTCTGCCTCAACTACCCGGATGTTTGTCACAGAAAATTGAAATTGAATTGTGAGAACTGAATGTTCAGTTCCAAAATAATAAATTCAATTTCTAATTACAATTCAGATTCAGTTTTTCAGTGCAATGATTCAAATTGAACAATACAAATTCAAATTATGTGATTCAAATTCAGTTTCAGGTGGCACATATTTCAGCCCATAGCTGACAGCACATACGGGAGTGACATCGTCACGTTGCCTGGACAACGTTTACCTGGGAGAAACGTGGCTGACAGAGAAAACGTCGCTCACTAGTCCCAGTCCACTAGTGATGTCACAAGGGGCTCTGAATCTGAACAGCGTGTCCAGAGACAAGCCATACAAGACAGTGTGGCTGCAGCAGCTCACACAAAATGGATGCGGTTGTTGTTTTTAACACTGTGGGGGTTTGTACACGCCCCAAATTCAAAAATATTAGAAGAGCTGAAAAAGTGATTTTTTTCATAATATGTCCCCTTTTAAAGACGTCAAAATTGAACAAAACCTCTGACCTGTGTGTGTGTGTGTGTGTGTTCATGTGTGTGTGTGTGTTCATGTTCATCATGTCTCGTCTGATTGGTCAGCCTCGATACAGCCTGAGGAGCAGAAGATCAGAGACTCACTGAGACGACACTTCCTGTTTGTTTTTATTTATTTTAAACACTCTCTCTCTCTCTCTCTCTCTCTCTCTCTCTCTCTTTCTCACACACACACACACACACACAGTTTTCATAAATAAATGTTTTGTGTTCTTAAACCAATAAAAATATCCTTTTCAAAATAAAAGCCTGACTCTTTCATTGGTCCGCTCTTGCCCAAAGTCAGCTGTGATTGGCTCCACCCACCGTGACCCTGACAAGGAGAGGTCACAGCTGATTGGGTGGATGATTTAATGATAATTAATGAGCGTCGAGGACGGTGGCGCCCTCTGCTGGACGACACAAGCGCTGACAGAAAAGAGGAAAGTTTCTTTCTGTTCAAATTTCAGCAGGAAAAAACAAAAGAGAAAATGAGAAACAGACGAGGAGGAAAGGAGGAGGAGGGCGGCTGGTCTGGGATCAGATGTCTGGGTGGAGGAGGAGGAGTTGTGGTGTCGGTCTGCAGCTCAGATCAGATTTTCACACAAAAGCCTGAAGCTGCAGAGAGAGAAAGACGACCAACCGCCTGTCTGTCTGTCTGCCCGCCTGTCTGTCTGTCTGTCTGGACTGAGAGAAGAAAAGTCTGAGGAGGAGAAGAACTCATGAGAACTAAAGTTGAAGCCTCTGAGCTGCAGCTGAGTCTGCACATTCTGGCCCGTCGGGTCTGGATCTGGCTCTGGTTCTGGTTCCTGGTCTGATGTGGGATCAGTGTGAACAGCAGAGCGGCAGCAGCAGCTGATCTGGATTTTATCGATCAATGATCACATGAGCTGGACTCAGCTGGACCCGGAGATGAAGAGGACAGAGAGAGATGCATGATGGGAGGGGGGGGGGGGGGGGAGGCGCCAACCGGTCGGGTTCTGACCCGCTCATGAACTCTCTACAAACAGGAAGTGACTTATTTCACGCACAAACCTTCAAAATAAGAGTTTCGTTTCTTGTCTGTGACGCTCAGAAACATGAAGAGGAAGTGACACACTCGTACCTGTGCAGGTGTCGGGATGCAGCTGAACCGACCTCGCAGCGCCCTGCTCGGGTTCAGCCCCCCTTCTCCTCCTCCTCCTCCTCCTCCTCCTCCCTCCTTCTCCAGTCAGTTCAACACCATGAGGTTCTCCTACCACCTGAGTACCACCTCAACGCTTCACAGCAGCGGCACCTGCAGGACAGGTGAGTCACTGCAGCTTCTGAGGGATTAATGTTGAATTCTGTCTGTCCTCTGGGGTCTTTGTCCTGCCCGACCACACCACCACCAACATGAACATCACCAACATGAACACCACCAACATGAATACCACCAACATGAACACCACCAACATGAACATCACCAACATGAACACCACCAACATGAACATCACCAACATGAACATCACCAACATGAACACCACCAACATGAATACCACCAACATGAACACCACCAACATGAACATCACCAACATGAACACCACCAACATGAACATCACCAACATGAACATCACCAACATGAACATCACCAACATGAACACCACCAACATGAATACCACCAACATGAACACCACCAACATGAACACCACCAACATGAACATCACCAACATGAACACCAACATGAACATCACCAACATGAACACCACCAACATGAACACCACCAACATGAACACCACCAACATGAACATCACCAACATGAACACCACCAACATGAACACCAACATGAACATCACCAACATGAACACCACCAACATGAACACCACCAACATGAACATCACCAACATGAACACCACCAACATGAACACCACCAACATGAACATCACCAACATGAACATCACCAACATGAACACCACCAACATGAACACCAACATGAACATCACCAACATGAACATCACCAACATGAACATCACCAACATGAACACCAACATGAACATCACCAACATGAACATCACCAACATGAACATCAACATGAACATCACCAACATGAACATCACCAACATGAACATCAACATGAACATCACCAACATGAACACCAACATGAACATCACCAACATGAACACCAACATGAACATCACCAACATGAACACCACCAACATGAACATCAACATGGACACCACCAACATGAACATCACCAACATGAACACCACCAACATGAATACCACCAACATGAACACCACCAACATGAACATCACCAACATGAACACCACCAACATGAATACCACCAACATGAACACCACCAACATGAACACCACCAACATGAACATCACCAACATGAACACCAACATGAACATCACCAACATGAACATCACCAACATGAACACCAACATGAACATCACCAACATGAACACCAACATGAACATCACCAACATGAACACCAACATGAACATCACCAACATGAACATCACCAACATGAACACCAACATGAACATCACCAACATGAACATCACCAACATGAACATCACCAACATGAACACCACCAACATGAACATCAACATGGACACCACCAACATGAACATCACCAACATGAACACCACCAACATGAATACCACCAACATGAACACCACCAACATGAACATCACCAACATGAACACCAACATGAACATCACCAACATGAACACCACCAACATGAACACCAACATGAACATCACCAACATGAACACCAACATGAACATCACCAACATGAACACCAACATGAACATACACCAACATGAACATCACCAACATGAACACCAACATGAACATCACCAACATGAACATCACCAACATGAACATCACCAACATGAACATCACCAACATGAACATCAACATGAACACCACCAACATGAACATCACCAACATGAACACCACCAACATGAATACCACCAACATGAACACCACCAACATGAACATCACCAACATGAACATCACCAACATGAACACCACCAACATGAACACCAACATGAACATCACCAACATGAACACCAACATGAACATCACCAACATGAACACCAACATGAACATCACCAACATGAACATCACCAACATGAACATCAACATGGACACCACCAACATGAACATCACCAACATGAACACCACCAACATGACCCAACATGAACCACCAACATGAACACCACCAACATGAACATCACCAACATGAACATCACCAACATGAACATCACCAACATGAACACCAACATGAACATCACCAACATGAACACCAACATGAACATCACCAACATGAACATCACCAACATGAACACCAACATGAACATCACCAACATGAACACCAACATGAACATCACCAACATGAACACCAACATGAACACCACCAACATGAACATCACCAACATGAACATCACCAACATGAACATCACCAACATGAACATCACCAACATGAACACCAACATGAACATCACCAACATGAACATCACCAACATGAACACCACCAACATGAACATCACCAACATGAACACCAACATGAACATCACCAACATGAACATCACCAACATGAACATCACCAACATGAACACCAACATGAACATCACCAACATGAACATCAACATGGACACCACCAACATGAACATCAACATGAACACCACCTACAGTACTACCAATCCTATAATGAGATCTCCAGCTGGAGCTGGCAGATGAATATGATGCTGCTGTTTTATGTAGACCTAGGCCAGAACTGTAGATTTGCACCAGAATGTGTATTAGAACCGTTCTTGTTATTAAGTTTCAACAGCTGTAATCAAATGACATGATGTGTCTGGTCAGACATGTGAAAAATGACACACGTGGTTTATGGCATGTTTTAGTGAGTGTCCTCCCAGCATGCAGTGCAGCAGCAGCAGCAGCAGCAGCAGATATGAATGAAGAGCTGACGGTTAAAAATAGACAAAGTGTGTTACTGTGAATAAACTGCTGCAGAGACCGCCCACCGACACACTGAGACACCCATACAGAACAGTGAGAGCTATTCATGTTTCTACTGATGTTTTTACTGGTTCATCTGTTGTTTCTACTGATGTTTCTACTGATGTTTCTACTGATGTTTCTATTGTTTGAACTGTGGTTTCTAGAGTTTCGACTGTTGTTTCTAAAGTTCAACTGTTGTTTCGACTGTTGTTTCTAGAGTTTGACTGTTGTTTCTTCTCTTGTTTCTAGAGTTTTGACTGTTGTTTCTAAAGTTTCGACTGTTGTTTCTAGAGTTTCAACTGTTATTTCTATAGTTTCGAGTGGTGTTTCGACTGTTGTTTCTCCTCTTGTGTCAAGTGTTTGACTGTTGTTTCTAGAGTTTCTACTGTTGTTTCGACTTGTTTCTAGAGTTTCGACTGTTGTTTCTAGAGTTTTGACTGGTGTTTTGACTTGTTTCTTCTTTTGTTTCTAGAGTTTGACTGTTGTTTCTAGAGTTTCGACTGTTGTTTCAACTGTTGTTTCTAGAGTTTCGACTGGTGTTTCGACTGTTGTTTCTAGAGTTTCGACTGGTGTTTCGACTGTTGTTTCTAGAGTTTTGACTAATGTTTTGACTTGTTTCTTCTGTTTCTAGAGTTTGACTGTTGTTTCTAGAGTTTCGACTGTTGTTTCGACTGTTGTTTCTTCTCTTGTTTCTAGAGTTTCAGCTGTTGTTTCTAGAGTTTCTACTGTTGTTTTGACTGTTGTTTCTAGTTTCAACTGCTGTTTCAACTGTTGTTTCTAGAGTTTCGACTGTTGTTCCTTCTCTTGTTTCTAGAGTTTGACTGTTGTTTCTAGAGTTTTGACTGTTGTTTGGATTGTTGTTTCTAGAGTTTCGACTGTTGTTTCGACTGAGGAGTTCATTGTCCTGGAGGTGTCCGGGTTATTCTCCAGCTCTGTCCACAGTCCAGACTGGCAAACTGAGCTAATGCATCACAGCACCGCTGGTTTGATTCCAGCCGGTGTCACACATCGCACGTGTCACACGTCCTACGCCTCATATCTGCCCTCACTTCCTGCCGGCCTCGACACTATCAGCTGTCTCACAAATATAAATAAAATGTCTGTCAGCAACATGAAACTGATGAACAGTTGATCTGTGTACACATGTGAAGGACACACACTCTCTCTCTCTCTCTCTCTCTTTCTCGTGGGGGATGGACAGCAGGCTTGTCGGTCAGTGGGTCGCTCACTGTTGATGTGGGGGAAGGGAATGTGTGTGTGTGTGTGTGTGTGAGAGAGAGAGAGAGAGAGAGAGAGAGAGAGGTCAGAGGTCAGCCTGTGGTTTTATCTCCACCCCTCTCAGATTATAACAGGGTGTGTTTGTTTTACCTTCACCCAGATGTGTTGAAGTGTTTGGGTGCATTTGTTTTTCAGCCTCAGAGAGAGAGAGAGCTAGGTGGAGTCTAACTGACAGTTCAGGAACCTGAGGGTGCGTTTAATTTGTCGTTTTTTCTTCTTCAGTAGTGTTTGTTTTATGTAAAGCTGACTGGTGTGGGTGCGTTTGATTCAAGCTTAGACACTTAAGACCTGGGGATGAGTTTGTTTTGATCACCCTGCGCTCTCTACAGGATCAGCAGCTCCATAACAGGGGTGTGTTTGTTTTTGTTCATCATGTTGTGCCCCAGCAGTGGGGGGGGGTTAGATCAACTTTGTGTCACTGCTGTCTTCTAATGAGGACCGCTTGTTTTGCTGCAAGGTCTCATTCATGAAATTTCATGTTAAACAACGCTTTACGGCACTAAGTCACACACCATCAACTATTTCACTGATTTTGGTGAAACTGGATCATATTTTATGGAGAAAATGTTTTCTGGTTTTCCCTCTGATGTCCTCCGGCTGCTCCGCCTCAACTCTCTGTGATTTACAGAGTTTCCTGATGGACAGTGAAGTAAACTGCTGACAACTGTAGCTGCTGTTAGCTCATGTTAGCTCAGTTTGTTAGTCAGGCTGCCCGGACTGTGAGCTCAGAGCACCGGGGAGTGTTAGTGTTTTACCACAGGCGTTTTGGACCACCAGGAAGAAGAAGAAGAAGAAGAAAAAGAAGAAAAAGAGGAGGAGGTTTACAGGCCTGGGGGAATGCTGACGGGGAGCGGAGCCAGTGTCGTGCCAGAACCGAAGCTGGGCGAGGGGGCAATGTAACCGGGCTCAGCAGCCTCCATAATGGCAGAGGAGAAAAGAAGGAAGAGGATATATAATTATATTATTGGGATGTTTGGAGTGTCGTGATATTAAAAATGAAATATTGATACGACGTTAATCATTTTGATACTTTTGAAAATCGACGTTGTTTCAGACGAACATCAGCAAGTCTGATATTAGCTTAGCTTAGGTTAGCATACAGAAATGATGGCGTAAGGCGACAGTTTGGATGTTTATCGTCTCCACACTGTAAAAAATGTCACTTCTTTTTTACAGTGGTTTTCTGTAAATTAACGATGATTTGAATCATTAACGAGTTTCTTGTGTTTTATCGTTTAATGTTTCGTGACATGCAGGTCTTCATGTGTACGTGTATGTTACATGTGATGAAGGTCATGTGATCACATCTCTCTCTCTCTAAATCTGTTGTCATGGAAACCAACATGGAGGAGAGAGAGAGAGAGACAGTTGGTGTGTCCTCTCTCTCTCTCTCTCTCTCTCTCTCTCCTCCCCCCTCCTCCTCTCCTCCTCTTCTCGCTCTCTGCCGCCGCCCGCCGCTCACACACCGGGCAGCCCTCTGAACCAAACCGAGCAGATCTAACCTACTTATCGGCGGTCAAGCTGCAGCCTGTCGGTGTGTCAGCCGGTCCGGACCGTCGGTGTGTCTGCAGGTCTGAAGCGTGCTGCGCTGGGCTCTGGTCCGGTCCGGTCCGGTCGTGTGTGTGTGTGTGTGTGTGTGTGTGTGTGTGTGTGTGTGTGTGTGCGCTGACCCGGTTTCTTCTCCGTGCTGTGGACCGGGAGAGCCGCTCTCTCCCCGCACCAACACTCTCTTTAATGACCGGATTTGTGCTGTGCTGCGCGGTGTACATGGACAGAAGCAGCCTGAGCAGAGGTGAGTCCCGCATCTGCACCGTGCCGCACACGCACACAGGCGCGCGCACATCTGCAGCCTCCTCATCTGAAATCATCGTTTGATGTTTGACGATGAAAACAGGTTCATCCTGATGGGGGGCGCGCACAGGCTGGCGTGCACGCGCACACACTGACCGACATCTCGCCGCAGTGAATGTAGGGTAGTCTGCACGAGACTGCGTCTGCCAGATGTGGCTCTGCAGGCACGTGACCGATGATTATTGATCCGATCAGCTGATCGATTCTCTGTCAGACACCCAGACCCGACACGACCCAGAACCCTGAGTCCAGGATCCAGAACCCAGAGTCCAGGATCCAGAACCCAGAGTCCCGTGCGTGCGTGCGAGCATTTGTGTGTATGTGCGCGCGTGCTCGTTGTATTGATTGAGTCCTAATCTGGATCGTGGATCCTGATTGGATGATGTGGATTCTGTGTTCTGCAGACAGACTGACACACCCCCTCCGTGCGCGCACACACACACACACACACACATGTTCTGGTGTTGGTCGTGTTCCCCGCCCGTCATCCGGATCATCAGGAGCTCTGACGGTATCAGAGATCCTTAAGACTGACTGGAACCACCCAACAGAACCTGATAACCAGACCTAGACTAGAACCTCAAAGACATAATGGGCCTCCTAAACCTTTGTCCAGACCCTGGAACCACCTCTTTGTTAGGACCACTAGAACCTTTTAATGGATCTCCAGAACCTCTTCAGTGATGACGAGAATATAAAGAAAAGATCATGTGGAACCTTGTGAACCAGCTCCTCTCCACCCCTCATGTTGTGGTCCGTTCTGGACCTTAACTGACCACCCTGCGGTTCCCAAGCCAAGTTCTTATGGACTCTGCTCATTTTACCAGAACCTCCTAAAGTACATCTAGAACCTCCTGATTACCAGAACTTCCTAAAGGACCACAAGGGCCTCCTAAAGGTCCACTAGAACCTTCTAAAGGTCCAATAGAACCTTCTAAAGGTCTACAAGAACCTCCTAAAGGCCCACTAGAATCTCCTTACGGTCCACTAAAACCTGCTAAAGGTCCACTAGAACCTCCTTAAGGTCCACTAGAACCTTCTAAAGGTCTACAAGAACCTCCTAAAGGTCCACTAGAACCTCCTTAAGGTCCACTGGAACCTCCTTAAGGTCCACTAGAACCTCCTTAATCCGTAACACACTAATCAAACGTTCATTTGTTCAGATGTTCATAGTTTTTTTTTAAGTTTGGGCGTCATGGTTTCAAACGAGAGTACACGTGTAGAACATGTACAGTATGCGTATACGTATCCATGGCAACGCAGCTCATGATATGAGCCATAAATCGTCGTGTGAGTGGTGAAATCTTTCCAACAACCTGTCGACGTCGACTCCAGAGAAGTTTGAGACCAAAGAAGAAGACGTGTGGTCGTCTTTTAGCTTTACACAGGAAACCCGGGTGGAAACCCGCCAAAATAAAATGATGAAAAGGTAATGATGTATATTTCTGGTTCTGGTTCTATTGGATCTACAATAAAAAGATCAGGACTTTATTTAAGAGTCCTCCTCAGTGTTTGGTTCTTGTTTGGATTTGTTCAGTGCTCTAAGAAGAACCAGCATGAAGCTGTCCATCAGTCGACGTCAGTCTGAGCCTTCAGTACCTTCGGTACCCTCCCCCAATGACCCCCCAGAATCTCACCAAAAAACTATAGAACTTCATAAAGTATCTTGAGAACCTCCTATGGGTCCGATAGAACCTCCTGAAGGCCCACTGGAACCTCTTCAGTGACCACAAGGGCCTCCTAAAGGTCCACGAGAACCTTCTAAAGGTCTACTAGAACATCCTTATGGTCCACTAGAACCTTCTGAAGGTCTACTAGAACATCCTTAAGGTCCACTAGAACCTTCTAAATGTCCACTAGAACCTTCTAAATGTCCACTAGAACCTTCTAAAGGTCCAACTTAACCGCCTGTTCTGTGAGGTAACATTCTGAAGTCTGCAAAGCATAGATCAATATAAACAGTGACTACGGATCAGAACCTCATAGAACCAGACTTCAATCCAACATCTGACTTCTCCAGACTATGATGTCACTGTGTCCAGGATTAGTTTAGCTTAGTTTAGCTTAGCATAAAGACCAGAAACAGTCTGAGCTACTGAACAGAACCGACCCAACAGAACCAACAGACCCAACACTGAATCCACAGACGGCTGAGACCTCTAATATTAATAGACCTTTATAAATAGACTACACACACACACACATCTGCTGTACATTAGCCTGTTGGTGTTTTCCCATGACCTCTCCCATCTCGTCTGGTTGGAGTTAGCAGCTTCAGATCTGGGTGAAGCTCCCGCCTCAAGTGTGACATCACATCCTGTTTCTGCTCTAAACTCCAAACATGGAGTTGCTCTCTACATCGTCTGCAGTGACCACATACACAACGTAACAAAGACGTAACAAGGCTTAACGAAGACGCCGGCTTAGCCTAGCTTCACCTGAACATGTATGACTGCTCACCTGTCTGTGTTTACTTCTGCACACAGACAGGTCAGTCACCCACGTCTGAGCATTATGGGTGAACCAGCCAATCACAAGAGACCTCGCCAAATACGTGACACTGGAGGAGGCGGAGTCAATACGTTTATCCATAACAGATGTTCCTGAAGTATTGACGATCAATCATGATTAATTAATGAGCCAGACAGACAGACAGACAGACAGACAGACAGACAGACAGACAGACAGACAGACAGGTCACAGACAGACAGACAGACAGACAGACAGACAGATAGACAGGTTTGAGATCAGATCCTCTTTCGTGTGTTATGATGAAGTCAGTCACTGGTTCATGTTTCCTTCTGGGACACGTGGCAAACTCCGTCATGGGAGTTGTAGTTGCTGACTGTTCAGATTCAGTTTGAATCTTTTTAATCAGCCAATCAGCTGTCGGCAAGCATCAGGATTCAGGCAATGAGCTGCAGCCGTGATAGACCACAAACACAACATGTGGAGACCAGAGAGCTCATGTGGAAGCTATTACAGTGTGAGTGAGTGTGTGTATGTGTGTGTGTGTGTAGGCTGTTTTTACAATCAGCAGATTGGATTTCATCCTGCTGTCCGCAAACTGCACACGTCTCTCTGTCTGTCTCTCTCTCTCGCTGTCTATCTGTCTGTCTGTCTCTCTGTGTCTGTCTGTCTCTGTCTGCTTTTATTTTGGTGGTGTGTGGGCATGTCCTTCCTGTCACATGGTCTCAGGTGTTGTCTCCTCCCCCCTCAGGTGCCCCCTCCTCCCCCAGCTGTCTGACTAAGAGTCTCTCTCTGGAGCCGCCCTGCTCACCGTGCAGCCACCAGGGGGCGCTGGAGGCCGACGCTCCCCAGCAGTCGAGCTCCGACCCGGGGCCCGGCTCCTCCTTTTCAGGCCCCGCCTCCCTAACGGAGCGCCGCGGCTCTGCTAATGGGCTGCTGCTCGTTAACGACACAGGACCGACGGTAACACCACCGAGCAAGAGCCGGCCGCCACTGCCCGGGCCGAAGCCTCAGGGTGAGCACCACCACTCATTTACATGTTTAATGTGATTTAATTAAGACATTGACAAGCTCATGACTCCGCCCACCACAGTTCCCCCAAAGCCCCCCCACCTCCAGCAGCAGGCGGGGGTGTCGAGGCCACGCCCCTGGGTTCCAGAGAAGCCCCTCCCCCCTCCGCCGCCCTGCAGGCCCCTCCCCGCAGACCCGCGGGGGGGGCGGACTCCGCCCACCCGCGCCGACGGCACTGCCTCCCCGACCTGCGTCCTGTCGCTCATCGAGAAGTTCGAGCGGTGAGTTGTGATTGGTCGGAGCAGCTGTGATGTCAGTAGTGACGTGATTGGCTGACGTGTCGTTTGTGTTTGTCGCAGCGAGCAGATCATCGTGGTTCCTGACATCACCGGGGGCGCTCTGTGTCCCCGCCTCCTTGACCCCGCCTCCTCCCGGCCTTCATCACCACCATCATCATCATCATCATCACCCGCCCCTCCTCCGCCCGATGAGGAGCCGCCCTCTGAGCTCAAAGGTCATGATGACATCACACCAGGGGGTGAGGGGGAGGAGGGAGACGACCATGGTGACCATGACGACCACGACAACCACGATGATGATGACGATGATGGCGATGATGAAGAGCTGGCGGCGGCGTGTCGTGACGGCCTCCATGAGAAGCGTCTCTCCATGGAGTCGGGTTACAGCGCCTCAGAGAAACACCTGGAGGACGACTTGGTTGCCGTGGAGATGAGGGAGCAACAACAGCAGCTGCCGCCGCCCCTCGACCAATCAGAACTCCCTTCCGAACGTCTGTCCCTCCCCTCCTCGCAGACGGACGGTAAGCTGGCCAATCGGGACAGCGGCATCGACAGCATCAGCTCGCCATCGCACAGTGAGGAGCTCTGTTTCGCTAGCGTGGATGATGGGGGCGTGGCTTACCCCTGCAGCCCCGCCCCCCTCCCCCGCCTCTCCAGCTCGTCCTCGTACGCGGGGGAGGGGGGAGAGGGGGAGGAGGGGGGTGGAGCCAGGAGGAGGAGGGAGTTCTCTGAGGAGGGGGACAGTGACCTCGACGAGGAGGAGGCGGAGCTAACGCTGGTGCTGCCGCCACCGAAGACAGACAGACAGGACTCTGCTGAGGTGAGACAGGTCACATGCTGAGGTCACATGTTCAGGTCACATGATCAGGTCACATGTTCAGGTCACATTATTAGGTCCACGTCAGGCATGTCTCTTTGTCTCCATCCAGCTGTCTGTCCAGCAGAGAGTCTTCAACATCGCCAACGAGTTGCTGCACACAGAGACTGCTTACGTCTCCAAGCTCCACCTCCTGGACCAGGTGAGTCATGAGCAACTAGCCAATCACAGAGAACCTCAGCTGACCGATGCTGTTACCGTGGAGACACTGGGGGACTGAAGCCTGGACTGTTTCTTTCTGCTCCTGCAGGTGTTTTGTGCCCGGCTCCTGGAGGAGGCCCGGACTCGATCCTCCTTCCCCTGTGACGTGGTCCAAGGAGTCTTTTCCAACATTTGCTCCATCTACTGCTTCCACCAACAGTTCCTGCTGCCGGCGCTGCAGAAACGCATGGATGAGTGGTCAGCACGCTTCTCTACTTCTTCTTCTTCTCTGCTGGTTCTCCTGCTGGTTCTCCTCCTGGTTCTCCTGCTCGTTCTCCTCTGGACATGCGTTGACTTCTTCCCTTTTTTGTCTGCAGGGACTCGAACCCACGGATCGGGGACATCCTACAGAAGCTGGCTCCGTTCCTGAAGATGTACGGGGAGTATGTGAAGAACTTCGACAGAGCCATGGAGCTGGTGAACACCTGGATGGAGAGATCAGCTCAGTTCAAGACCATCATCCAGGAGATCCAGGTCCAGGTTCCCTGATGCTGCAGGTGTTGGTGTGTGGTCCACCGGTTGTTCTGTGTGTTCATGTGTTGTTGTGGTCTCTGTGCAGAGGGAGGAGCGCTGTGGGAACCTGACCCTGCAGCACCACATGTTGGAGCCGGTTCAGAGGATTCCTCGCTACGAGCTGCTGCTCAAAGATTATCTGCACCGCCTGCCTGAGGACGCGCCGGACTACAGGGATGCCCAGAGTACGTAAAACAAACACACCTTTTAATAACTCTGACCTGCTGCAGTCAGATCGCTGCAGGAACACACCTGGAACCTGGTTCTTCTCAAACCTGAAGGTTCTCGTAGATCCTTGTGGTTCTCGCAGAACCTCGTGGTTCGTGGTTCTCGTAGATCCTCGTGGTTCCTGTAGATCCTTGTGGTTCCTGCAGATCCTCGTGGTTCTTGTAGATCCTCGTGGTTCTCGTAGATCCTCGTGGTTGTCGCGGAACCTCGTGGTTCTCGTAGATCCTCGTGGTTCTCGTAGATTCTTGTGGTTCCTGTAGATCCTCGTGGTTCCTGTAGATCCTTGTGGTTCTCGTAGATCCTCATGGTTCTCGTAGATCCTCGGGGTTCTTCCTGTGGTGAGCGTCCATCCTGTCCCTGTCTCTCTCTCTGCAGAGTCTCTGGAGTTAATCGCCACGGCAGCAGAACACTCCAACGCTGCCATCAGGAAGATGGTGAGTTTCATACAGTGACATCATCACCACATCAGGTCATGTGACAGCATGTCATTAACCTTCACACTTCTGATCACTCGTTAACTGACAGTGAGACAGGTTCTGATTTGGACAACCAAGCTTCACTCGTCAGACTTAAAACACACTGTTTGTCTTTTTTCCTGTCTGTCTGTCTGTCTGTCTGTCTGTCTCTCTCTCTCTGCCTGTCTCTCTCTCTGCCTGTCTCTCAGGAGCGGATGAGGAAGTTGTTGAAGGTGTACGAGTTGTTGGGAGGAGAAGAAGACATCGTTAACCCGACAAATGAACTCATTAAAGAAGGACACATCCTGAAACTGTCCAACAAGAACGGGACCACGCAGGACCGATACCTCATACTGGTACTCTGTCCTCTACTGTCTGCTACTGTACTCTACTGTCCTCTACTGTCCGCTACTGTCCGCTACTGTCCTCTATTGTCCTCTACTGATCTTTACTCTCCGCTACTGTCCTCTACTGTACTCTACTGTTCTCTACTGTACTCTACTGTCCTCTCCTGTACTCTACTGTCCTCTATTGTCCTCTACTGATCTCTACTGTCCTCTATTGTCCTCTATTGTCCTTTACTGATCTCTACTGATCTCTACTGTACTCTACTGTCCTCTACTGTCCGCTACTGTCCGCTACTGTCCTCTATTGTCCTCTACTGATCTTTACTCTCCGCTACTGTCCTCTACTGTACTCTACTGTTCTCTACTGTACTCTACTGTCCTCTCCTGTACTCTACTGTCCTCTATTGTCCTCTACTGATCTCTACTGTCCTCTATTGTCCTCTATTGTCCTTTACTGATCTCTACTGTACTCTACTGTCCTCTACTGATACCTCATACTGGTACTATGTCCTCTACTGTCTGCTACTGTACTCTACTGTCCTCTACTTTCCGCTACTGTCCGCTACTGTCCTCTATTGTTCTCTACTGATCTTTACTCTCCGCTACTGTGCTCTACTGTACTCTACTGTTCTCTACTGTACTCTACTGTCCTCTCCTGTACTCTACTGTCCTCTATTGTCCTCTACTGAGCTCTACTGTCCTCTATTGTCCTCTATTGTCCTTTACTGATCTCTACTGATCTCTACTGTACTCTACTGTCCTCTATTGTCCTCTACTGAGCTCTACTCTCCGCTACTGTCCTCTACTGTACTCTACTGTCCTCTATTGTCCTCTACTGATCTCTACTGTCCTCTACTGTCCTCTACTGATCTCTAGTGTCCTCTACTGATCTCTACTGTCCTCTATTGTCCTCTACTGTACTCTACTGTCCTCTACTGTCCTCTAGTGTCCGCTACTGATCTCTACTGTCCTCTGCTGTCCTCTACTGTACCCTACTGTCCTCTACTGTCCTCTATTGTCCTCTACTGTCCTCTACTGTCCGCTACTGTCCTCTACTGTCCTCTACTGTCCTCTATTGTCCTCTACGGTACTCTACTGTTCTCGACTGATATCTACTGTACTCTACTGCACTACTATACTCTACTGATCTCTACTGTCCTCTACTGTACTCTACTGATCTCTATTGTCCTCTACTGTCCTCTACTGATCTCTAGTATCCTCTAGTGTCCTCTACTGTACTCTACTGTCCTCTATTGTCCTCTAGTGATCTCTACTGTACTCTACTGATCTCTACTGTCCTCAACTTTCCTCTACTGATCTCTAGTGTCCTCTATTGTCCTCTACTGCACTCTACTGATCTCTACTGTCCTCTACTGATCTCTAGTGTCCTCTATTGTCCTCTACTGTACTCTACTGTCCTCTACTGATCTCTACTGATCTCCAGTGTCCACTACTGTACTCTACTGTCCCCTACTGATCTCTACTGTATTCTACTATCTGCTACTGTCCTCTACTGTCCTCTACTGTACTCTACTGTCCGCTACTGATCTCTAGTGTCCTCTACTGTTGATGAAACAGTTCTACTCGTAGTAGTTGTTGTACTAACCTGTCTCTCTCTCTCTCTCTTTCTCAGTTTAACGACAGGTTATTGTACTGCGTCCCAAAATTGCGTCTGATTGGTCAGAAATATGGTGTCCGAGCTCGCATAGATGTGGACGGAATGGAGGTGAGACACCACCTGTCCACCTGTCTCTCTCTCTCTCTGTTTGAGCACCTGCCTCTCTCTGTGTGTGAACACCTGTCTCTCTCTCCAGCTGAAGGAGACCAGCAGTGCTGCAGTTTCTAGAACTTTCCTGGTTTCTGGTAAACAGAGATCTTTGGAGCTGCAAGCCAGGTAACACACACACACACACACACACACACACACACACACACACTCTCTCACACACGCACGCACGCACAGACTTACACTATGGGGGGGCATTTTATGCCAGCACACTATACTGAAACGCCTTAAGCGCGTCGCCTACACCTGCATAAAGACTTAAACATACGCGTCCGATATGCGTGCGTACAGGCACACGTATTGCGTATTACACCAAATAATGAAGGGTGACGGGTGATAAGTGTCATGCCACATGCGAACGCAGCGGACGCCTGTGCGCACGCTCGTCTCATTGTACAAATAATTATTTACTTTATGATGACGAATTTTGAGTTTAACAGCTGCTTCGCTTCACAATTCAAGCAGTCCATGTATTACCAAGAGAGACTGATGTGACAATTTAGGCTGTTTCAGTCACACGTGCACACGTTCAGGCGTCTGAAGCGCTGGCTTTAGTACAATAGTGACACACGTTAACGCCTATAGCGTGTGCACGCCTATAACGGGATGTTGAGGTATATCAGGACTGTACCATTGCTCAGGCGCGAAACTGAGGAAGAGGCTGTGCATTTACGCACGAGGTACACTGGATCATCAGGACCTGACAGTTATTCATCTTCTATGTTCTGCAGCATATCTACACAGATCAGCTGTTACACATAGTCTCAGGTTCATACGGACTGTTTAGAAGAAAGCAGAACTTATAGATGAATCCCGAGCCCCATCAGAGCTGTCAGGATATTTTTTTTTTTAAGTAGCTGAAATTATTTTATTATTTTTATCCCTTTCACCCTTGCCTTTTTTTCGTTTCGAACAAAAAACAATAAACAGACCGGTTTTTCCATTTTTTTGTTGTCTGAATCAAAATTGAAAAACCGAGAAAACCGAATTCAAATAAAGGTCTGATTTTGGTTTCTGTAAATGCCTCTTTTCATCTTTAATCTCGTAAAGAAGGTGAAGAAAAGTAAAACAGGTGAGCTTCACGGAAGTCCAAGTAGCCTTAATGTGGGCCTTTCAAAAAAAAGTCAAGAGAATAAAGTGAACCTGAGGCAGCTGGGAGCTCAAGCTCCTCAACACTGCTTGAATTGTGAAGCGAAGCAGCTGTTTAACTCAAAATTCGTCATCATAAAGTAAATAATTATTTGTACATTGAGACGAGCGTGCGCACAGGTGTCCGCTGCGTTCGCACGTGGCACGGCACGAATGACCCCTCGCTATTTTATTTCCACAAACACTACACAGTGTGTGCCTGTACGCTCATGTAGAATTGTACTTAACAGTCACGCGTGGTCTTCATGTCACGTATTTGAGGCGTAGTTCACCCGTCACGCACCCGTCACGTAGGCGTATGCGCAACAACGCGTGTGCAGCGTCTGCGTGACGCCTACGTGACGCCCGTCTGTCCATTGAAAGTGAATGGAATTTACACGCGCACGTTAGACGTTTGATGTCATCGCATAGGCGCTGTACACGCGGTTAGTATAGTGTGCTGGCATAAAATGCCCCCCATAATACACACACACATGCACACACACACAGTGTTGACGTTGTGTGTGTGTTTGTAGGACTGAAGAGGAGAAGAAGGACTGGATTCAGGTCTGTTGTACCTTCATGTTTTTCACCTTTCTGCAGTGATGTCACAGGTGTACTCTGTGACATCACTGGTGGGTGTGGTTACAGGTGTACAAAGTGTAAATAAACTTTTGTGTTCGTGTCTTCAGGCCATCCAGGCGACCATCCAGAAACACGAGCAGACCGTGGAGAGTTTCAGACACCTGAACTGTTCCCTACGAGACGACGAGTCCACGCCACCTCACTCCCCGGTAACATCCACACTGATACAATGACACCTGACAACAGACCACAGAACAGACAGAACAGACAGAACAGACCAGAGAACAGACAGAACAGACAGAACAGACCAGAGAACAGACAGAACAGACAGAACAGACCAGAGAACCGACAGAACAGACAGAACAGACCAGAGAACAGACCAGAGAACAGACAGAACAGACAGAACAGACCAGAGAACAGACAGAACAGACAGAACAGACCAGAGAACCGACAGAACAGACAGAACAGACCAGAGAACAGACCAGAGAACAGACCAGAGAACAGACAGAACAGACAGAACAGACCAGAGAACAGACAAAACAGACAGAACAGACCAGAGAACAGACCAGAGAACAGACAGAACAGACAGAACAGACCAGAGAACAGACCAGAGAACAGACCAGAGAACAGACAGAACAGACAGAACAGACACAGCAGATGTCAGTTGTTTGTAACTCCTCACCTCCACCTTCTGTGTCAGAGCTGTGTTGAACTCGGTAAAAGAGCTCCGACTCCGATCAGAGAGAAGGAAGTGACTCTGTGTATGAAGTGTCAGGAGCCGTTCAACTCCATCACCAAGAGACGGCACCACTGCAAGGCCTGTGGACACGTACGTACACCTGTACACACCTGTCCACACCTGCACACACCTGCACACACCTGTCCACACCTGCACACACCTGCACACACCTGCACACACCTGTACACACCTGTAGATGTTGGTCAGCTGACTGTCTGTCTGTGTTGAATCCAGGTGGTTTGCGGAAAGTGTTCAGAGTTTCGTGCTCGTCTTTCGTACGACAACAACCGAACCAACCGTGTTTGTGTCGACTGCTACGCCATGCTGGTGGGAGTGTCGCCTACACCCGCCACGCTGACCAGCAGCACCCACAGGAGGCGCTCCATCCTCGAGGTTAGTGTGACATTACTGTGACCTCACTGTGACATCATGAGTGTAGTGGAGTGAGCACCTTCACCTGTAACAGGAACAATCAAACGGACGCCCTCTTCGCCACTGTCTCTCGTTGCCATAGAAACAGGCCTCGCTGGCAGCAGAGAACAGTGTGATTTGTAGTTTTCTGCACCACATGGAGAAAGGAGGCGGGCGGGGCTGGCAGAAGGCGTGGTTCGTCATCCCTGAAAACGAGCCGTTGGTTCTCTACATCTACGGAGCTCCACAGGTAGGCGTAGTCCAACAGGTAACAACCTGTCAACAGGTAACACTGATGATACTATAATACCCATAATGCACTCTGAGGACTGTATTTATCATCTTCCCTCCAGGACGTGAAGGCGCAGCGCAGCGTGCCTCTGATTGGCTTCGACGTCTCCCTTCCTGAGTCATGTGACCGCCTGGAGCGACGCCACGCCTTCAAGATCTCCCAGAGTCACCTGACCCTGTACTTCAGCGCGGAGGGGGAGGAGCTACAGCGGCGATGGATGGACATCCTGTCGAGGGCCGGCAGGGGGGAGGAGCATCAGATCAACCAGCCAATAGTGGAGAGTCTGGAGGAGGAGGGGGAGGAGTTAGCAGCTGGAGTGGAGGTGGACAACACGTGATTCTATTGGACGAGGACAGGCGGCGATGATTAAGGCAGGGTCGATAAATGAAGATCAATCTTTATTGGACACACACACACACACACACACACACACACACACACACTGACACACACTCACTCTGTGTATTTAAAGTTGCGTGCTTCATCTGCATGATTCCTCCCCTCCGTCATCACAACATGGCGTTTCTCTCTCACCTTTTGTCTCACCTGAGGTGGGCGGAGCTGTAAATTCTCACAGGAACAGATTGACCCCCATCAGCAGCCTGCTGCGTTCTGATTGGTTTCCTAAAAGCACATTGATCGAACTGCAGCTCCTGACTTTGTTTTTACTGTTTCTCTGAAGGTCGGTGGACTGAACTGACACACTGACGTCCTCACAGTTTGAGTTGCTCGAGGGTTCCCACGTTCCTCACGTCCACAGAAACACTTCAGGTTCCTGTACAGACCAATGAAACCCTGTCGTGAGGGACTGGACTCTACCTGGACGCAAAGACCTGCACCTTGCTGCCCCTTGCAGCTTACGTCCAACGTTAAGTGTAAAAAGGCAGAAGAAGCTTTGATGTTGAAGCTGAGAAGATGAAGGACGTGGACGTGGTTCTGTCCATGGATGGTGTGGACGATCTGGACATGTTCACATGAAAAATGTTTTTGCTGTAGAGGTCCAGGTTTTGGATGAAGCTCATGTCCTGTCACCAAAACCACCGTCTGGTTCTGCAGGATCTTCAGAAACCTGATGAAGTCAAACTTCAGCCTGAAAACAAGATGAAGGACGAGGTGAAGAACAAGGTGAAGGACGAGATGAAGGACAAGCTGAAGAATGAGGTGAAGGACGAGATGAAGGACGAGGTGAAGGACGAGGTTCTTCCTGGTTTTCTGGTTTTCAGACTGTTGAAGAAACGCGGTGAGATTTTTGAAACAGACTGACGCATCGTCTTTGAATGCACCTCGTTTGAACCTTGCTGCTGCTGTCCAACCTCCAAACCTGCAAGCCGAGTCACCTGTCTGGAAGTGAACTACATTTCCCAGCAGCCTCTGCTCTGAGGCGTGTACTCATTTTACCCTGAAGCCTCTCGGCCACCTGCTGGTAAAGTCAGGTACTGCAGGGAGGGCGGTCAGGTCATCAGGGTCCAGAAGAAACGTCCGTCAAACGTTCAGCCTGTGACGTCAGTTTCAGTTGATCTACACATTAATATTCATATTTATTAATATTTATATTCTTCACATTAAAACACAAACAGATTCAGCAGACATCTTTGATCATTAAACTGAATCTTTTTGTGTTTTTCGATAAATCGATCGATTGAACTGAAGATGATGATCACATATTAATATATTATATATTATATCACATTAATCAGCTGAGACGAGGCCTCTGCAGGACCCTGATGATCCGGTCCAGGTCATGGTGGGTGGGGTCTCTGACAGGAACCAGTCCAGGAGTCCAGACCGGACTGAGACCCTTCATGTTCTGGACGGGTCCACGTCAGGAGGTTCTCCCTGGATGTTGACATGAATCCAGAGTTTAGATGGAGCCGGTCTTGTTGTTCCTGTCGTGTTGCCGTGGTTCAGTCCTCCTCTCCATGTCGATGAACTCCTTTTGAACAGTCTTTTGAAGTGTTTTGATAGTGAACAAAAAAAAACAAATATTATTATTATTATCATTGTTCCACCTGAAAGACTTCTTCTTCTTCTTCTTCTTCTTCTTCTTCTTCTTCTTCCTGTTGGATATTTACGTGTTTGAGTCGGGTTGTGTTTGATGTTTGCTCGATGCAAGAAGAAAAGTTTTTGTAAATATAATTTATTCTCCTGCAACCTGTCGGTCATGTGACTGTGTAAAGGTTAAAGGTCACCGCTCGCTGCTCCTCCACACAGCCGGAGCCAAACACACAAGCTGTGTCCCAATTCAGGGGCTGCATGCTTCGAAGGACGCGGCCTTCGTGGCTTTCAAAGGCAACTCCTTCTGAGAGACCTTCGAGGCGGTCTAGCCTTCGAAGCATTTCCTGGTTGCGTCACCAGCTGCGTCACCTGCCGTCAGTTGGTACTTTGTAACGTAGCCGTTGCCTGTCAGTTAGTCGTCAGTTGAGAAAATGAAGAAAAAACAGACAGAAGAAAGTATAAGAAAGAAGAATGAAGTATAACATATAATAGTGATAATCCTAAACGTAGCTCTTTATTCAATCCAATCGTTTAACTAGACTTTGAAGTTTTACAGTCTGGAAATAAAGCAGGGATAATAAAAGTAATAAAATATAAGTCATTAGTAAAAGTATAAGTAGTAATAAGTAAAAGTAATTAAATATAAAAACCCAATACTTACATTTAATATTATTATTAAATGTATTATTCATTATTAGGTATTATTCATCACCGCTTGGTGTCGCCATTGTATTTTTCCCAGCACTGAACAGCGGCGCGCAAAGGATCTTGGGATATGGGAGGCCGCGAAGGATAGTTGCGGTGCATCCTCCAAAAAGAGGGAAAAGAAGGACGCATTTGAAGGACACATTTGAAGGACGCATTTGAAGGAGCCTTCGAATTGGGACAGCCTTCGCGCGGCGTTGTGACGTAATCGGCCTTCAAATGCGTGCTTCGAAGGGTGCAGCCCCTGAATTGGGACACAGCTACAGTCTGGGTTTCAGCGGCGGCCATGTTGGCTCCACAGGTGAAGGTTAAAGGCTAAAGACGGACATCAGCTGTTCACATGGACGACCACACAGTTAGCATTTAACTAGCTAGCTGCTAACATTTAAGACTGAGAGGAGCTAACAACAGCACAATGCTAACCGTGGCTGAATGCTAACTATGTGCTATGCTAAGCTAATAGGTTGATAACTAGCTGAACTTAAAACCAGCTGTTGTTCAGTTAGCATTTGTCCCGTTTGTTGTCAGCCAACCAGATTTCACATTTCAGTGTAAACATCTCATACCTTCTGAGCTTTGATGAAGCTATGCTAGCACTTCCCCCCTGCTTCCAGTGTTTGTGCTAAGCTAGGCTAAACAGACAGAAACTGATGTCCATGTGAAACGTGACTTCCTTTAACGTCTACCTCAGCTCTGTGAGCGAGCCTTGAGATAAACATACGACGAGCGGTGGGTCATGTACTGATCACATACATGTGTATGTACTTAGCGTGTTCCTGGATGGTTCCACCACAGAGAGCTAACATGGTGCTCCGTCTGTGCGTGGCTCTGGCTGTCACAGTGTGTTTTTAGCGTGTTTTTTGGTGTGTAAAGCAGACTGTGTTGTCCTCTCCTCCCGCGGTGGGAATGGAAGGAAATGGCCAGTAACTCATCGTCATCACCAGCTGATCGATGAGGTGAAAAAAGAGCAAACTGTGTCGGACACATTGATTCTTTTGATTCTTTTTCTGAGATTTTGAGACCGGTCCTGACTGGTTTGTACTGGTTCTGACCAGTCCTGACTGGTTCTGACCAGTCCTGATTGTACTGGTTCTGACTGGTATGATACGGTTGAACAGTGGTATTGTATCAGTCCAGTGTGCACTTTCTCTTCATGTGCCAAAGCACGTATTCAAAACAGTATTCAGTCGTGAAGATCTGCGTTACGTATTTAAATATGTTGTGTGCTGGAAACCAGTTTGACCCGGTTCTAACCAGAGACGAATGCAATGAATGGAAGAGTTCAGACCTGCTCGTGTCCTGAGATTACTTCTGTTATGACTGTATGATGCTATGCTACGATGCTATGCTACAATGCTATGCTATGATGCTGTGCTACGATGCTGTGCTACGATGCTCTTGGCGCTACATTAATAAAGTTGAATTTGTGATAAGAGATTCTTAAAGATTGGCCTAGGAGGATCGACCAATCAGAGCGAGCTCCAGCTTTGATGTCAGCTCCTCAGTTTAACAAGCTAACGTAGATTAGCGTGTTAGCTAACCCTTTGTGAGTGACCTGGCTTGTTGTTTACAGGTGAAGTCAGAGCTGATTGGTTAATGCAGACGAGCAGCTAACGAGATGTTTGAGCGCTTCACTTTAAATTTAAATGAATCGTCTCTCGTTAGAACCCGTCATCACTTCTTCACGTATGATCAAAGTTTGTTGGTTTAACGTTGGTTTAACGTTGGTTTAACGTTTACAGAGTTGTTGTTTTCTTTTCACTTCCTGTCTGGATCCGGATCTTACTCTTCCCCCTCACGGCGCTCTGAACTGTCATTGGCTGCTGGCTGTTACCATGGAGACGTGATGAAGCTGCATGAAACGGAGCCGTTCAGGAGCTCCTGACTCGTTACCATAGTAACCACTCAGCGTGTTCCCACGGTAACCACCAGGCAGGCTCCCCGTCCTCATTCCCCGGCATCGCCATGGTGACCAACTCCTCGGCTACGTGGGGCTGAGCTGCAGGTCCTGCGTTACCACAGCAACCAGCGGACTGTGGTCACCATGACAACAGGGTTCACCATCATCACATCTGTGTCCAGGCTAACAGCAGCGTGGTCGTGGTTTTTATTGATTATGGAGTATTCATCGATTGATTGATTGATTGATTGATTGATTGATTGAAGTTATTGGTTAGTGGCCGGCCACTGCCTTCCTGTTTCCCATCATGCACCTGTGTATGAAAATAAAAAGGTTATAAATGAAATAAAGACGAAAAAATGACTCAGAAACAGACTGTTCACCTTTATTATAGATTATACATTATATATATTATACATACATTATATGTGTGTGTGTGTAATCTGACATGTTTTTTTCTTTTATCATATTTCTGATTTCCCGCCTCTCTCTGTCCTCTGATTGGACGGCTCTCCTGTCAGTCAGAGCTCAGCCGATCAGTCGTGGCTGGCTGATGTCATGTGGGATTTCCCCAGCCCCGCCCCCTCTCACTCTCGTTTCCCGTAACTGAAGACAAAAACAAACAAGATGGCGGACTGTGAACTCGGAGGCTCTCATTGGCTGTCAGTGAACTATTGGCTGCTCATGAGCAGAGCAGCAGCTTATTGGTCCAGGACAGACCAGTCCAGGCGGTAAGACCCGCCCGCTGAAAGAGAGACAGACATAGAAACAGAACAGATAGAAAAGACGAGAGAGAGAGACAGGCAGAGAGAGAGAGAGGCAGGCAGGCAGGCAGAGAGAGAGAGACAGGCAGAGAGAGAGACAGGCAGGCAGAGACAGACAGGCAGGCAGAGAGACAGGCAGGCAGAGAGAGAGAGAGACAGGCAGAGAGAGAGACAGGCAGGCAGAGAGAGACAGGCAAGCAGAGAGACAGACAGGCAGGCAGAGAGAGAGACAGACAGACAGAGAGAGAGACAGGCAGGCAGAGAGAGAGAGACAGACAGACAGAGAGAGAGACAGGCAGGCAGGCAGAGAGAGAGAGACAGGCAGAGAGACAGGCAGGCAGAGAGAGAGACGGGCAGAGACAGAGAGAGAGAGAGACAGGCAGGCAGAGAGAGAGACAGGCAGAGTGAGAGAGAGACAGACAGACAGAGAGAGAGACAGGCAGGCAGAGAGAGACAGACAGACAGACAGACAGAGAGACAGGCAGAGAGAGAGACAGGCAGGCAGGCAGGCAGAGAGAGAGAGACAGGCAGAGAGACAGGCAGGCAGAGAGAGAGACGGTCAGAGACAGAGAGAGAGAGAGACAGGCAGGCAGAGAGAGAGACAGGCAGAGTGAGAGAGAGACAGACAGACAGAGAGAGAGAGAGACAGGCAGAGAGAGACAGGCAGGCAGAGAAAGAGACAGGCAGAGAGAGAGAGAGAGACAGGCAGAGAGAGACAGGCAGGCAGAGAAAGAGACAGGCAGAGAGAGAGAGAGAGACAGGCAGAGAGAGACAGGCAGGCAGAGAAAGAGACAGGCAGAGAGAGAGAGAGAGAGACAGGCAGAGAGAGACAGGCAGGCAGAGAAAGAGACAGGGAGAGAGAGAGAGAGAGAGAGAGAGACAGGCAGAGAGACAGTGCAGAGTAATTTTGAAGAGCACTTTTATTTTGAAGGGCTCTCGGTGTGTGTTTCCGATCTGTTCGGTGTGTTTCTGTGCTCACAGCTGCGCCGCAGACAGAGAGAGAGAGAGAGAGACAGACAGTCTGTCTGCGGGTCAGTGTGCGGGCTGTGAGCTGGACTCGAACCTGTGACCCGGTTCTGTTCGGACTGTGGGACTGGAGCATGCTGTGATTTCACGTCGATCCCGCGGTGGCTGCTGAGAAGTAAAACGTTTCAGTCGGTCTGTCTGTCTGTGAGTGAGTTTGTGGAGAAATGTCAGCCGTCAGCACCGACCAGGTCCAGAACCGAACCGGTGCCGAGCCGGAGGAGCAACAGGCCGGGATCCTTCAGCCGCAGACCGTGTTTGTCATCCTGGACTCGGCTGAAGCGCTCAACCTGGTCCGGTGAGTCCGGAAGTTCTGGAAAGTACCGTTACTACTGAAAGTAAATGGTAAATGGACTGTACTTATATAGCGCCTTTCTAGTCTTCTGACCACTCAAAGCGCTTTACAGGACATGTCTCATTCACACATTCACACACTGATGGCATTGGCTGCCATGCAAGGTGCCAACTGCTCATCAGTTTGAGGAGCTAACCATTCATACACACACGTTCACACACGTTCACACACGTTCACACGATCATCTGATTAGTGGACGACCCGCTCTACCTCCGAGCCACAGCTGCCCCGTCACAGGGATCTCTGACATCACAGTCCAGAGACTGTCTATCTGTCTGTCCTCACCTGTCTGACTGACTGTCTGTCTGTCCTCACCTGTCTGACTGACTGTCTGTCTGTCCTCACCTGTCTGTCTGTCTGACTGTCTGTCCTCATCTGTCTGTCTGTCTGTGTCTGTCTGTCTGTCTGTCTGTCTGTCTGTCCTCACCTGTCTGTCTGTCTGACTGACTGTCTGTCCTCACCTGTCTGTCTGTCTGACTGTCTGTCCTCACCTGTCTGTCTGTCCTCACCTGTCTGTCTGTCTGTCTGTACTCACCTGTCTATCTGTCTGTCTGTCTGTCCTCACCTGTCTGTCTGACTGTCTGTCCTCACCTGTCTGTCTGTCTGTCCTCACCTGTCTGTCTGTCTGACTGTCTGTCCTCACCTGTCTGTTTGTCTGTCTGTCTGTCTGTCTGTCCTCACCTGTCTGTCTGACTGTCTGTCTGTCCTCACCTGTCTGTCTGTCTGACTGTCTGTCCTCACCTGTCTGTCTGTCTGTCTGACTGTCTGTCCTCACCTTTCTGTCTGTTTGTCCTCACCTGTCTGTCTGTCTGTCTGTCTGTCTGTCTGTACTCACCTGTCTATCTGTCTGTCTGTCTGTCCTCACCTGTCTGTCTGGCTGTCTGTCTGTCCTCACCTGTCTGTCTGACTGTCTGTCTGTCTGTCTATCTGTCTGTCTGCCTGTCTGTCTGTCCTCACCTGTCTGTCTGTCTGTCTGTCTGTCTGTCCTCACCTGTCTGTCTGTCTGTCCTCACCTGTCTGTCTGTCTGTCTGTCTGCCTGTCTGTCTGTCTGTCTGTCCTCACCTGTCTGTCACACAGACATCACGTGATCAGACTGAACTCCTTTAAAAATAATTTGTTATCACACTGTGATGAAAAAGTTCTCTGGACATTCTCTGGATGTTCCACTCTGACCTGCTCTGTTTGAGTCTTCAGAGTCACTTTAACCTGTCTGTCTGACCTGTGACAAACACACATAAACATAAACACACACACACACACACACACACACACACACACACAAACATGAATTATGTGAGACAGAAAGTAAAAGTAAACAAACTGTCTGTCTGTTTCTGCTGAGTCATTTCCTTTCTCAGAGTCTGTCTGTCTGTCTGTCTGACCTGTCTCTCTCTCTCTTTCTCTCTCTGACCTGTCTCTTTCTCTCTGACCCGTCTCTCCCTCTGACTTGTCTCTTTCTCTCTGACCTGTCTCTCTCTCTCTGACCCGTCTCTCTCTCTCTCTCTGCCTGTCTCTCTCTCAGGGTGGAGTCTGGTATTGTTGCTGACATCGAGGTCGACAGTTTGTTGCCGTCAGACTGTGACACCTTCTATCAGATCAAGAGTCAGCCAATCAGCATCAGGTGACCTCTGACATCACAGGGACCTCTGACATCACAGTGACCTCTGACATCACAGTGACCTCTGACAACACAGTGACCTCTGACAACACAGTGACCTCTGACATCACAGTGACCTCTGACAACACAGTGACCTCTGACATCACAGTGACCTCTGACATCACAGTGACCTCTGACAACACAGTGACCTCTGACAACACAGGGACCTCTGACATCACAGTGACCTCTGACATCACAGTGACCTCTGACAACACAGTGACCTCTGACAACACAGTGACCTCTGACCTGGTCCTCGTTCAGGTTTTGATGTCACGTTTCTGACTGAAGGTATGATGACATGTGATGAAAGATGATTGGTTAACAGGAAGTTCTCTCTCTGCAGCACGGCGGCATCATCATCTTTATCATCATTATCATCACTGCCCGCAACCATGACGTCCAGGTAACACACAACTACACAACAACTACACAACTACACAACAACTACACACAACTACACAACAACTACACAACTACACAACAACTACACACAACTACACAACAACTACACAACTACACAACAACTACACACAACTACACAACAACTACACACAACTACACAACAACTACACAACTACACCACACCTACACACAACTACACAACAACTACACAAGTACATAACAATTACACACAACTACACAACAACTACACGACAACTACACAACAACTACACACCACTACACAACAACTACACAACTACACAACTACACAACTACACAACAACTACACAACTACACAACAACTACACGACAACTACACAACAACTACACAACAACTACACAACTCTCCTCCTCTCCTCCTCTCTCCTCTCCTGCAGGGTTTTGCTGCGTCAGGATTTGATGCGTCAGCAAGCTCTGGAGGAGGAGCAGAAGGAGGCGCAGCAGCAGCCCCTCCGCTCAAATGACTCGTCCTCCCCCATCTCTGTCTCTGTGTCCTCCTCCTGCAGACCTCCTGCTCAGGTCCCTGTGGAGGTGCTGAAGGTACGAGGAGGAGGAGGAGGAGGAGGAGGAGTTTCAATGAAACACTAACATCCTACATTTCCACAGTGCACCTTGTCATCTGTTCTGAACAGCCCCTCCCCCTGTGTCTCTCAGGTGCAGACTCACCTGGAGAACCCGACCAGGTATCACATCCAGCAGGCCCAGAGGCAGCAGGTGCGTCACTACCTGTCCACCACACAGACAGCCAATCAGGAGCCTGCTGGACAGGCACCAAGCCACTCCCCCCAGCCAGGCTCCGCCCCCAAAATACAACCTGCAGACAACAGCCAAAAAACAAAGGTAAGACCCCGAGACCAGACTAAGACTAAGACCAGGACAAGACTAAGACCAAGACCAGACCAAGACCAAGACCAAGACTAAGACCAGGACAAGACTAAGACCAAGACCAAGACCAGACTAAGACTAAGACCAAGAGCAGGACCAGACCAAGACTAAGACTAAGACCAAAACCAGGACCAGACCAAGACTAAGACTAGGACCAGGACCAGACCAAGACTAAGACTAGGACTAGGACCAGGACCAGACCAGGACTAAGACTAAGACCAAAACCAAGACCAGGACCAGACCAAAACTAAGACTAAGACTAAGACCAAAACCAGGACCAGTTCCACAGAGGGTCCTCTTGGTGCTCACAGTTCAGTTTTCAGTAAGCTGACTCAGCAGATTCACTCTCCTTCCTGTCTGAGTCACAATCTGCTGAGTCAGCTGTTCCAGAGGATCTGAGTCGGCAGAACACGCTGTTTCAACACGCCACACCTCACACACATTACATCCACCAGAACCCAGAATGTCAGGGTCTGCGTGTTCATGACAGAACACATGTGAACACGTGAACATCAGGGTCTGCGTGTTCCCTGGCGTTCATGCGTGTTCACGACAGAACATGCGTGAACATACCTGATGACCATGTGACATCAATCACATTGGTTTGACTCTGATCACATCTGATCTGTGATTGGTTCATTCAGATGGAGGAGACGGTCATCGATGACATCATCAGCCTGGAATCGAGCCTGAATGACGAGTTTCTGACGCTGATCGACTCAGGACTGCAGCTCGCTAACACGGTAACACATGCACAGAAAACATGCAGGGACCATACAGGAAACATGCAGGAAACATGCAGGAAACATACAGGAAACACACAGGAAACACGCAGAAAACACGCAGAAAACACACAGGAAACATACAGGAAAAACGCAGGAAACATACAGGAAACACACAGAAAACATCCAGGAAACACACAGAAAACACACAGGAAACACACAGTAAACACGCAGGAAACAGACAGGAAACACGCAGGAAACACACAGAAAACACGCAGGAAACACACAGGAAACACGCAGGAAACATACAGGAAACATACAGGAAACACACAGGAAACACACAGGAAACACGCAGGAAACACACAGGAAACATTCAGGAAACATACAGGAAACAAGCAGGAAACATACAGGAAACACGCAGGAAACCTACAGGAAACACACAGGAAACATGTAGAAAACACGCAGGAAACATACAGAAAACACACAGGAAAACACGCAGGAAACACGCAGGAAACATACAGGAAACACAGGAAACATGCAGGAAACACACAGGAAACACGCAGGAAACACAGGAAACACGCAGGAAACATGCAGGAAACATGCAGGAAACACATAGGAAACGTACAGAAAACACACAGGAAACACACAGGAAACACGCAGGAAACACACAGGAAACACACAGAAAACACACAGGAAACATGTGGTAAACACGCAGGAAACATACAGGAAACACGCAGGAAACATGTAGGAAACATACAGTAAACATATAGAAAACACACAGATAACATGCAGAAAACACACAGGAAACATACAGGAAACACGCAGAAAACATACAGGAAACACGCAGAAAAAACACAGGAAACATACAGGAAACACACAGGAAACATACAGAAAACACGCAGGAAACAGACAGGAAACACGCAGGAAACACACAGGAAACATGCGGGAAACACATAGGAAACACGCAGGAAACACATAGGAAACACGCAGGAAACATGTAGTAAACACGCAGGAAACATACAGGAAACACGGAGGAAACATGTAGGACACATAGAGTAAACATATAGAAAACACACAGATAACACGCAGAAAACACACAGGAAACATACAGGAAACACACAGGAAACATACAGAAAACACGCAGGAAACAGACAGGAAACACGCAGGAAACATACAGGAAACACGCAGGAAACACACAGGAAACATGCAGGAAACACGCAGAAAACACGCAGGAAACACACAGGAAACACGCAGGAAACACACAGGAAACATACAGGAAACACGCAGGAAACATACAGGAAACACGCAGGAAACATACAGGAAACATGCAGGAAACATGCAGGAAACACATAGGAAACACGCAGGAAACACATAGGAAACACGCAGGAAACATGTAGTAAACACGCAGGAAACATACAGGAAACACGCAGGAAACATGTAGGACACATAGAGTAAACATATAGAAAACACACAGATAACACGCAGAAAACACACAGGAAACATACAGGAAACACGCAGAAAACATACAGGAAACACGCAGAAAATATACAGGAAACACGCAGGAAACATACAGGAAACACGCAGGAAACATACAGGAAACACACAGGAAACACGCAGGAAACTCACAGGAAACATACAGGAAACACGCAGGAAACACACAGGAAACACGCAGGAAACGTACAGGAAACACGCAGGAAACGACAGGAAACACGCAGGAAACACACAGGAAACATGCAGGAAACATACAGGAAACATGCAGGAAACACACAGGAAACATGCAGGAAACATACAGGAAACATAGAAAACACACAGATAACATGCAGAAGACACACAGGAAACATACAGGAAACAGGCAGGAAACACACAGGAAACACGCAGGAAACATACAGGAAACACAGGAAACACACAGGAAACACAGGAAACACACAGGAAACATACAGGAAACACACAGGAAACACAGGAAACACACAGGAAACACACAGGAAACATACAGGAAACATACAGGAAATACGCAGGAAACATGCAGGAAACATGCAGGAAACATACAGGAAACATGCAGGAAACACACAGGAAACACGCAGGAAAAACGCAGGAAACACACAGGAAACATACAGGAAACATGCAGGAAACACAGGAAACATGCAGGAAACATACTGGAAACACTCAGGAAACATACAGGAAACACAGGAAACATGCAGGAAATATACAGGAAACAACCACTAACCCTAACTGCTAACTTTAACATGCTATCTTTGACATGCTTATGTTGCTAACTGAACCTTTGGGCCTGATGTAGCTTCCCGTGCAGTTAGCGTGTTGTAGGTTCGCAAACGATGTTTTAGCCTGTGTAAACTGCAGTCGTCCATCATGGAGCCATGTAACTTCCTGTTAGCTGTTAGCCGTTAGCTGTCAGCTGTAAGGTGTAAACCCCATTAGCATTAGCATTAGCTGTTAGATAGATAGATAGATGACTTTATTCATCTCCAAAGGGA
Source organism: Argyrosomus regius (assembly GCA_946959425.1). Lineage (NCBI taxonomy): Eukaryota > Metazoa > Chordata > Actinopteri > Sciaenidae > Argyrosomus > Argyrosomus regius. The sequence goes on along the minus strand of OX336891.1, from coordinate 1,563,487 downwards.
AATTAGGTCGTCATAGCAGTCTGGTATGTTACAATGAAAATACAATAGAATAAAATACTGAGTTAGACAAAATAAAAAATTTAAAAAAAAACACAGCTGTTGAACTGAATGAATCAATGAAACATTGGTGTACAGACTTCCTGTTTCTGCAGCAGCTGAGGGTGGAGCCTGTGTGTGAGTGTGTGTGAGTGTGTGTCAGATAAGCATTCTTAAAGAGACGTTTCCTCATTTTTCAACAGTTGTCTGAACAGAAAGAGGAAGAGAAGCTGCTGTGTGTGTTAGTGTGTGTGAGTTAGTGTGTGTGTATGTATGTGTGTGTTAGTGTGTGTACATGCACATGTGTGTATATGTGTTTTTAAGATGAGGATTTTAGTCGTACTGCCGGACCATGAGAAGAGGAGGATTAAATCAGAGGTAAAGAGCTTCTCTTGTTGTTTCAGGTCAGTTTGACCTCTGACCTCTGACAGACTAATGATGTCACTGATGACAGGATGACAGGTCGACACACTGAACTGACAGACAGACAGAAAATATGACAGACAGACGAGTGTTTGGATCGTACTGAAGTATCATGGGCTAACAGTACTTTAAAAGTACTCTGATGGCAGATTACTGTTTAACAGGCGCTCAGATAAACGAGGAGTAGAAGAAGAGACGCTGTCAGTCAGACGTCGTCTGACTGTGTGTGTGTGTGTGTGTGTGTGTGTGTGTGTGTCATTCTATCAGAGACTTCATTGAAGTTAATCACAGTCAGGTTTTTGAATATCTGCCCAGCAACCAGCTCCCCTGCAGTCAACCAATCAGAGAAGAGCGACAGACTGCTGAGCGAGAAAGCCTTGAAAGTTCACCTTTGAACAAGCGACCACGATGACCAAACCGTAGGTCGTGTCAAACAACCGAAAAGACTGTCTGCGTCCTCATCTTGCTGAGCACGTGCACGCCGAATTTCAGGGGCTGAAGTTAAAAAATGTGACCTGTGGAGATTTTTAAAGAAGTGGTACGTCTGCTGTCCACCACAGATTTCTGCCCTCAGTTAACATGGGAGTCAATGCAGCAGAAGGAGATCCTGACACATCAGAGCTCACAGAGCTGAAACTATAAGTGTGACAGCTTCAGCAGTAACGAGTCAGAAGACAAACTGTCCAACAGTCTGATGTTAACATTATTTACATTTACAGAGCAGTAATCAACAGAAAGATGACAGAAACAGTCAGCTGGAGGTTAGAGGGAAACATTCAGAGAACGTTACCTTCAGGATCAGGAACGTTTCGCGGGCAGCAGACGGGTCGGTTTGAATGACTTCTGATGTCATCTGAGAGCCAATCACAGCACAGGACGTCCTCTCTGACTGTCATTGGTCAGCTGCTGATTCTGTGCTCTGATTGGTCCGTTGTAGCTGCCAGTGTCGGGGAACATGTTGGACGTGTATGGCGGTGGAGGGATGGCCACGCCCACCATCACCGTTAGCAACAGTTGCCCGGCCGACCTGCACGCCGTCAAGAGAGAGCTGAGTGGTGAGTATCACACCTGTACACACCTGTACACACTTGTTAACACCTGTTTACACCTGTTTTTACACCTGTACACTCCCATTCACGCCTGTTCACCCCTGTACGCACCTGTTTAAACCTGTAGATCTAATTAACTGTTTAATTAAAGACACAGGTGATCATGTGACGTGTGACAGGAGCTGCAGGTGTTCTTACAGGTAACCACTGACAGTATAAAGAATGGACAGTCTGTGATGTCAGTGCAGCGCTGGCTGCCGCCATGTTTGTAGTCCTGCCTCTTCAGCAGTCTGTGATCACAGGTAACAGATACACCTGCAGAGCTGACTGCTGATTGGCTCTGACAGTCCTGAGACTGAAGCCCCTCCCTACTGTTTAAATCTGTTCTTCTTCAGTTTGATGAGTCAGCATCACCACACACACATACACACACACACACACACACACATACACACACACACACACACACACACACACACACACACACACTCACATTTTCCCACATCATCAGTTCTCACTTCCTGTTCACTCAGTCCTTCTGCTGGCCGCCTGCTGCCACAAGTGAGCTATGTCCTGTCTGTCTGTCTGTCTGTCTGTCTGTCTCTCATCCAGTCTTCATGTTCTCCTTCTTGTAGACGTGGAGGCCAAAGCTCTGATCAAAGAGAGACAAAAGAAAGACAACCACAACCTCAGTGAGTACTACACTGTCACTACACCTTCACTACACTGTCACTACACTGTCACTACACCATCACTACACCTTCACTACACCATCACTACACTGTCACTACACCATCACTACACCTTCACTACACCTTCACTACACCATCACTACACTGTCACTACACTGTCACCAGTGGTGGACAGTAACTAAGTAAATTTACTTAAGTACTGTACTTAAGTACAGTTTTTGAGTATCTGTACTTTACTTGAGTATTATTTTTGGGGGATACTTTTACTTTCACTCCACTACATTTGAACGACAAATATTGTACTTTTTACTCCACTACATTTCTATTGATGCTCTCGTTACTCCCTACTTTTGAGCTTACGTCAGCTGATTGTTTTTTTTTTTTTTTTTTCAAAATTCTGAGAAATTAGACTGTTTCTGCTGATTCGTGTATGGTTCGTCTTAGTCATTTTTAAACGGTTTAAAAATATGGCAACTGTTGCAGTGCAGGTGAATGATTAAGTTGACTTTCTGTTCGTTTTTTATACAATTCATATCAAAGTCCAAGGTAGGGGTTAGGTGTGTGTGTGTGTGTGTGTGTGTGTGTGTGAGAGAGAGAGAGAGAGAGAGAGAGAGAGAGTGCACTCGTTAGTGAGGTGCAGCTGTCTTTTTTGATGTGGGTTATCCGGCTCATTTTTGGCTGTGATGCATGATATAAGTATGTGTTCAAATGTAACTACAATATGTAGAAATTTCATTTGTTGATGAATGCAGCTGAGTCTGTGTTCTGAGGCTTCTTGCCTTTATTTGTTTATTTTTGAGCTATAAACCGCATCGCATCAGTTTATTGTATAATGACAATAAAGCTACTCTCCTTTCCTGTATTTCCTGAGATATTTTTTTAATACTTTTACTTAAGTAATTTTTTGACTAAGCTACTTTTACTTGTATTAGAGTAATATTTGACAAGGAGTATCTGTACTTTTACTCAAGTAGTGAAGTTGTGTACTCTGTCCACCTCTGACTGTCACTACACCATCACTACACTGTCACTACCCTGTCACTACACCGTCACTACATCTTCACTACACCATCACTACACTGTCACTACACCGTCACTACACCGTCACTACATCTTCACTACACCATCACTACACTGTCACTACACCATCACTACACCATCACTACACCGTCACTACACTGTCACTACACCTTCACCACACTGTCACTACACCCTCACTACACTGTCACTACACCTTCACTACACTGTCACTACACCGTCACTACGCTGTCACTACACCGTCACTACACCTTCACTACACCGTCACTACACTGTCACTACACCTTCACTACACCTTCACTACACTGTCACTACACCGTCACTACACTGTCACTACACCTTCACTATACCTTCACTACACCGTCACTACACTGTCAGTACACCTTCACTACACCTTCAGTACACCGTCACTACACCATCACAGTATTGATACCTGCAGTGTTATTGTGATGTCATTGAAGGTGTGTCAGCAGGAATGTAATTTAATATTCGTGAGTATGAGTCCTTTAAATCTACAGAGCGCCCTCACCCTCTGTGGTCTGTCTGTGATCCGTCTGTGCTCTTACTGTGATCTGTCTCTGCTCTGTCCATGGTCTGTCCATGATTTGTCTGTGCTCTGTCCGTGCTCTGTCTGTGATCTGTCTGTGATCTGTCCGTGATCTGTCTGTGCTCTGTCTGTGATCTGTCTGTGATCTGTCTGTGCTCTGTCCGTGATCTGTCTGTGATCTGTCTGTGGTCTGTTTGTGGTCTGTCCGTGATCTGTCTGTGGTCTGTTTGTGGTCTGTCTGTGGTCTGTCTGTGATCTGTCTGTGGTCTGTCTGTGGTCTGTCTGTGGTCTGTCTTTGATCTGTCTGTGCTCTGTCTGTGCTGTGTCCGTGCTGTGTCCGTGATCCGTCTGTGCTCTGTCCGTGCTCTGTCTGTGGTCTGTCCGTGCTCTGTCTGTGCTCTGTCTGTGGTCTGTCTGTGCTCTGTCTGTGCTCTGTCTGTGATCTGTCTGTGATCTGTCTGTGCTCTGTCTGTGCTCTGTCCGTGCTCTGTCTGTGATCCATCTGTGCTCTGTCCGTGCTCTGTCTGTGATCTGTCTGTGCTCTGTCTGTGGTCTGTCTCTGCTCTGTCTCTGCTCTGTCTGTGGTCTGTCCGTGCTCTGTCTGTGCTCTGTCCGTGCTCTGTCTGTGCTCTGTCTGTGGTCTGTCTGTGCTCTGTCTGTGCTCTGTCTGTGGTCTGTCTGTGCTCTGTCTGTGCTCTGTCTGTGGTCTGTCTGTGGTCTGTCTGTGCTCTGTCCGTGCTCTGTCCGTGCTCTGTCTGTGCTCTGTCTGTGGTCTGTGTTGTGGAGAAATTGCTGAAGTCAAAGGTCAATGGTGAGGTCAGGAGGGAAGAAAGTGTTCAGGAGCCTCTGATGTCTTATGCTGTAATATTTATTGACGCTTGGCCAAAAAGAATCAGAGACACTCTCATAGTGCATCAGAAGTGCCTGAGTCAGTCTCACATTCTGCCGAACTCGTGCTGGTGGATAGACTTTAAACCTCAAGATAACACCACAAATACTATACGCCCCAAATGAGACAAAGAGAATGTTTTTACCAAGGACGGTGTTATCGTCAACATATTCTAGTCTGGAGACACAGATGTCTGTTTACGTCAACGGCCAGCTATCTATTATGTCTAAGCAGGCAGCAAGAGTCTCTTCGACCCTGGCCACCACAGTGTTGAGATAGACTGGCACCTACTGCTCCCAGTCAAAGCCAAACAATTAGTACTGCCAAGGACCTCAAGGCCCACACGTGACCTCGTGTAATCTAAGGATAGAAAATTCCATAACAGTCTGTCTATGGTCTGTCCGTGCTCTGTCTGTGATCCGTCTGTGCTCTGTCCGTGCTCTGTCTGTGATCTGTCTGTGCTCTGTCTGTGGTCTGTCTCTGCTCTGTCTGTGGTCTGTCCGTGCTCTGTCTGTGATCCGTCTGTGCTCTGTCCGTGCTCTGTCTGTGCTCTGTCTGTGGTCTGTCCGCGTCTGTCTGTGATCCGTCTGTGCTCTGTCCGTGCTCTGTCCGTGCTCTGTCTGTGGTCTGTCCGTGCTCTGTCTGTGCTCTGTCTGTGCTCTGTCCGTGCTCTGTCCGTGCTCTGTCTGTGCTCTGTCTGTGGTCTGTCTGTGGTCTGTCTCTGCTCTGTCTGTGCTCTGTCTGTGCTCTGTCTCTGCTCTGTCTGTGCTCTGTCCGTGCTCTGTCCGTGCTCTGTCTGTGCTCTGTCTGTGGTCTGTGTTGTGGAGAAATTGCTGAAGTCAAAGGTCAATGGTGAGGTCAGGAGGGAAGAAAGTGTTCAGGAGCCTCTGATGTCTTATGCTGTAATATTTATTGACGCTTGGCCAAAAAGAATCAGAGACACTCTCATAGTGCATCAGAAGTGCCTGAGTCGGTCTCACATTCTGCCGAACTCGTGCTGGTGGATAGACTTTAAACCTCAAGATAACACCACAAATACTATACGCCCCAAATGAGACAAAGAGAATGTTTTTACCAAGGACGGTGTTATCGTCAACATATTCTAGTCTGGAGACACAGATGTCTGTTTACGTCAACGGCCAGCTATCTATTATGTCTAAGCAGGCAGCAAGAGTCTCTTCGACCCTGGCCACCACAGTGTTGAGATAGACTGGCACCTACTGCTCCCAGTCAAAGCCAAACAATTAGTACTGCCGAGGACCTCAAGGCCCACACGTGACCTCGTGTAATCTAAGGATAGAAAATTCCATAACAGTCTGTCTATGGTCTGTCCGTGCTCTGTCTGTGATCCGTCTGTGCTCTGTCCGTGCTCTGTCTGTGATCTGTCTGTGCTCTGTCTGTGGTCTGTCTCTGCTCTGTCTGTGGTCTGTCCGTGCTCTGTCTGTGATCCGTCTGTGCTCTGTCCGTGCTCTGTCTGTGCTCTGTCTGTGCTCTGTCTGTGGTCTGTCCGTGCTCTGTCTGTGATCCGTCTGTGCTCTGTCCGTGCTCTGTCCGTGCTCTGTCTGTGATCCGTCTGTGCTCTGTCCGTGCTCTGTCTGTGGTCTGTCTGTGGTCTGTCTGTGGTCTGTCTGTGCTCTGTCCGTGCTCTGTCTGTGCTCTGTCTGTGGTCTGTCTGTGGTCTGTCTGTGCTCTGTCCATGATCTGTCCGTGATCTGTCTCTGCTCTGTCTGTGGTCTGTCTGTGATCTGTCTGTGCTCTGTCTGTGATCTGTCTGTGATCTGTCTGTGGTCTGTCCGTGCTCTGTCCATGATCTGTCTGTGCTCTGTCTGTGCTCTGTCTGTGATCTGTCTCTGCTGTCTGTGCTCTGTCTGTGCTCTGTCTGTGGTCTGTCTGTGATCTGTCTGTGGTCTGTCCGTGATCTGTCTGTGATCCGTCTGTGATCCGTCTGTGCTCTGTCTGTGCTCTGTCTGTGATCTGTCTGTGGTCTGTCCGTGCTCTGTCTGTGATCCGTCTGTGATCTGTCTGTGCTCTGTCTGTGGTTTGTTGTGTTTCAGTCGAGAGGCGGAGGAGGTTCAACATCAACGACCGCATCAAAGAACTTGGAGACCTGATCCCCAGATCTACAGACCCGTCAGTGAACGCCTCATCCAAACATCATAAAAACATTTCAGGCTTTTAATGTGACATTCCTGCACAGGAAGTGCATAATGAGTACCTTTAACAGCCTCTGAGACCACGCCCACCTACCATGTGTGGGTGTGGCCTCAGAGGTCGTTAAGATGCTGGAGTGAGCGAGTGAATCAGAGAAAATAGTTCTTAAATAAATTTAAGCTTGTTAAACTCGTTAGTGCTGTGTGTGTGTTAACGAGGCGTGGCCTGTGATTGGTCGTCAGGGAGACGCGGTGGAACAAAGGGACGATTCTGAAGGCGTCGGTGGATTACATCCGCAAACTGCAGAAGGAGCAGCAGAGGAGCCGAGAGATGGAGGAGAGGCAGCGGAGGCTGGAGAGCACCAACCACAGCCTGCTGCTCCGAGTGCAGGTGAGGGGGTGGGGCAGGTGAGGGGGCGGGGCCAGCTGAACCTGAGTCATGTTGATGATGACATCACTTCCTGTCTGTCTGTTGTTGCAGGAGTTGGAGCTTCAGGCTCGCCTCCACACTTTCTCCTCCTCTTCCTCCTCCTCCTCCTCTCTGGACCCTCAGACTCTCCTCTCCCCCCCGCTGCCTCCCCCCTTCTCCTCCTCTTCCCCCCCCTCCTCCTCCTCCTCCCTGGTCACCCCCTCCCTCGGGCTGGACGCGCTGAGCTTCGTGGAGCTCGACGAGCCTCCGGGAGCGTCCACCGTCTTCTCCCCGGACCTGATGACGGACGTGGGGCTGACGGAGCTCCATGGCCTCCTGATGGAGGAGGAGGTGGGCGAAGGAGGAGGCGCAGACCCCCTGCTGTCCTGCAGGAGGAGGAGGAGCAGCTCCAGCATGGACGAGGACCTCTGATGACATTCTCACACATGCAGGGATCCTATTGGCCAATTTTTATTTTAATGGAACAATTTTTTTTTTCATCAGTGACATCATCAAAGTTACCATGGTAACCGCTGTGTGGTTTGCAGACTGGAAGCTGATTGGACGAGGATCAATAACTATGATTGGTTCAGACAAAATGATAAATTTAAAATATAAAGATAAAGATGAGGAAGTGCCCCGCCAAAATAAGACATAGCACATGTTCACACATGTAGCAACATGCTAAGCATGCTAACCATGTTAGCTGTTTGACCAATCAGTTCCCGCCAGCACTGTGAGCTCTGCTCTGATTGGTCAGCAGAGAAAAATAATAAATATTCATGTCGATTCTGAGAGATTAACAAAGACTCATTAATTATTCATCTTTCATTTTAATTAGTTAACGAGCTTTAACTATCGACACCTATGACATCATCATCTGTGTGGTCACATCACATCCTGAACAGTTACAGTTGAACTGTCATTGGTTGCTAACCGCTCAGTTAGCTAAGTGTCTTCATACAGACTGTAAACAAAGATGGCCGACATGTCTCATCTCGAACATGAATGCCGCTGCCATCTCGTTCTGGTTTCACGTTTCAGGACGTGTCATGTCGGCCATCTTTATTGACAGGCCATGCTTCAGCTTAGCTAGCCACAAGCTAACAGGCTAGCTGTTACTCGTTACTTACAAGTCTGTTATCAGTCAGATGAAGGTTCAAGCTATCTAGCTGTGAGCTGTAGCTGCTTTTTGTCTATTCACATCTTATCTGTGTTAGCTAGCTGTTAGCTTTGTTTATCTCAGCGCTAACGTTAAAGGTTAAATGTCACGTTGGTGCTGAACGCAGTTTAAAATACTAAAAATGACGAACCTTCACCATGATGTCACAGTGTGATGTCACATTGTGACACAGCTGTTACATGAGATGATGTCATGGATGCGATGTGACAGCGGTTACTATGGCAACAGCAGCTGAGCTGAAAAAGGGATTTCTGTTCTGTGTTTTTTTATATTTTTGACATTTACAAACATTTTTAGTTTATAGATTATTTTGAGCTTTTATTCTGAAAATCATCGTCTTTGTTTTTATAGATTCAAACTTTTTTATCCAAATAAAAAAAATAAAGTCACTTTAAAGAACGACAACACGCTGAGCCTCTTTGTTTACACACAAACAAACATTTATATCATAAGCACAGACACAACTTAATAACATGACCTCTGCGGCTGCTTCACACTCGGCTGCAAATCGCCCCAGTGAGTGCTGAAGGTTGCGGTCTGATGAAGCCAATATCTGCAAGCAGCAGAGATCCAATCCTGAGGTTCCCAAACCGGACACCCTCCTCACCCTGACTGCACTTTCAGATCCGGTCCATGAAAATCATGAACAGGATCGGGGACAAGGGGCAACCCTGGAGGAGTTCAACACTGACTGAGAATGTGTTTGACCTTGTGCTGAGTATACGACCTCATACTGCCTCAGTACCCCCACAGGACATGACAGAGTCCACTTTGTTCCTCCTGAACCTGTTCAACAGTCAGAGCCTCCTTTCCAGCACCCTGGAGTAAACTTTCTGTCCTCCTCCATGGCCTCCCTTAACACCTCCGGTCCTCCTCGTCTGCTGCCTCAGGAGATGTTCAGACGGTTTTATTGTTAGTTTAAACGTGTTGTTCCCAGTTTGACCAGCATGAGGCGCTGAGGTCACAAACACACGTAATGAACCTGAACGCATCATGACCTTTCCTGTGGACCCATCCTGAGACCAGAGGACTTCCCATGATGCACTGGGCTCTTCTCATGTCACTAACTCTGTGTGTGTGTGTGTGTGTGTGTGTGTGTGTGTCTCTCTTTGATGTCAGTCCTCCCCGAGGTCAGAGGTCAGGTGGCATTGTCATTTCAGTGATTTCCTGTTTCCTGTTTGGATCGTCCTGCATGTCGCTTCAACAAACACACACTTCCTGTCCCGCCCGCTTGCCCCCCCCCAAACTGTCAATCATGGAGAAACATCAGCGAGAGAGGAGGTACTGTGTGACACACACCTAATGAGTACTTTTACTTCTGGTACTTGAACTATTTTGATACTTTTGTACTTTTACTGAAGTCTAACAATATGATATGATGTCACTGTGATGTCACTGTGATGTCATGAACCCTTCATCATCATCATGACTTGTGTTAACACTGATTACTGTGAAGAGCAACTGTAGAACTTTTTATTAGTCATCATCGTTCGTCGTGGTGAAAATATAAAAACAAAGAAGCTGATTTTAGTTTCAGCTGATCGGGTCCAGACAGTGACATCATCTTGTAGTTCCGCTCTGATTGGCCGCTCTACGTAGGGAAGCAAATGGAGCAGCACTCCAGACAGACCTCCAAACAGTCGGACGAGCCGCAGCAGTCCTCCAGTATCCCACAATCCAACACGGCCTGACACGCCTCCTCCGTACAGGCTGCCTCCCCCGCCGCCTCCACGCAGCAGCAGCAGCCAACTGCAGCATCACAGCAACCAGCCCCGCCCACTCCACACACAAGACACTCCCCCAAGGCAGAGCACATGGACAGCAGCTCGCAGAACAGACAGGCCAGGAGACAGTGAACGCAACAGTCTGTAAGGAAAGAGACAATCAGAACAGACAGGTCAGGAGACAGTGAACGCAACAGTCTGCAAGGAAAGAGACAATCAGAACAGACATGTCAGGAGACAGTGAACGCAACAGTCTGTAAAGAGACAATCAGAACAGACATGTCAGGAGACAGTGAACGCAACAGTCTGTAAAGAGACAATCAGAACAGACATGTCAGGAGACAGTGAACGCAACAGTCTGTAAGGAAAGAGACAATCAGAACAGACAGGTCAGG
>OX336891.1:1520452-1550452 GCA_946959425.1 Argyrosomus regius | reverse complement strand
TGGAGGAGTGTGTCCATGAGTCACCTTCCTCTCAAGGCATCAACGACCTGGACTGCTCACCAGGGAACTGAAGGAGCCTCCTGATGAGGCGACACGTCTTCAAACAGCTGATTGTTTGTGACCTTTATAAAAACAGGACGTGTCCTGATCTGTTTAGCATTGTGTCGTCATGGTTTCACTTCCTGTCTTACCTGATGAACAGGCTCAGACTAAACAGAGCTGCTTCATGATTTCGACACATTTTGAACATAAAGTCCCCCAACACGCCGACGACCTCCTGTTATATTTACGACGAGCAGTCCTGACAAACTTTACATCATCAGAGACTGTATCTGATTGGCTCACCGTCTCCAGCGACCTCCTTAATGTGGGCGGCATCTGTCTTTAAGGAGGCGTGGCTTCTAGTGGAGGAGAGCCTCTTCTGATTGGTGCTGTGTTGATGATGTCGATGGCTGCCGCTGTGTCTGTCACCGGTGGACAACCGAGACAGAGGAGGAGAGGTGAAGGATGAAGACGGAGGAGTGAGGACAGGAGGAGGACGCACAGGTGAGCTGTCCACACCTGAGAGACAGAGAGATGACATCAGAGATGACATCAGACCCAGACAGATGATGTCATGGAGCTCAGGTGTTCAGCAGTTACCTTTCGGATTTCGGAGTGCGGAGGCAGGCTGAGTGGGCAGCAGCTGAGACACGTCATTGATGGAGGAGCTGTCCGTTAAACAGTCACCACCGCTGTCACCGTCCTCTGACCTATCAGAGGGAGGGGGAGGAGCCTCCTCTGCAGGAAGAGGATCTAAAATATCAGAACAGTGTCGACATCGAGAGCTTCCTGTTCAGACAGGATGTGGATCTGTGACATCATGATCACACAGAAAGATATCTGCCTCACCTGTGGTGTGATGTGGCAGCGTCCCATTGGCTGTTGGTTGGCTTGAGATGCATTCTGATTGGATTTGTTTCTTATTGGCTCCGCCCTCAGTGATGTCATAGCTGCTGCAGTGTGATGTCACATCCATCCTGCTGGTGATGACATCATTAAAATACCACGACTCATCTTTAAATTATCTTTATTTACATTAATGATGCATGAGCGCAGGTCGTCAGCAAACAATGGTAAAAGAATGTTTAAAGAACGCACTGTAAAAAAAATGTTTTTTTTAAAATACAAGCAAACTCGTAAAATGACAGTAAAGATCTGTAATTAAACACGTGCCTCGTTAAATAAATATCTTTGTAATTTAAATTAACTCAGTTGGTGGAGCATCCGCCCCGTGTACAACCTCTCTCTCTGTCTCTCTCTCTCTCTCTCTCTCTCTCTCTGTCTCTCTCTCTGTCTCTCTCTCTGTCTCTCTCTCTCTGTCTCTGTCTCTCTCTCTCTCTGTCTCTCTCTCTGTCTCTCTCTCTCTCTCTGTCTCTCTCTCTGTCTCTCTCTCTCTCTCTCTGTCTCTCTCTCTCTCTGTCTCTCTCTCTCTCTCTCTCTGTCTCTCTGTCTCTCTGTCTCTCTCAATTCAATTCAATTCAATACAGCTTTATTGGGAAACATGTGTTAACATTGCCAAAGCGAGTGTGACATTAACAAAAGCATAGATAATGTCTGAACAGAAAATACAGGAATAAAATTAATTAATTAATTAATTAATTTAACACAATTTTAAACAAAGGCTTATATTATCGATGTGCAATATTATAAATAAGGCATATAATAGTTTTGAAATAAAGGGCCTATATACATATCAGTTAAACGAATAATAAATATATACAAAGTAAATGATGTCCAGCAGGAGGAGATGGTCTAGGTCTGTCCTTCCTGTCCTCTGGACCTCCTTCTGTGGTCACAGCTGTTCACAGATCTTGCTGCTATGTTTGCACATTGCTGTACTTCACCCAGCAGGTATGGAAGTTTGTGGATGTTGTCTGGGGTCTCAAAGTCTTTCTGGGTGTCTGTGATCTGTGGAAAGTACGTGTCTCTGATGTCATGGTACAGCTGGCAGGTGGTTAGAAAGTGCAGCTCGGTCTCCACCTCGTGTTGTGTGCAGTGGGTGCACAGTCTGTCTTCTCTGGGGAGCCAGGTCTGTCTGTGACGGCCTCTTTCGATGGCGAGGCTGTGCTCACTGAGTCTGTACATGGTCAAGGATTTCCTGAGCTTGGGATCGGTCACAGTGCTCAGGTATTCTGCCACAGTGTATTTTCTATTTAGGCCAAATAACATTCCAGTCTGCTCTGTTGTTGGTTGATTCTTTCCAGTGTGTCAGATAGTTTTCTTTTTGTTTTCTTATAATTTGGTTTAGTCTGATGGATTTCTGTTTGGTGGCTCTGCTTGTGTTTGTGGACAGAGTCCCAGAACCAGTTGGCTGAGGGGGCAGCTCTCTACAGTCTCTGTGTGGGTGAGGGCTTTTTTATGGAGCGTGTTGTGGTCACTTTCTTTAAGGTGATCATGAAATTTAATTGCTCTCTTTTGAATTTTGATGATTAGTGGGTATCGTCCTAATTCTGCTCTGCATGCATTGTTTGGTGTTTTCCGTTGGAGGATGGATTTGCAGAATTCTGCATGCAGAGTCTCAGTTTGGTGTTTATCCCATTTCGTAAAATCTTGGTTGGCAGGTGGACCCCAGACCTCGCAACCGTATAGAGAAATGGGTTCTATGACGGAGTCCAATATTTTGAGCCAGATTTGAATTGGGATGTCTAATTTGATGTTCTTTTTGATGGCGTAAAAAGCCCTTCTCGCCTTGTCTCTCAGGTCACTTACAGCTTTGTTGAAGTTTCCTGTGGTGCTGATGTTTAGGCCGAGGTAGGTGTAGTTTTTTGTATGTTCTAGAGCCGTCTTATCTAGGAAGAGTTTGTGTTTGTGGTGGTGGAGGCTGCATCCTTTTTGGAATATCATGATTTTTGTCTTGGTTAGATTTACCGGTAAGGCCCACGTTTGGGAGAAGTTGTGCAGAAGATCAAGGTGTTGTTGTAATCCTTCTTTGGTCGGAGACAGCAAAACCAGGTCGTCTGCGAACAGTAGGCATTTGATTTCTGTGTCTACTAGAGTGATGCCAGCTGCTACAGACTGCTCTAGTGACTTTGCCAATTCATTAATGTATATGTTGAAGAGGGTCGGGCTCAAACTGCATCCCTGTCTAACCCCCCGGCTTTGGGGGAAGAAGTCTGTGTGTTTTTTGCCAATCTTAATGGCGCACTTGTTGTTTGTGTACATTGAGTTTATGATGTCGTGTGTTTTTCCTCCAACCCCACTTTCCAAAAGTTTGTACAGCAGACCCTCGTGCCAAATAGAATCAAATGCCTTTTTGAAATCAACAAAACAGTTTTTGTATTGTATATTTGTATTTTTGTTTATTTGTTTGTTGATCAGGGTGCTGAGGGTAAAAATATGGTCTGTTGTGCGATAATTTGGTAGAAAGCCAATTTGGGATTTGCTCAGGACATTATTCTCTGAGAGGAAATGAAGGAGTCTGTGGTTGATGATCATACAGAGGATTTTTCCGAGGTTGCTGTTGACACAGATTCCACGGTAATTATTGGGGTCAAGTTTGTCGCCACTTTTGTGGAGCGGTGTTATCAATCCTTGGTTCCAAATATTGGGAAAAATCCCAGCGCTAAGGACAATGTTAAAGAGTTTTAATATAGCCAATTGGAATTTGAGGTCTGTGAACTTTATCATTTCATTTAGGATGCCGTCGACGCCACAGGCTTTCTTGGTTTCAAGTGATTTTATTTTGTCCTGTAGTTCTTTTAGTGTAATTGGGGAGTCTAGTGGGTTCTGGTAGTCTTTTATGGTTGACTCTAAGCTTTCTAGTTTATCTTGTATGTGTTTTTGTTGTTCATTCTTCTCTATTGGGCCAAATAGATTGGTGAAGTGGTTTACCCATACATCTCCATTTTGAATGTGAAGATCCTCATGTTTTTGTTTATTTAGAGTGTTCCAGTTTTCCCAGAATTTATTTGTTTTTATGGATTCTTCAATGGTGTGTAGCTGGTTTCTAACATGTTGGTTTCTTTTTTTCCTAACTGTGTTTTTATACTGTTTTAATGTTTCGTTATAGTGAAGGCGTGTGTTCTGGTTGTCTGGGTCTCTGTGTTTTTGGTTCGATAGGTTCCTTAATGTCTTTCTGAGATGTTTACATTCATTGTCAAACCATTTGTCATGTTTTTTGTTGTTTTTGTCTTTTCTGTTTGAGGCCTTTAGGTTTGACAGGGATGCTGAGAGGTCAAATATCTTGTTAAGGCTTTCTACTGCCTTGTTTACACCCTCACTGTTATGCTGGAATGTTTTTTCCAGAAAATTGTTTAAAAGTACTTGTACTTGTTGTTGCCTAATAGCGTTCTGGTATATTTCTGCACTATTTTCTTTCCATTTGTAGTATGTTTTAATAGGGTGTAGTTTGGTTTGTTGTGATACCTCCAGATTGCTTGTTGATCTGTTCAAATAGAGTGTGGTTTTGCTGTGGTCTGATAGGGGTGTTAGTGGGCTGACTGTGAACGCTCTGAGAGACACTAGGCTGAGGTCTGTGATGAAGTAATCTACTGAGCTGTCACCCAAACATGAGCTGTAGGTAAACTTACCATAGGAGTCCTCTCGGACTCTACCATTGACTATGTACAGTCCCAGTGAACGACAGAGCTGTAGGAGCTGTGTCCCATGTTTGTTTGTTGTTTTGTCGTAGTTATGCCTGGGGGGGCATATTGGGGAGAGGATGTTTCTACCTCCTGGAAGGTGTTTGTCCCCCTGGGTGCTCAGGGTGTCCGGTTCTCGGCCTGTCCGGGCATTCAGGTCTCCACAAACTACAATGTGACCATAAGCCTGGAAGTGGTTAATTTCTTCCTCTAGGATGGAGAACATGTCCTCTTTAAAATATGGGGATTCATTTGGGGGAATGTAGGTGGCACATAAGAGGATATTTTTCTCAGTTGATGTGAGTTCTTTATTTATTTCTAACCAGATGTAAAAGGTTCCTGTTTTGATTACCTTAATGGAGTGGGTCAATTCAGATTTGTACCATATTAGTATACCTCCTGAGTCTCTTCCCTGTTTGATTCCTGTTAATTTGGAGGATGGTACTACAAGCTCTCTTTAATTTACAGGACAGCCAGTTGGACCATCTCCTCTGTGCCATGTCTCCTGTAGGACAATAATGTCTGTATTTTTGGTTTCTTTGGTAAAGTCTGGGTTCCTGCTCTTGAGGCCAAAGGCAGTCGACCTCAGACCTTGTATATTCCAGGATGAAATAGTGATGGATTTTCGTTCCATGTTTCATGGTGTAGTTGTTCCAGAGTTTTTAAGCCTGGACGATGATTGTGTAGAGCTCACTGAGCATCTCGTGTATGCTCAGATCACAGGGTGGGGCTCTGTCAGGTGAAGAGTTGGGGCTTGCTCTGCTTACAACCTGTGCATATGTGTGGTATGGGGTTGGTGAAGGGAAAGTGGGCCTGGCCTGGGGTGCGACAGGATGTCCTCTGGGTGCAGCATGGTGTCTTCCAGGTGGGGTAGGTCGTCTGGATGCAGTAGGGTGTTCTCCAGGTGGGACAGGTCGTCTAGATGAAGTGGGGTGTCCTCCAGGTGGGACAGGACGTCTAGATGATGTGGGGTGTCCGCCAGGTGGGACAGGTCGTCTAGATGAGGTGGGGTGTCCTCCAGGTGGGGCAGGTCCTCTAGGTGCAGCTGGGTGTCTTCTGGGGGGAATAGGTCCTCTGATTATTGGCCTGGGTGGGGAACTCATCTGTCTGTTGCTCCTGTAGGATGTGATTGGTCTGCGGTTGAGTGCGACGTCCTTCAGTGTCTTTGCAAAAGTTGGGACTGCTGCCTTGAGGATGTGTACTTGGTCATATAGGCTGTGCAGGTCTAAGGTGGGATGGGGCGCCACATAAATATTTGGCTTTAATGCACAATCTCTGGAGATTTGTGCATTTACCCTTTGAATGAGAGCGGGATGGAAGTCCCATCTGGGTAGCAGGGTGGAGATGACTACCTTTGCATTTGGGAATGTGGAAGAGGCTTTTTCTATCACCCCTTTGATAGACTTTGCCACCTCTTCTCCCTGTGCTCTCAGGTCATTTGTGCCGGTGTGTATGATGATATGGCTGGGGGACCCTAGGTGATCCTCCGTCAATAGCTCCATGGCATGACTGGTATTGCGGCACTTGAGTTTTGCAGTTCTGTGGTTTAGGAAAAGTTTTGTCTCTTCAACATATCTCCCATTTGAGTCTATGAGGAGAACAATTTATGGGTTTTGGGTTGGGCTGCTTTCTGTAGGTATGGTAGTGTTGTTTGTTGGAGGAGGGGTCTCTTGGGTTTGTGTGTCTTGGCTTGGTGGTGTTGCTGATTGGCTGGGACTGTCGTCTGTGTCCTGTTGTTCCTCTGCAGCTTCTTGTAGGGTGGTAGGCGGTGCTCTCATGGGTTGTACACTGGTTAACGTTTTCATCTCGTCTTGGAGCTTCTGCACCTCTTCTCTGAGTTGCCTCTTCTCTTGCCTCAGTGCCTCCTCATTGTCTTTCAGTCTTTTGACCTCAGCCCAGAGCCGCCTCCTCTCCTTCACTGAAGACTCCTCATTTTCTTTGAGCCGTTTTACCTCAGCCCAGAGAGCAGATAGGCCTTTCTCTCCCTCTGTGTCACTTGGTCTGAGTGGGGGGGTTGTTCTTGTCCTCGGCTGTTGTCTGCTCAGATTGGAGTGTGATGATTGTGTGTTCCATCTCCACTTGTCTAATCTCTAGTTGTGTGAATCTGTCTCTTATTTCAATGAGCGAGTGGGGCTCTGTGGTGGGGGGTTGATCCTCTGATTCTTCTGTGATGTTGTTAGCAGAAGGTAGTAGGTAGGTACTCAATTGTACAAGCTCTCTCTCCAGCTCTGTGAATTTCACCTTCATATCATTGATGGTGTGGTTCAGCTGGGAGTCCTTGGCCTGTTCTGGGCTGGTGGGCTCATTTTCCTGAGGGGGCTGTTCCCTAGTAGGGCAGCTGGAAGTAGGGGTGGTGTCTGTGTCTGGCAGGGTGTGGGTGTTGACAGTGGGGGCAGACTTCTCCTGTTGGGCCCTCTTCTTTATAAGACTGAAGTCGATCTCAAACTGCTTGCGGTTTCCTTGCACCATGATGGTCCCGTTCTTATATATGTTGACTGTCATCATGACACTGTCTGGGTCTTCAGCCTCTTGGATTTTTAGTTTCCAGCCATTACAGATCCCCTCTCTCTTTACATGAGGATAGTGGGCATTTATGGCAGCGTGCCATGCTAGTGGTTGGTCTGTGAGTAGGATCAGATTGCTGACATCTCCACTCTTGTATAGATCAGAAAAGAGTGTCTCTGGTCTTTCTTTCAGGAGTTTCTGCTTGTATGTCTTCCTGGCACTCTCATTTGTAACATCTCGTGGATATAACAGTGGAACAGCCTCTGTACAGACTGTGGTTGAAGCCATGGAATTCTGCTGCTGCATCACTGCTGGTCTAACTGCTCCTT
Organism: Argyrosomus regius; assembly: GCA_946959425.1. NCBI lineage: Eukaryota > Metazoa > Chordata > Actinopteri > Sciaenidae > Argyrosomus > Argyrosomus regius. The sequence goes on along the minus strand of OX336891.1, from coordinate 1,542,996 downwards.
GGTAACCGTTACTAGGGCTTTGGTTGTTGGTAGCTAGCTGTTAGCTTTAACACCAAGCTAGGTTTAGTTTATTTATTATTCAGCGGTTATAATATTTAAAGTTTTTGTAAATCCTTTAGTAGGTTACGTTGTCTCTCTGATGATCTCACTCACTTGTATCTTTAGCTGAATTCCTCTTCTTAGCTTGGTGTCAGTTAACCAGCAGGACAGCTACATCAACTGTCAGTTGGTTAAAGCTTTTCAGTTGAGCAGTATTTTCCCAGGTTTCTTGCTGTTTTCTTGCTGTTTCTTGCCTCCACAGAGGTAATTCCTCCAAATAACTGTTTCTTCTTCCAAAACTTTCTGAAGAGTTTATCTCACTTTAACACAAAAAAAGAAGATCTTTTCAGATCGCTCTCTCTCTGTCTGTCTGTCTGTCTCTCTCTCTGTCTGTCTGTCTGTCTCTCTCTCTGTCTCTGTCTCTCTCTCTGTCTGTCTGTCTGTCTGTCTGTCTCTCTGTCTGTCTGTCTGTCTGTCTCTCTGTCTCTCTGTCTGTCTGTCTCTCTCTCTGTCTCTCTCTCTCTCTCTCTGTCTCTGTCTCTCTCTCTCTCTCTCTCTCTCTCTCTCTCTCTGTCTCTCTGTCTCTCTCTCTCTCTCTGTCTCTCTCTCTCTTTCTCTGTCTCTCTCTCTGTCTCTCTCTCTCTTCTCTCTGTCTCTCTCTCTGTCTCTCTCTCTCTCTCTCTCTCTCTCTCTCTCTCTCTCTCTCTCTCTCTCTCTCTCTCTCTCTCTCTGTCTCTCTCTCTCTCCACGTTCCTGTCACTCTTCAGCTGTCTCTGTACAATAAACTTGAAAAAAAGGCCCCCCCAAAAAAACCTTTTACAGTCAATTTCTGTTTTTTAAAAAAAAAGTAAAGTTATGAATATTTTCTGTAAATGAACAAACCGCTATTTTAATGATTACACATACTTTAACATGTACTGGAGTACTGTCACAGTGTATCAGTACTTTAACTCATACTGGAGTACTGTCACAGTGTATCAGTACTTTAACTCATACTGGAGTACTGTCACAGTGTATCAGTACTTTAACTGCAGTACAGTTTTACTCATCAACATGAAACAAAAATAAAAAGTTTCTTACCTGCACAAAGATCCTCTCTTCTCTTTCTTTGTTTCTTTTTTCTCTCCCAATAAAAATGTTTTGGCCGTTGCGTTTGAAGCGCGCTTATGCACCGCCTCCTCCACTTCCTTTAAATAGCCCCAGATAACACACACACACACACACACACACACACACACACACACACACACACACACACACACACAGCTATTCCTGTAGTATTTTCTTCCGTTTTAATATGAATATTAATTAATGTCAATTATCATATTTATGTTGTATTTATGTTGTATGTATGTTGTATATATGTTGTATGTATGTTGTATTTATGTTATATATATATATATATATATATATATATATATGTTATATTTATGCTGTATATATATATGTTGTATATATGTTGTATGTTGTATATATGTTGTATTTATGTTGTATATATGTTGTATATATATTCAGTTCAATTCAGTTTATTTCTATAGCTACAGATCATAACTTCAGTTATTTCATGACTCTTTCCATACAGAGCAGGTCAGACTGTACTCTGTATAATATTATTACAGAGACCAACAGTTCAACCATGAGCAAGAAAAACTTCTTTAACAGGCAGAAACCTCGGATTGAATGTTATATATATATATGCTGTATATATGTTGTATGTATGCCGTATATATATATATATGTTGTATATATGTTGTATGTATGCTGTGTGGTCAGGGGGACTCTGTGTCTCAATGCTGCCTCCTGCTGGAGTCATGTCAGTAATGTCAGCTGACTTCAGGTGAGTCTCCGTCCTGCAGGTGTCGCTGCTGCTGCAGCTGCTTTAACTTCCCGCACAGAAGAAGAAGAGGAGGAGACGGAGGAGGAGGAGGAGACGGGGGGAGGAGACGGAGGAGACGGAGAGGAGGAGAGGAGGAGAGACAAAGAGAAATCCGCGGACTGTTAGAAATGAAAACAGAGTGTTGAAGATTAAACCGGAAGACGGTTTGTGTGAAACAACGTCATCATGGTGAGTGTTCACTGAGAGAGACAGACAGGCAGAGACAGAGACAGACAGGCAGAGACAGACAGGCAGAGACAGAGACAGACAGACAGAGACAGAGACAGACAGGCAGAGACAGAGACAGACAGGCAGAGACAGACAGGCAGAGACAGACAGGCAGAGACAGAGACAGACAGGCAGAGAGAGATACAGACAGGCAGAGACAGAGACAGACAGGCAGAGAGAGATACAGACAGGCAGAGACAGAGACAGACAGGCAGAGAGAGATACAGACAGGCAGAGACAGAGACAGACAGGCAGAGAGAGATACAGACAGGCAGAGACAGACAGGCAGAGACAGACAGGCAGAGACAGAGACAGACGGCAGGAAGATACAGACAGGCAGAGACAGACAGGCAGAGACAGAGACAGACAGGCAGAGAGAGATACAGACAGGCAGAGACAGACAGGCAGAGAGAGATACAGACAGGCAGAGACAGAGACAGACAGGCAGAGAGACAGACAGACAGGCAGAGAGAGAGACGGGCAGAGACAGACAGGCAGAGACAGAGACAGACGGGCAGAGGCAGAGACAGACAGGCAGAGAGAGAGACAGACAGGCAGAGACAGACAGGCAGAGACAGACAGGCAGAGACAGAGACGGGCAGAGATGGACAGATGGATCGTCTTACTTAAAATCTGTCTGTCTGTTGTGGTCTGATGAAGTCTGATGTGGTCTGTTGTGGTCTGTTGTGGTCTGATGTGGTCTGTTGAAGTCTGATGTGGTCTGTTGAAGTCTGATGTGGTCTGTTGAGGTCTGATGTGGTCTGATGTGGTCTGATGTGGTCTGTTGAAGTCTGATGTGGTCTGTTGAAGTCTGATGTGGTCTGTTGAAGTCTGATGTGGTCTGTTGAGGTCTGATGTGGTCTGATGTGGTCTGATGTGGTCTGTTGAAGTCTGATGTGGTCTGTTGTGGTCTGATGAAGTCTGTTGTGGTCTGATGTGGTCTGTTGAGGTCTGATGTGGTCTGTTGTGGTCTGATGTGGTCTGTTGAAGTCTGATGTGGTCTGTTGAAGTCTGATGTGGTCTGTTGAGGTCTGATGTGGTCTGTTTAAGTCTGATGTGGTCTGTTGAGGTCTGATGTTGTCTGTTGAGGTCTGATGTGGTCTGTTGTGGTCTGATGTGGTCTGTTGAAGTCTGATGTGGTCTGTTGAAGTCTGATGTGGTCTGTTGAGGTCTGATGTGGTCTGTTGAAGTCTGATGTGGTCTGTTGAGGTCTGATGTTGTCTGTTGAGGTCTGATGTGGTCTGTTGTGGTCTGATGTGGTCTGTTGAAGTCTGATGTTGTCTGTTGAGGTCTGTTGAGGTCTGATGTTGTCTGTTTAAGTCTGATGTGGTCTGTTGAGGTCTGATGTGGTCTGTTGAGGTCTGATGTGGTCTGATGAGGTCTGATGAGGTCTGTTGAAGTCTGATGTGGTCCGATGTGGTCTGTTGAGGTCTGATGTGGTCTGATGAGGTCTGATGAGGTCTGTTGAAGTCTGATGTGGTCCGATGTGGTCTGTTGAGGTCTGATGTGGTCTGTTGAAGTCTGATGTGGTCAGATGTGGTCTGTTGAGGTCTGATGTGGTCTGTTTAGGTCTGATGTGGTCTGTTTAGGTCTGATGTGGTCTGTTGAGGTCTGATGTGGTCTGATGTGGTCTGTTGAAGTCTGATGTGGTCTGTTGAAGTCTGATGTGGTCTGATGAGGTCTGATGTGGTCTGTTGAAGTCTGATGTGGTCTGATGAGGTCTGATGTGGTCTGTTGAAGTCTGATGTGGTCTGATGAGGTCTGATGTGGTCTGTTGAGGTCTGATGTGGTCTGATGAGGTCTGATGTGGTCTTTTGAAGTCTGATGTGGTCCGATGTGGTCTGTTTAGGTCTGATGTGGTCTGTTTAGGTCTGATGTGGTCTGTTGAAGTCTGATGTGGTCCGATGTGGTCTGTTGAGGTCTGATGTGGTCTGTTTAGGTCTGATGTGGTCTGTTGAAGTCTGATGTGGTCAGATGTGGTCTGTTGAGGTCTGATGTGGTCTGTTGAGGTCTGTTGTGGTCTGATGTGGTCTGTTGAAGTCTGATGTGGTCTGTTGAAGTCTGATGTGGTCTGATGAGGTCTGATGTGGTCTGTTGAAGTCTGATGTGGTCTGATGAGGTCTGATGTGGTCTGTTGAAGTCTGATGTGGTCTGATGTGGTCTGTTGAGGTCTGATGTGGTCTGTTGAGGTCTGTTGTGGTCTGATGTGGTCTGTTGAAGTCTGATGTGGTCTGATGAGGTCTGATGTGGTCTGTTGAAGTCTGATGTGGTCTGATGTGGTCTGTTGAGGTCTGATGTGGTCTGTTGAGGTCTGTTGTGGTCTGATGTGGTCTGTTGAAGTCTGATGTGGTCTGATGAGGTCTGATGTGGTCTGTTGAAGTCTGATGTGGTCTGATGTGGTCTGTTTAGGTCTGATGTGGTCTGTTGAAGTCTGATGTGGTCTGATGTGGTCTGTTGAGGTCTGATGTGGTCTGTTGAAGTCTGATGTGGTCCGATGTGGTCTGTTGAGGTCTGATGTGGTCTGTTTAGGTCTGATGTGGTCTGTTGAAGTCTGATGTGGTCAGATGTGGTCTGTTGAGGTCTGATGTGGTCTGTTTAGGTCTGATGTGGTCTGTTGAGGTCTGTTGTGGTCTGATGTGGTCTGTTGAAGTCTGATGTGGTCTGTTGAAGTCTGATGTGGTCTGATGAGGTCTGATGTGGTCTGTTGAAGTCTGATGTGGTCTGATGAGGTCTGATGTGGTCTGTTGAAGTCTGATGTGGTCTGATGAGGTCTGATGTGGTCTGTTGAGGTCTGATGTGGTCTGATGAGGTCTGATGTGGTCTGTTGAAGTCTGATGTGGTCCGATGTGGTCTGTTTAGGTCTGATGTGGTCTGTTGTGGTCTGTTGTGGTCTGATGTGGTCTGTTGAAGTCTGATGTGGTCTGTTGAAGTCTGATGTGGTCTGATGAGGTCTGATGTGGTCTGTTGAAGTCTGATGTGGTCTGATGAGGTCTGATGTGGTCTGTTGAAGTCTGATGTGGTCTGATGAGGTCTGATGTGGTCTGATGAGGTCTGATGAGGTCTGATGAGGTCTGATGTGGTCTGTTGAAGTCTGATGTGGTCCGATGTGGTCTGATGTGGTCTGTTGAAGTCTGATGTGGTCTGATGAGGTCTGATGTGGTCTGTTGAAGTCTGATGTGGTCTGATGTGGTCTGTTGAGGTCTGATGTGGTCTGTTGAGGTCTGTTGTGGTCTGATGTGGTCTGTTGAAGTCTGATGTGGTCTGATGAGGTCTAATGTGGTCTGTTAAAGTCTGATGTGGTCTGATGTGGTCTGTTGAGGTCTGATGTGGTCTGTTGTGGTCTCTGGTGGTTTCTGGTGGTCTCTGGTGGTTCAGTTCTTTTGAAACCAAACATACTTCTTGTGTCTCAGGAGGGGGAGCCTGGAGGAGCAGAGCGAGGCCCGGATGAGGAAGAGGAGGGAGGAGGAGGTGATGAAGAGAGAGGAGAAGAGGACACCATGGAAACCCCCAACGGACCTGTTTACTGCGTCTGCAGGAGACCAGACATCAACTGTTTCATGATGTAAGAACCTGTCTGTCATCATGAGTCCACAGACAAGTACCACCAACACTAACCTGTCTGTCTGTCTGTCTGTCTCTCAGAGGGTGTGACAGCTGCACTGAGTGGTTTCATGGCAGTTGTATTGGAGTGTCAGAGAAAGCAGCGAAGTCCATCAGAGTGTGGTACTGCCCGTCCTGCAGAGGTCAGTCATTAGCTGTTAGCTGTGTGTTAGCGGTGTGTTAGCTGTTAGCTGTGTGTTAGCTGTTAGCTGTGTGTTAGCTGTGTGTTAGCTGTGTCCTCTGCAGACAGAGATCCGTCTCTGGAGATAAAATACCGGCCGAAGAAGACCAAGGAGAAGGAGGAGAAAGAGTCGGAGCCAGAGAGGGAGGACAAACCTGATGGAGACGGGAGCTCCACCCCTCAGCCTAAGATTGACAGGAGGCGGGGCTCACAGGTAACAGTACTACTCTGACAAATGAACTGACACTTCAGCTGCTTTCATTGTTTCCATTGAAATGAGCAGAGTGTTGATTGGATCACATGACCGAATGTTTACGTGATGTCACACCCGGGTTGTGTTTCAGATCAAGCGCTCGGCTCGGATGTGTGGAGAGTGCGATGCCTGTCTGAGGACGGAGGACTGCGCTCAGTGTGACTTCTGTAAGGACATGAAGAAGTTCGGAGGTCCAAACAAAATCCGACAGAAGTGTCGCCTGAGGCAGTGTGAGGTCCGAGCCCGGGTGAGTCACCACAGCGTCACAGGTTCGATACCCTACACACAGGTTGACTGTTAACTGTTTGTTAGCTGCATGTTAGCTGTGTGTCTGGTTCAGGTCCGGTCCAGCTGAGGCTCGTCCACATGAAGTGGAGCTGGAACGTGTCTCAGTTTGGTAGCTTAGCATGAAGGTGTCCATGATGTTGATGTGTGAGCAGAAGATGCTTCGTGTCAAAGACGAAGAGATGAGTCGGAGCGGTGCAAGGGGGCGGGGCCTCCCAAGGAAAGGGGCGGGGCATCAGACTGAGGAGGAGGAGGAGGAGGAGGAAGACGACGACGAAGGAGCGTTCAGTGAGAGCGAGCTGGAGCTGTACGAGCAGTACAAAGCTGCTGGATACAGAGACCTGGTTAGTACACGTGCCTGAACGCTTCTGACCAATCAGCTGTCAGAACAGGCACTTCCTGTGGTGTGATGCATCTTCCTGTTGCAGGTGTGGCACAGTGAGGACGAGGACACTCAGTCAGACTCTCAGAGGAAGAAGGCGGTGAAGGTGAAACACGTCAAGAGACGAGAGAAGAAGACGGAGAAGAAGGTGAGGATGATGTCACTGATGATGTCACTGAAACACCCGTCCTCTGATGATGTCACTGATAATGTCACTGAAACACCTGCCCTCCCCTGTAGAAGTCGGTCTCGGCTCCCAAAGAGGAAGTGAAGCCTCGCCGGCACAAAGCCAAGCAGCGCCACAGGGAGCGTGTGCGGCACAGCGAGCGAGGAGGAGAGGGCGGGGCTAAGGAGGTGGCCGGGGCTCTGAGGCAGTGTCAGGGTCCAGGATGTGTCCAACTGGCAAGGGTCAACTCCAAATACTGCTCCGAGGACTGTGGCATGAAGCTTGCCGCCAAGTGAGTCCACAACACAAACAAGTCCACAAACAAGTCCACAACACAGTCCACAAACAAGTCCACAACACAGTCCACAACACAGTTCACAAACAAGTCCACAAACAAGTCCATGACACAGTCCACAAACAAGTCCACAAACAAGTCCACGACACAGTCCACAAACAAGTCCACGACACAGTCCACAAACAAGTCCATGACACAGTCCACAAACAAGTCCACAAACAAGTCCACGACAAAGTCCACAAACAAGTCCATGACACAGTCCACAAACAAGTCCACAAACAAGTCCACGACAAAGTCCACAAACAAGTCCACAAACAAGTCCATGACACAGTCCACAAACAAGTCCACAAACAAGTCCACGACAAAGTCCACAAACAAGTCCATGACACAGTCCACAAACAAGTCCACAAACAAGTCCACGACAAAGTCCACAAACAAGTCCACAAACAAGTCCATGACACAGTCCACAAACAAGTCCATGACACAGTCCACAAACAAGTCCACAAACAAGTCCACGACAAAGTCCACAAACAAGTCCACAAACAAGTCCACGACACAGTCCACAAACAAGTCCACGACACAGTCCACAAACAAGTCCTTGACAGTCCACAAACAAGTCCACAAACAAGTCCACGACACAGTCCACAAACAAGTCCACGACACAGTCCACAAACAAGTCCACGACACAGTCCACAAGCAAGTCCACGACAAGTCCACAAACAAGTCCAACGACACAGTCCACAAATAAGTCCACAACACAGTCCACAACACAGTCCACAAACAAGTCCACGACAGTCCACAAACAAGTCCAAGACACAGTTCACAAACAAGTCCACAAACAAGTCCACAACACAGTCCACAACACAGTCCACAAACAAGTCCACGACAGTCCACAAACAAGTCCACAAACAAGTCCAAGACACAGTTCACAAACAAGTCCACAAACAAGTCCACAAACAAGTCCACAAACAAGTCCACAACACAGTCCACAACACAGTCCACAAACAAGTCCACAACACAGTCCACAACACAGTCCACAAACAAGTCCACAACAGTCCACAAACAAGTCCACAAACAAGTCCAAGACACAGTTCACAAACAAGTCCACAAACAAGTCCACAAACAAGTCCACAAACAAGTCCACAACACAGTCCACAACACAGTCCACAAACAAGTCCACAACACAGTCCACAACACAGTCCACAAACAAGTCCACGACACAGTCCACAAACAAGTCCACGACACAGTCCACAAACAAGTCCACAACACAGTCCACAAACAAGTCCACAAACAAGTCCATGACACAGTCCACAAACAAGTCCACAAACAAGTACACGACAAAGTCCACAAACAAGTCCACAAACAAGTCCACAACACAGTCCACAACACAGTCCACAACACAGTCCACAACACAGTTCACAAACAAGTCCACAAACAAGTCCATGACACAGTCCACAAACAAGTCCACAAACAAGTCCATGACACAGTCCACAAACAAGTCCACGACAAAGTCCACAAACAAGTCCACAAACAAGTCCACAAACAAGTCCACGACACAGTCCACAAACAAGTCCACAAACAAGTCCACGACACAGTCCACAAACAAGTCCATGACACAGTCCACAAATAAGTCCATGACACAGTCCACAAACAAGTCCACAAACAAGTCCACGACACAGTCCACAAACAAGTCCACAAACTGATGTTCGACTGTTCTTCTGTCTCACTGTCTATGTCTCTCTGTCTGTCTCACTGTATCTCTGTATCTGTCTCACTGTCCCTGTCTCTTTGCGTCTCTGTCCTCCAGTCGTATCTATGAGATCCTCCCTCAGAGGATCCAGCAGTGGCAGCAGAGTCCGTGCGTTGCCGAGGAGATGGGGCGGAGACAGCTGGAGCGAATCAGGAAGGAGCAGCAAGCAGCGAGGCTCCGCCTCACGCTAATGGAGAAACGTTTCCATGAACTCGAAGGAATCATCGCCAACGCCAAACAGCAGCAGGTCCAACAGCACGAGGAGGTGAGGGGGGGGGATGGGGGACCCATCTCTGTCTGACCCGTCTTCGTCTCTCTGACCCGTCTCGCTCTCTCTCTCTGACCTGTCTCTCTCTCTGACTTGTCTCTCTCTCTCTCTCTCTCTCTCTCTCTCTCTCTCTCTCTCTCAGGTGACTGAAGGTGATGGTGATGACACAGACCTTCAGATCTTCTGTGTTTCCTGCAGTCATCCCGTCAACCCGAAGGTGGCGCTGAGACACATGGAGAGATGCTACGCTAAGGTCAGTCAACAGAACCAGAACCTGAAGAGACATCAGAACCACAGAACCGGGTTCAGCTAACAGTCTTCATGTGCACCATAAACATCACAGACTGAAGCTCAAACTGTCGTTCTTCCACATTCATCTAATTCAAACTGTCTGTCTGTCTGTCTGTCTGTCTGTGTTCCACAGTATGAGAGTCAGACATCGTTCGGCTCGATGTACCCAACACGTATAGAGGGGTAAGAACACCTGTCTGTCTGTCTGTCTGTCTGTCTGTCTTTTCTCCGGTCAGAGTAAGACCCGTCTGTCTCTCATGTGTTTCAGGGCGACCCGGTTGTTCTGTGATGTGTATAACCCTCAGAGTAAGACGTACTGTAAGCGGCTGCAGGTTCTGTGTCCAGAACACTCCAGAGATCCAAAGGTTCTGTTCCAACACGCCACGTTGTGTTCATCAAACACTGTGACACGTTTGAGACCAGCTACACTTTATTGTCTCCCTGCCTGTCTCTCTCTCTCCCTGCCTGTCTCCCTGTCAGGTCCCTGCAGACGAGGTCTGTGGTTGTCCTCTGGTCAAAGACGTGTTCGAGTCGACCGGCGAGTTTTGTCGCGTGTCGAAGAGGAAGTGTAACAAACATTACTGCTGGGAGAAGCTTCGCCGCGCCGAGGTCGACTTGGAGAGAGTCCGCGTGGTAACGAGCTTCAACCAAACTTTATTTACAACACGTGATGACGGGAGACAGGAAATTAACGTCTGTCTGTCTGTCTGTCTGTCTGTCTGTCTGTCTGTCAGTGGTATAAACTGGACGAGCTCTTTGAACAGGAGAGGAATCTGAGGACGGCGATGACCAATCGAGCCGGTTTATTGGCTCTGATGCTGCACCAGACCATCCAACACGACCCAATCACAACTGACCTGCGCACTGCCAAGGACAGGTAGACAGACAGGTACAGAGGGGTTCGTTAAGCGGTGGATTGGACTTAAAGTATTATCTCTATTTTTAACGTGTTTGTGAATATTTCAACAACAGAATGCATTTTGGGAAACAGAGGCAGCTCAATGAACACATGTTCACGTGTTCATTAAACATTTGTTCACGTGTTCATGTGTGTGTGAAGGATCTCATCGACTCTTTCTTTCATCTTTTATTCTGTTTTTATACGGTTGGATTCCTCGAGTACTACACTACCCATAATTCCACTTGTCAGAGATGTTATTGTTGCTATGGAGACACAGTGAACAGTTTTTAATAATTCATATCAGTCAATGATAAATCTGAAAAATAATCACATGAATAAATCCACAGTGTTTATATGATGAAATAAACCAGCTGTTTGTTATAGATCATGAAATCCTTTCACAATAAGAGCGTGATACATGTGATATGATGTGATTTAATACATGTGATGTTTCATTACACAAAGTTACAATAATCATGAAACAAACACACAAACACAACAAAATAAAGTTATTATAAGGTCTTTTATTGTGAAGGGACAAGATGACATAATAATGAGAGCTTTGATGTTTTCATGATATAAAATCTATCAAATTTATTCATGTGACTTTTTGTATTGTTCTTTATCCTGATGACGTTTGTCTCATTTTCTATGTCAGTGTTTTTATATTTTAATTCTTCATGTTGGAAACAAACTGATGTTTCATTAAAAACATATTTGATTAAATGTTTCCTGTCAGCTGACATGCTGTAAAGAGTCTGTTCAAATATTATGAGCTGAACACGTGATGTCATCAAGGATGACGGCTGGTTACAGACAACTACACTGTGACATCACACAATTCAATTCAATTTGGTTGTGGTGGATGACTGTCTACCAATGAGCTTGGGTCTGTTGGAGGTTTCTGCCTGTTAAAGAAGTTTTTCTTGCTCATGGTTGAACTGTTGGTCTCTGTAATAATATTATAAAGAGTACGGTCTGACCTGCTCTGTATGGAAAGAGTCATGAAATAACTGAAGTTATGATCTGACGCTATAGAAATAAACTGAATTGAATTGACATCACACACTGACATCACATACTATGACATCATACTGTACTTGGTGCTTGTGTGTCAGTGTGGGTGCTCCTTTGCAGGTACCATCAGGTACAGGTGTGCTGTCAGAGGGAGAGTCGTGGCTGTGTGTGTGTGTGTGTGTGTGTGTGTGTGTGTGTGTGTGTTGTGTAGAAATCAATGGTCCATGTTGAGTTCAGGAGCCTCTGATGTCTGATGATATCATATTTATTGAAGCTTGAACAGAGCGAAATAGTTTCCGCAGCTCTGACTGGCTGCAGGAGAGCTGAAACAGGAAACAGACTCAGTCGTTTCCTGTCCATGTGTCACCATCAACAGAGGACAACAGAGGTTGGTCAACCTGGCAGCAGGCAACAGGCAACATTGTTGCTCCCCCCATGTTCCCTTTAATGATGCATTACAGGAGAACAGTCAGGAGGCCCCAACCAGGTCGGGTCACCTCCTTTCCTTTGTCAAAGGATGCTCCGGTGTTTCCTCTGAAGGAGATAGGAAAGGAAGCACTGAAGCTCCTTTCCTTAGGATTCAAACAGCTGATCACGTGACCGACCTTGGTGCGTTTGTTTTGCTCTGCAGCGCCTCCCAGAGGGGCGGAGTGAGAACAGCTTGTTGTGATTCACCCTGCTGTTAAAGGGCGGCGCACTGCGCATGCGTACACTACAGTGTATTCACTGATTGAACTGGGACGACCAATCAGCACCGGAGCGGAATACTCCCTGCGCATGCTCAGTGGCTGTGAGATGATGCTGCCTTCAGTGTCTCCTCGGAAACATCATTACTTCACATGAAATGCTGACTACACACACACACACACACACACACACACACACACACATACATGTTTAAAAATAAAATCAGTGTTTCACATTTGAAAACATGAAATGATGATGAAGAACATGAAATGGTAAATGGACTGTACTTATATAGCGCCTTTCTAGTCTTCCGACCACTCAAAGTGCTTTACAGGACATATCTCATTCACACATTCTCACACCGATGGTTCAGCCTTCAGGAGCAGTTTGGGGTTCAGTATCTTGCCCAAGGACACTTCGACATGCAGACTGGAGGGGATCGAACCGCCGATCATCTGATTAGTGGACGACCCGCTCTACCTCCGAGCCACAGCTGCTGCTTTCTTTGTCAGAAAGCTCTTCATGTTTGTAACATTTCATCAATCAAAATGTTTATAAATATAATATAAATATATAATCTACATATTTATGTATGTTGACACACTCAGGTCAGTCTGATGGCGTCAGATTATGTAATGTTAATGACTTTTATTAAAATCTGATTATCGGCTTTCATCAGAAATTGTTGCTTTATTTCTTTCAGTCATAACAGTTCACTTTGTTGTGTCATGTTTTATTTTTCTAACCTGAAGTTTTTATTTTATTTTTGTTTTTTTCTGTAGTTCATGTTTTTCTGTCGTGTCTGTAGTTTCCCACGCTCCATGAAGGCAGCAGCAGTGAAGGAGCTCGCGGACGCGGAGACAAAAAAAACAAAAAAAACTTTAATTAACTTTAATTAAAGTTGAAATGAAGCGCGAGCGACCGTGAGACAGACAGACAGACAGGTAGACAAGTGTGGACCGGAACGCCGAGCAGCACCGGGACTACAGCAGTTTGAAGTAAATGCGAACTGCAGCCGGTCCTCTGAGACAACGAGCAACGAGACCTCCTCCTTCTCCTCATCCTTCTCCTTCTTCTCCTCCTCTGTCTCCTTCTCCTTCTTCTCCTCTTCATCACAGACAGGAAGTTTGGAAAGTTTCGTCATTCTTCAGGTGTGTAAACAAACAAACAAACAAACAAACAAACAGGTCACGTGCTTCTTCTCTTATTTCAACATTTACAGTTCGTGTAAAAACATTAAATATGTTGTGAAATAGTTTCTGTAAACACGTGAACAGACTTTGAAGGATATTTTTCTGAAATGAGGTTCAAACAGGATTTTGTGGGCGGTCCTTAAAGAGATGAATTCATCTCAAAGTTAATCGTCATTTTCTGAGCTCAGCTGGCACGTTGCAGTCGATTCAAAATGGCTTCAGCACATACATTTGCTCTGGGTTCTTTAGAGGTTTGTTCTGGGTTCTTCATGGTTCTCAGTCTGGACTATGATACTAATTAAGGCTCTGTTCCATTTAGTGCAGCAGAGACTTTCTGTTTGTTTTGATGTTCTTTAATTGAGCTTCTCCTTCTTCTTCTTCATCTCTTCTTTGTTTCATTCCAGGTGGTTGACGACTCATCAGCTGATGGCTCATTAATCACAAGAGGAACATGAACTCAGAGGCCACGCCCACAGACCTCAGGACTGATCGTCATTGGCTGAGGTAGGTAATGAGGTCATTGTCGTTATTGTTGTTGTCATTGATCTGATCCAGGATCTGTCTCCATCAGCGGTAACAGGATGTCCTGATGTTGAAGATGCTCCATCGCTCACCGTGGAAAACTCAAAAAACAAGATGGACGTCTGCGTCAACAGAGTGGTTACCGTGGAAACCAAGAGAAAGGTGGAGGAGGAACCAATGAAGAAGAATGAGGAGGAGCGATGGAGGAAGCTGTACCCAGAAATCAAGAAGTGTGTGATCGTGCTCGCTCGTCAGAGACTCGACGGACTGAACGTGTCAAGATCAGGTGACCCAGAGCCATGCTGTGATTGGACAGAGCCGATGGATGACAGCGGTGATGAGGGGAGGAGCTTTGTGAAAAAGGTGGGGGTCAAAGTCTGGGCTAACGGTACCAGGAGAGCCCAAGGCAGGTCCAGAGGGTCCGGTCTGCTGAGGCTGACTCATGATGTCACCGCTGACCACGCCCACCGCCGCTGCCATCGCCTCCAGCCAAAGAGAGAGATGATGGAGCACAGGACACCAATCAGACACAACAACTACATGAGCCAATCAGAGACTGACCACAACTACAGCATCAGCACCAACAAGCCTGACACACCCAGCAGCCAATCACAGGACGCCAGGTGAGAGGGGGAGGAGCCAAAGGAGGAGCTCATTAAATGTCACAGAGCCGTGATGTCAGAGCTGTGATGTCACAGAGCAGTGATGTCACAGAGTTGTGATGTCAGAGCTGTGATGTCACAGCGTGCCTGGTGTGATTCAGGTTTGAACTCTTCTTCTCTGATCCTGCAGTCTGTCGTCCTGCTGTGGACACAAAGATGGAGACTCCTGCTGGTCGACAGGTAACTGTCTGTCTGCCTGCCTGCCTGCCTGCCTGCCTGCCTGTCTGCCTACCTGTCTGCCTGTCTGCCTGTCTGTCTGTCTGCCTGTCTGCCTGCCTGTCTGCCTACCTGTCTGCCTGTCTGTCTGTCCTTACCTGTCTGTCTGCCTGTCTGTCTGTGTGTCTGTCTGCCTGCCTGCCTGTCTGTCTGCCTGTCTGCCTGTGTGTCTGTCTGCCTGCCTGCCTGTCTGTCTGTCTGTCTGCCTGTCTGCCTGCCTGTCTGCCTGCCTGTCTGTCTGTGTGTCTGTCTGCCTGTCTGTCTGTCTGCCTGTCTGTTCATCACTCTGTTTTATATTTCAGAGAAGAAGACTCCTCCCCGTGTAACCTTTAAAAAGGTAAGACCTCCTCACCTGTCTGTGGCTCAGTCTGTGGCTCAGTCCACCCGTTGCATGCTGGTCGTTGTATTTTTCTGTGGTTGTGTTCAGGGTTGGGGGGGTCGGTGGGTCGTGAGGACGTCAGAGATGAAGACAGAAGAGGTGGAGGTGGGCGGGGCCAGCAGCATCAGCACTGGACAGGTGAGAGCAGCTTCACCTGTCTATGTCTGGACCGAGTGTTCTGGTTCAGATCCGTACTCATTAAGCTGAGCTCTAAGTTAAGCTCTTCTGATTGACCCCTGACCTTTGACCCTTGACCCTTGACCCCTGTGTGTCCCCTCAGCGGAGGAGGCGTCGTGAGAGCTGCAGGCGGTGTCCAGCCTGCGTCAGAGAGGATTGTGGGAAATGTATTTTTTGCCTGGATAAGAGGAAGTTTGGAGGACCAGCGAAGAAGAAGCAGAGGTGTCGGTTCAGAGTGTGTCTGATGGTGGTGAGTCTCAGCTGAGTGCCTCCTGCTGAGCGCCTCCTGCTGGTCAGGAGGAGAACTGCAGCTCTGACTCTGTTTCCTGTTCAGCAGACCAGGAAGTTCAAACCACGACGACTGGAGACGGTATCCATGGCAACTAAACCACAACAACAGAGGAAGAGATGGAGGCACGAGGAGGAGGAAGAGGAGGAGGTGAAGGTAAAGGAGGTGAAGGTGGAGGTGACCCCTTTCTATTTAAACTGTGGTGATGACTGATTGTCTGTTCAGGAGGAGCAGAGGAGGACGAGGAGACAAAGGACAGTGAAGACGGAGCCAGAGGACAACAGTTGGACTCAACCACTGACCAAGGAGGAATCAAGGGAGGAGGAGCCATGGGAGGAGGAGACACACCCACCTCAGGTCGGTCCTGCACAGGTCGTTTTATTGGTCGAGACGTTTGACGTCGTCCTCGTTAATCTGTGTTTGTCCTCTAAAGGTTCTTCAGCTGGTCGGACAGCTGCTGACACACAGTCAGGTAATTTCTTCTTCTGTGGTGTCACACACACACACACACACACACACACACACACACACACTGATGAGACATCAGCTCATGAATATTCAGTAGATCATTGATGCCCTCACTGAGCCCTGAGGTACACCAGATTCAAATTAAACTAACAGTAGAGATCATTTACATAAAATCATCCTCATTAATATTCATGATTTGTTTGTCGTCTTTCTTCAGGACGGTTCTGTCCTCCACCTGTCCACAGGCCTCACCTGCATTCCTCCTTCATCCCTCCATTCTCTGCTCATCCACCCTAAAGAGGAGGAGGAGGCAGTGGAGATCAGCCAGGAGAGAGTGGGAGGAGGGAGGACGGAGGATGAAGGGAGGAAGGAGGAAGGAGGGAGGACGGAGGATGGAGGGAGGACGGAGGGAGGAGGGAGGACGGAGGAGGTCGTGGCGTGCAGAGGAGGCGTGATGGAGGGAGGGATGTACTACGACATAGAGGTGGAGCTGCAGGGCTCCGACTCTGACGATGACTCTCCTTCTGAGGTCACAGAAGTCAGTGATGTCACACTGCCTGACCCCGCCTACAGACGCCTGGAGTTCCTTTCATTGGTGGGTGGAGCTGTCAGTCATGAGTTCCTCTCATTGGTGGGTGGAGCTGTCAGTCATGATGCGTTCAGCAGGTGTGCGGTGATGAAGGCGTGTCCTCTCTCTCTTTCTGTTTTCAGAGCTCCGCCTCCTTCAGCCCGTTTGGAGGCGGGGTCAGCCATGAGGTCACATGTGGGCGGAGCCTGTTGTGGCTGCAGCGTGCGTTGAGGAGGACGGTGCTGCCGGCTCATTGGGTGTCTGTTCTGACTGACGGACCAATCCTGCAGCTGCTGCAGTGCTCCAGGGTAACCAATCAGAGGAGAGATAGATAATGGGACCTCAGTCTAATGAGGTCTGATGAGGTCTAATGAGGTCTAACGAAGTCTGATGAGGTCTAACGAGGTCTAACGAGGTCTAACGAGGTCTGATGAGGTCTAATGAGGTCTGATGAGGTCTAACAAGGTCTAACGAGATCTGACGAGGTCTAACGAGGTCTGAATGAGGTCTAACGAGGTCTGATGAGGTCTAACGAGGTCTGATGAGGTCTAGCAAGGTCTAACGAGATCTGACGAGGTCTAACGAGGTCTAACGAGGTCTGATAAAGTGTCCTGTGTCTCTGCAGTTGTCCTCCATGGCCGACACCATCGTCCACGTCCGTCCTGATCGCTGTTTCTTCATCACAGTTTACAACACACTGCTGCCAGACACACACACTGTGTACCACACACACACACACAGGATCACACACCTGAGCCAGGTAACACACACACACACAAGTTTTATTACTGTACTTAGTCTGTACTTCTGCTAACGATGCTACTAGCTAACTGGGTCCGTGTCCGTCAGCTGGTGTCTCTGCTGTTGGACTTGGAGCGGTTGGCGGTCTGTCGAAGGTCGAGGGTTCGATCCCCGAGCTGTCAACTGAAGGTCCGATCACCTGCCTGCCACCTGCTCGTGGCCCCGCCCTGCCTCACCTGCCTGCCCTGCCTGCTGGAGGAGGAGGAGGAGGAGGAGGAGGAGGAGGAGGAGGAGGAGGAGGAGGAAGATGGAGATGAAGGTGTGGATGAACTGTCGGTGTCACTCAGTCCTCTGACCTTTGACCTCTGACCTGGACTGACAGGTCACAGGTTTGTTGCAGCTTTTAGTGCCTCCATCCTTAACTTCACCTGACAGGAAGTCACCTGAGCAGGTAAAGCAACAAACCAGCCCGCAGCAGATTAAAGCATAAAAAAGCCTCTCCTGTGGTGAAGTAAACAGGAAGTGATGTCCCAAACGTTCAGTGTTTTTAGCACATGAGCCTGGCTAACACTGGACGCTAACAAACATTAGCACAGTGTTGGCTCTCTGTACTTGTAGTTTTTAAAAGTATATCTTTGTAGTTCTAACAGCGTAATGTTTGTTCCGACCTGCTGCTCCTGTTCTACCTCAATGTTTACCTCAATGATCAGCTGACGCCTCACATGAAAGGAAGTGATGTCAGAACACAACATGGCCAAAAGTCTGTGGACACTGAATGTTTTTACTTGGGGAATGAAACAAACACGTGTGACAAGTTTTCATCATTAAAGTTTGATTTGTGTTAACAGCAACACCTGTGGTCGTTCAGTGGATTGCAGTCAGCTTCCTGTTTGTTCTCACCATCCAACTATAACGTTAACGTAACGTTACTATGTGTAATGTTCCTGTATTTCATCTGGACTGTTACCTCCGCGATGCTAACTAGCTCACCGTTTACAAATCACCCATCAGCCAATGAAGCGACCAACGGCTAACCCTTAGCTTAGCTTCAGTTACAGTTAGCGCGTTAGCTCCTGGCTCCATCGCTTTCGTTAGCTCAGCACATTTGTCGTCAGGCATAAGTTAGCATCATGGATCACGTTAGCTGACTGCTAACTGCTGACCTTGTAGTGAAGAGACAACGCATTAGCATGTTAAATAAAATCATTTTATTTCTGTCAGGTAACTTTTATGGATCTGAAAATCATTCTTCACTTCCTGTCGGTTGCGTTCACAAACATGAGAAACGTTTGAAGGTTACAAAGCTGTACACGTGTCACATGATCACGTCAAACCCTCCGTATGTACAAATCAGCTGATCTGTGATGTCACTGACAGGCGACAGCAGCTACTTCCTGTCTGTCGTTTAGCTACACAATAGCTGAATCTGCTCGTCACGCTAACTGAAGTGATGCTGACCTCACATGAACGTCTGTGTGTTCACACTGTGGCCTGTAGGGGGCGCTTATGCTTTTATTTTGAAATCTGATCCAGGTCCTGGTTCTGGTTCTGGGCCTGGACCCAGGTCCTGGTTCCAGTTGAAGTCATTCATGAATCGTTGATGTGGGTCAGTTTTTCTGTGATCGTACATGCTAACATGCTAACACCAACATGATTAATCTTCCTGTGCAGTAACGGGGCTGATGGGAAATGTAGTCCTAATATGGACAAACAGAATCCTCAGAGCTGGTTCTGGTTTTTAACAGTCCAACAGGATGTGACATCATCAAAGTTTCAAACAGGAAGAGGAAAAACAAAGGGGACATCTGTTCTTTGGGGCTTTTCAAGTTTTTTTCAAAATAAAATCTGGTACCTGTCCGCATGCTTTTATTGCTGAAGGCTCTAAGTATAAACAGTGACGACAAACGTTGTAGTTTGGTTCTAACAGAACAAACACAGAACAAAATAAAATATAAAATAAAAAAATAAAAGTCCTGACATAAACTCCATAAATATACTGTATATTTACATATATGTATATTTACATATATGTATATTATTTATCATTAGATTTATATTTTTTATTTTAACTTTATTTAAAATTTCAAATAATGAATAAACGTAAATATCAGTCCTCTGTAAATGTACACGCTCTGTGTAGTAATACTTTAGTATGTCTGTAGTATGTCTCGTTAACTGTGACAAGAAGTCATTAATTGTGACAGGAAGTCGTTAACTGTGACAGGAAGTCTTGATTCAGTCAAAAAGAAGAACAAGTGAGCTAACACAGCTAGCAGGTGAATGTTAGCATGTTAAAGGTCAGTTAAGTTTGCGGGTCACTTCCTGTTTGTTTCACTTTGTCTGTTTGTGTTACCAAATGTTACCATTAGCATTAGCATTAGCATTAGATAATGCCTCATTTGCATATTTAAACATCAAATTTCAGAAAACTTGTAAAACAAAAAATAATTTTCTTAAAGTGACATTTGACCCGCAGCCAGGACGTGGTTAGCTTAGCTTAGCTTAGCCAACACACTAAAACCAAAAACTAGTTTTTACATTTCTCAGTTCAGCTTCAGATTCATGCTAGCTGTTTACCCCCGTTTACGGTCTTTTTGCTAAGCTAGGCTAATTACATCCTGACTCCAGCTCTGTACTGAACTGTTAGCATTAGCATTAGCTTGTTTGTTCAATGAGTCTGACCACGTTTACACTTTATTAAAACACTTCAGTCACTTCCTCCGTCACCTCCGTCACCGTGACGTCCTGCAGTCTCTGATGTTCAGTCCTGTTTGTTCGGACCTCGGTGCTGCCTGATCGTCTTTGGACCAGAACCTGAATATTCAGAGTCCGGCCTCTGATGATCCTCCGATCAGCTGTTGATCAGAACCGATCAGAGGATCGGTGGATCAATCAGCAGTCTTAGAAAATGCATAGAAGACAAAGATCCAAATGCCCTTAGTGGGAGCAGGCTGAGGGGTGGGGCTAAAGGGCAGCACAAGGGTGTGTGGGAGTTGTAGTGTAACTGTGGAGTGTGTGTGGAGAGACAGGCAGAGAGACAGACAGACAGGCAGGCAGATGCATGTCGATCTGACTGATCCAGACTGACCTTTGTCAGTCTTTTGGATCATCTCAGGTCGTCTCTGCCTTCATCAAACACTGCCTGTCCATCAACTCATCCATTCATGACGTGACGTGGTGTATATATGACGACGTGTGACAGCAGAGGGAAGTGTTAACAGGAAGCGTCAGTGTGTGTCATGTGATGTGCGTCATGTGTCGTGGCGTGGTGTCATGTCATGTGTTATGGAAGTATTTCTGTGCCATCGGAGGTTGAATATGAATTTCTAATACTGAATTTTTTCAGCATGAAAATCAGACTTTGAATTTTAAAAACCATCAAATTGTTTTTTTGCCTCTGATTTTTTTTCCAGTGTTGAAATAAATTCAGTGTAAAAAGAACCAGACTCAACATCCGGGTAACCAGGGAGAAGCAATCGATCCCTGTCTCACTTCATCCAACGTCCAGCCAATCAAGTTACGCTCCATTGGTCATGTGACACCGACACCGGTGTGTGAGTTTTACAAAGTCTTTTATTTTGAAGGGACTCTTATTTTGAAAGACTTTTGTCGTGTGTGTGTGTGTGTGTGTGTGTGTGTGTGTGTGTGTGTCAGGGTCAGGTGGAGGCCACCAATCAGAGCAGAGCAAGCAACCACAGCGGCTCCTGTGACATTTGACACCGCTGAGACAGAAACGTCTCCCTCGAACAGGAAGCTGTAGTTCCAATCACTGAACCGGCTTCACTGTGAGCACCCTGAGCTCTTCCTGAACGTCTACATATATATTTTAGACATCAGCGTGGTATCAGTCTAACTCTGCAAGGAAGTGAATAAGCATATTTACTATTGTCGTGGCGTGGTGTCATGTCATGTGTCGTGTGTCGTGTGTCGTGGCGTGGTGTCATCTCATGTGTTGTGTGACGTGTGTCGTGTCGTGGCGTGGTGTCATGTCATGTGTCGTGTGTCGGGTCGTGGCGTGGTGTCATGTCATGTGTCGTGTGTCGTGTCGTGGCATGGTGTCATGTCATGTGTCGTGTGACGTGTGTCATGTGTCGTGTGTCGTGGCATCGTCTCTCCTGCAGCCTCGGCGAAGGCTGAAATCGAATGAGGCACTTTGTTTTGATCCAGAGCTGCAGGTCGTCGGCCATGTTGGCCGCAGAGTTTATCCTGTTGTTGCCACGGCGATGATGATGTCACTGACAGCCAACAACTGGACCTGAAAGTGTGTGTGTGTCTGTGTGTGTGTGTGTATGCGTATGGCTCTGTTACATCATCAGTTTTTTCTTTTTTTACAGGCAGATCGTCTCTAATGATCTCTAATAATATTAATGATGATGATGTCATGATGATGTCATTGAGCCTTTACATGTTCAGCTTATAAAAATAAAAATCATTCCGTGTTCACATGCTCAGATTACAGAAACACGCCTGAAAGACGTCAAACATGAAGTCACAGACAGAGAAGACCCGGACCTGGACCAGAGCCGGACCTGGACCAGAGCCGGACCTGGACCAGAGCCACATCCTGATCACTGGTATCATGAAGCTGGACACACACAAATGAGCCAACATGGCCGACAGTGATCGTGTTCGTCCTGTAAATAAAGTTTGACAAAGAAAGAGATTTAATTAATATTTAATTTATATTTAATTAATATTTAATATTTGGCGACATGATGACTTCACAGAGTTAGCTATTGCTCGGTTGGTGCTGATGTCACGTCATGTTTTATTTAGCAGAAAGAAAAATTCAAAGAAATTAATTAATTTATATTTTTTTGTTTTTAATAATGTTAAAAAAACGTTTTTCTCAGTGAACGATCATTAATTAAATTGAATTAATTAATTAACTTTATTTATTTATTTTAAAAATCAGACTCGTGCTCGTTGTGACTTTTGTCCCTGTCAGGTTCCTGTAGGACTCCAGTTATCTGATTGGTCGGGCTGTTGACAGGTTTTGTTACCATGGTTACCGTGCACCAGCGTCGTGATACCAGGAAGCTAAAAAAGTGAATCTGACTTCACTGCACTGAAGGATGATGGGTAAAATAACTGTGTGCAGCTGTTACAT
>OX336891.1:1500452-1515452 GCA_946959425.1 Argyrosomus regius | reverse complement strand
TCTTTGTATTTGGGACAGTGTGTGAGAAAGTGGCTTTCTGTCTCTACTTCTCCTGTGTCACAGTGGATACAGATTCTCTTTGTTCTTTCTAGCCATTTATTTTTATGGCGACCAGTTTCAATGGCGAGTTTATGGTCACTGAGTCTATATTTAGTTAGTTTGTCTTTTTTGGATTTTTTTTATTTGGGTTAAATATTGAGCCAATTGGAATTCTCTGTCCAGTAAATTATAACATTCTAATTTATTGATTGATTGAGTTTCTGTTTTCCACTGTTTGCAATATTTTTGTTTATTATCTTTGTCGATTTGTTTTATTTGTGAGTATGGAATGATTTTTATAGTGTCATTTTGACTTGTCAATCTGATTTCCTCATTTGTCCCACTCCAGGTATTAATTTCTGGCTTTAGACAGACCTGCTGCTCCAAGTATGCTCTGTGCTGGTATGAGTCTAAATCAGACTCTATCAAGTGGTTCCAAAATGTAATAGTTGTCTTTTTAATTCTGATTAAGAGGGGGAACTGGCCCAGCTCTGCTCTGCAGCCGTGGGTTGGACAGTTTCTGTGGACTCTGAGTATGTTTTTGCAGAATTCAAGACTCACTTTTTCAACAGGGTTTGAGTCCCAGTGCTCTTGTTTAATTAATGGGCCCCAAACTGTTATGGTTCAGTTTTGTATGTCTTGGTTGTTGTGTTTTTTTTCTGTTTGTGCTCTCTCTGTTCCCCCTCCCATTTCTGTTTCCTTGCAGGGCGTATGTGTGGCAGGGGGTGTGGCTGGCTCCTCCTGTTGGCAGCAGAGGCACACCTGTTTTCACTCAGCCCATTTTCTCCACATCTTAAGCCTGGTCTTCAGTCCTGCTCTTTGTCAGATTATTCCATGCGCTCTCTCTTCATGCCGTTCACCTGCGCTCTGGCTACAGAAGATATCCTCCCGCCAGCCAGCTCCCTGCCTCAACAGCCTGCTTTATCTAGTTTCTTGGTTTGTGAAATTAAAGTATTTTCAGTTTTCACTCACCAGTGTGTGTGTGTGAGTCTCTGCTCTGGGGTCCACATCTTAGAGAACTTAACAGAATAATCTGACCAAGTATGGACCCCGCAGAGATTGAGAGGGTAAAACAAGCCCTCACCGCTCAAGGAGCTCGTGTTGGACAACATGAGAACGCCCTAAATGAAGTTATGGACAAACTGCTCCACTTGACCTCCAGCATGACCCAGCTTGACAACCGTCTGAACCAGGTCTCCACTGGGCTTTCCACGCTGACAGCTCCTGCTCCAACTCTGGGTCCTCCTGCTCCTTCCCCCTGTTCCAGCTGCTTCTCCTACCCTGGCCAGTCACCCTCATGAGCCCTTGTGAGTTTTTGATCACCCACTTCAGAGCAAGAAGGCCGGTAATAGACTTCTCTCCTTGTACCAGGGATCTCATTTAGTTGCGGCTTACTCCATAGACTTCCGCATTCTCGCAGCTGAGAGTGGGTGGGACGAAAAGGCTTTACAAGGGTTTTTTTTGCGTGGGCTTAATGAGCAGCTTAAGGATGAGCTAGCTGCTCGGGATGAGACCTCTTCGTTAGCGGAACTAATTTCCTTGGCCATTCGTCTTGATAACCGCCTCAGTGAAAGACGCAGGGAGAGAGCAGTCAGACCGAGGGCCCCTCCCCTTCAGTCCAAGTCTCCTCTGCACCCTGATCCACCCTCCGCTAGTGTTTCTCATCTGGCTGCCTCGTCCTCCCCCAGCAATGAGGAGCCCATGCAGCTGGGCGTCCTGCTGAATGTCAACGCCGCTTCCTCCAGAGACTCTGCATTTACTGTGGTCAAGCTGGTCACGTCCTTGCTAACTGTCCCGAACGGCCAAAAGAGTTGGCTCATCAGCCGCAAGGGGGGCGCTGGTGAGCCATACTTTATACTGGAGCCATATTTGACTCAAGTCTATTAATAAATCCTAAACCTAAACTAAATTATAATTTATTTGAAAGTCTTGTTCTTAGCCTTACTCACCCAACCTGGAAAACATAACAGCCAATTCTATTTGTTATAGTATATCGTGCTCCTGGTCCTTACTCTGAATTTTTATCTGAATTTGCAGAATTTGCATCAGGCTTGATCCTTTAAACAGATAAAGTAATTATTGTAGGTGATTTTAATATTCATGTGGACAACCACAATGATAGTCTTAGCACTGCGTTTATCTCTTTGTTAGATTCAATTGGCTTCTGTCAGAGTGTAAATAAACCGACTCATTGTCTGAACCACACTCTTGACCTTTGTTCTCTTATGGCATTGAAATTGATCATCTAATAGTCTTTCCACAGAATCCTCTTCTGTCTGACCATTTTTTAATAACCTTTTGAGTTCATATTACTGGACTATAAGCCTTTTGGCAGAAACTCCTACAGCAGATGTTTATCTGATAGTGCTGTAGCCAAATTTAAGGAAGTGATTCCTTCAGTATTGAATTCAATGACTTGTCTCAATGTAGCAGAGGACTTGTCTGCTTCCTTTAGCCCCTCACAAATAGATCATCTTGTTGATAGTACTACAGGCTCATTACGAACAACTCTCGACTCTATTGCACCTCTGAAAAAGAAGATAATTAAACAAAGGAGGTTAGCACCATGGTATAGCCAGCGGACTCGTAACTTAAAGCAAGAGGCACGTAATTATGAACGCAAATGGCATGCCACTAAACTGGAAGAATCTCGTTTAGTCTGGCAAGATAATCTTAAAACATACAGGAAGGCTCTCTGTAATGCCAGAGCAGCCTACTACTCTTCATTAATAGAGGAAAATAAGAACAACCCCAGGTTTCTCTTCAGCACTGTAGCCAGGCTAACAGAGAGCCACAGCTCTACTGAGCCATCTATTCCTTTAGGTCTAAGTAGCAATGACTTCATGAGCTTCTTTAATGATAAAATTATAACTATTAGAGACAAAATTCATCACCTCTTGCCCTCAACAGGCACTGATCTGCATTCTTACACAGCAAGTTTGGAAACAGCTGTAAAACCTGATATATATTTAGACTGTTTTTCTCCCATCGACCTTCATCAAATAACTTCAATAATTTCTTCATCTAAGTCGTCAACCTGTCTCTTAGATCCCATCCCAACCAGGCTGGTCAAGGATGTTTTACCTCTAGTTAGCCCTTCTTTATTGGATATGATTAATCTGTCTTTATTATCAGGATATGTACCACAGTCCTTTAAAGTAGCTGTAATTAAACCTCTTCTTAAAAAGCCCACTCTAGATCCAGAGGTTTTAGCCAATTACAGACCGATATCAAACCTTCCCTTTCTCTCTAAGATACTTGAGAAAGCTGTAGCCAATCAACTGTGTGACTTTCTCCTTAAGAACAGTTTATATGAGGATTTTCAGTCAGGATTTAGAGTGCATCATAGCACAGAGACCGCACTAGTCAAAGTTACAAACGACCTCCTAATGGCATCAGACAAAGGACTCATCTCTGTACTTGTCCTGTTAGATCTTAGTGCCGCATTTGACACCATTGACCATCAAATTCTTTTACAGAGACTGGAACATCAAATTGGCATCAAAGGAACCGCCCTAAGCTGGTTTAAGTCTTATTTTTTAGATCGTTCTCAGTTTGTTCTTGTCAATGATGAATCCTCCATGCATACCAAAGTTGGTCACGGAGTCCCACAAGGTTCTGTACTCGGACCACTTCTATTCAGTTTATATATGCTTCCTCTAGGGAACATTATTAGGAATCACTCCGTTAATTTTCATTGTTATGCTGACAACACCCAATTATATTTATCGATCAAGCCTGATGAAACCAATCAGTTAACTAAACTCCAAGCATGTCTTAAGGATATAAAAAGTTGGATGACCTTTAATTTTCTGATGTTAAATTCAGACTAAACTGAAGTTCTTGTAATTGGACCCAAACACCTCAGAAACTCTCTTTCTAGAGACTTTGACTTTGAGAATTGTAACTCTTTGTTATCAGGCTGCTCCAATAAGTCTCTTAGGACTTTGCAGCTAATTCAGAATGCTGCTGCACGTGTTCTGACAGGAACCAAGATCAGAGATCACATCTCTCCCATTTTGGCTTCCTTGCATTGGCTACCTGTTAAATCTAGAATAGAATTTAAAATTCTTCTCCTTACATACAAAGCTCTTCATGGTCAGGCACCATCATATCTAAAAGAGCTCATAGTACCTTACTACCCCTCTAGAACACTGCGCTCTCAGAATGCTGGGTTCCTTGTAGTTCCTGTAGTTTCCAAAAGTAGATTGGGAGCCAGAGCTTTCAGCTATCAAGCTCCTCTTCTGTGGAACAAACTACCATTTTGGGTTCGGGAGGCAGACACGGTCAACACTTTTAAGAGTAAACTTAAGACTTTCCTTTTTGATAGAGCTTATAGTTAGGGCTGGCTCAGGTCATCCCTTAGTTATGCTGCTATAGGACTAAACTGCCGGGGGACTCCCCCTTCCAGGGTTATGCCTAGCCAGGCACGGTATTGGTTGAAGATGCAGTCACATCTCCCTTTACTGAAAACTCTCTCTCTCTCTCTGTCTCTCTCTCTCTCTCTCTCTCTCTCTCTCTCTCTCTCTCTCTCTCTCTCTCTGTCTCTCACCACCACCATCTGTAAACATACATGTCTGTCATACATGTACATTAATGCATCTTACTAACTAAACTTCTTCCCCGGAGTTTCTGTGCTCTCTCATCCAGCAGGTTCTCGTGGATCATGGCTGCTGCTGTGGTCCTGCATGACGTCCACTACATATATTATTACTGTCATTAATGTTACCAGATCTCCATTACAGTTTATAGTAACTTAGTTAATGATTTGCTGCTGCTGTGCATCTGTGTCTCTCTATCTCTATCACAGGTTCCACTGCTACTGTAATCATTTTATCATTCATTGTAATCCATTGTCATTTTTCATTGTAATTGTACAAAATGTTTCTGTTGACTTGTTGACTGTACACGTGACATCTATTGCACGTCTGTCCGTCCTGGGAGAGGGATCCCTCCTCTGTGGCTCTTCCTGAGGTTTCTTCCACTTTTTTCCCTGTTAAAAGGGTTTTTTGTGGGCAAGTTTTTCCTCACTCGAACCGAGGGTCTAAGGACAGAGGGTGTCACTCCCTGTACAGATTGTGAAGCCCTCCGAGGCAAAATGTATTTTGCGACTTTGGGCTATACAAATAAAATTTGATTTGACTTCTGTTTGTCCACCCCTTTCCAAGGGTACTGTTTCCTGGTCCCAAATTAAGATTCCTCTCCCTGTCTTAGTGGACTCTGGCTCTGATGACAATTTCATTGACTCTGGTATTGTCACCCAGTTCGACCTTCCTTCAGAGCCACTTCCTGAACCCAAGGATGTTTTTGCCCTTGATGGTCGACTCTTGGCCCGTGTAACTCTCCGTACTGTCCCAGTGTCCCTGCAACTTTCTGGAAATCATCATGAGACAATCTCCTTGTACCTTATTCCCTCACCGTCTTCACCCTTAGTTTTAGGTCTCCCCTGGCTCAAGCTCCACAACCCACACATTGACTGGTCTACATTATCTATCTCCAATTGGAGTCTGTATTGTCACTCCCACTGTCTACACTCGGCCGTCCCCACCTCCATTTCCACTCCGCCTGCCCTCCCCAGACCTGTAGAGCTCACTTCCGTCCCTCTAGAGTATCATGACCTCCAGGAGTGTTTTAACAAGGACCGCGCTTTGTCCCTACCACCTCACAGGCCGTATGACTGTAGTATTGACCTGCTCCCTGGGGCCCCCTATCCGACCAGCAAACTCTATAACCTCTCCAGGCCTGAAAGGGAAGCTATGGAGACCTATATTTCTGACTCTCTGGCAGCTGGCCTTATTCGTCCATCCTCCTCACCCTTGGGGGCGGGATTCTTTTTTGTCGAGAAGAAAGACAAGACTCTACGTCCCTGCGTTGACTTCAGGGGCTTAAATGACATTACCATCAAGAACAAGTACCCTCTTCCTCTGATTGACTCTGCTTTTGCTCCCCTCCACCAGGCAACCATCTTCTCCAAGTTGGACCTGCGCAACGCTTACCACCTGGTGAGAATTAAGGAGGGGGATGAGTGGAAAACTGGGTTCAACACTCCTCTGGGACATTTTGAATATCTGGTTATGCCATTTGGGTTAACCAATGCACCTGCCGTCTTTCAGTGTCTCATTAATGATGTTCTGTGTGATATGCTCAACAGGTTTGTTTTTGTTTACCTAGATGACATTTTGATTTTTTCTCGTACACTTGAGGAACACATCCAACATGTCCGACTTGTTCTCCAGAGACTTCTTGAAAACAGACTCTTTATGAAAGTGGAAAAGTGTGAATTTCATGTTTCGTCTGTGAGCTTTCTGGGTTTTGTGGTGGAGAAGGGGCAGATCAAGTCTGACCCTGCCAAGATTAAGGCAGTGGTTGAATGGCCTACTCCCACCACACGTAAGCAGTTACAAAGATTTCTGGGGTTTGCTCATTTTTACCGTCGGTTTATTCTAACTACAGTCGAGTTGCTGCACCGCTTACCAGGTTAACCTCTGCTAAGTCACCCTTTGTTTGGTCACCTACTGCTGAGGCCACTTTTGTTAAGTTGAAGAGTCTGTTCTCCTCTGCTCCTGTGTTATGTCATCCTGATCCCACAGCCCAGTTCGTGGTGGAGGTTGATGCCTCGGACTCTGGTGTTGGTGCAGTCCTGTCTCAACGATCCACCTCCGATCAGAAGCTGCACCCCTGCGCATTCTTCTCTCGCCGGCTCACACCTGCGGAGAGGAATTACGATGTGGGGAATCGTGAGCTGCTGGCGGTGGTGCTAGCCCTTCAGGAGTGGAGGCACTGGTTGGAGGGCTCTACTCACCCTTTTGTTGTTTGGACTGACCACAAAAACTTATCTTACCTCCGTTCTGCCCGCAGACTCAACTCTCGCCAGGCTCGGTGGGCTTTGTTCCTGGGCCGTTTCGACTTCACACTCACCTACCGTCCAGGCACCAGGAATGTCAAGCCTGATGCCCTCTCTCGTCAGTTCTCTCCCCCAATTGAGGATCCTGCTGAGGACACCATCCTGCCATCCTCCTGTGTGGTGGGAGCAGCCAGGTGGGAGATCGAGCAGCTGGTCCAGGAGGCCCTTGAGGACCATCCAGCCCCTGAGGGTGTCCCTCCCAACCGGCTGTTTGTGCCTCCACCTGTCCAATCCCCTGTGCTCCAGTGGGGACACTCCTCCAAGGTAGCATGCCACCCTGGTTTTCATCGGACCTTGGCCTTGCTTTGTCAGCGTTTCTGGTGGCCCTCCATGTCCGCTGATACCAAGGAGTTCATCTCGCTCAGTCTGTGCCCGCAGTAAGGCTTCGCATTGTGCTCCTGCTGGTCTCCTTCGCCCCCTTCCTATTCCCCACCGGCCCTGGTCTCACATTGCGGTGGACTTTGTCACAGGCCTGCCACCTTCTGAAGGTAACGATACCATTTTAACTGTTGTAGACCGTTTTTCCAAATCAGTGCACTTTATCCCTCTGCCTAAACTCCCCTCGGCCCTTGAGACTGCTACTCTACTCATCCAGCATGTTTTTAGGCTGCATGGCATTCCCCAGGACATTGTGTCTGACAGAGGGCCACAGTTCTCCTCCAGAGTTTGGCAGGCTTTTTGCCGGGCTGTGGGGGCGTCGGCTAGCCTTTCTTCTGGTTACCATCCACAGACTAACGGCCAGACTGAGCGAGCAAATCAAAGTCTGGAGGCAGCGCTCCGTTGTGTTGCCTCTCATCACCCAGCCTCCTGGTCTACCCACCTTCCCTGGATTGAATACGCACACAACTCCCTGGTCTGCTCTGCCACAGGTATGTCCCCCTTTATGGCCGCTAATGGTTTCCAGCCTCCACTCTTCCCCACACAGGAGGTTGAGGTGGCAGTTCCCTCGGTGCAGGCGCACCTCCAGCGTGCCCATCAAGTCTGGCGTGAAGCCCGGGCAGCTCTCACCCGTTCAGCAGCTCGGAACCAGAGACTGGCAGACCGGCACCGCTCTCCAGCCCCCCAGTATCAGCCCGGCCAGAGGTCTGTCTGTCCTCCCGTGATCTTCCTCTCAAGACTGAGTCCCGAAAGTTTACTCCCAGGTACATCGGTCCTTACGTCATTGACCGTATCATCAACCCCTGTGTGGTGAGGCTGAAGCTGCCTCCATCCCTCAATATCCACCCATCTTTTCATGTTTCACCCCTCAAGCCTGTCTCCAGCAGCCCTCGGTTCAATAATGCTTTGGAAAATTTGAAGCCAGATTTTGATTGGGGGGTTTAATTTGAATAGAACTTTTCGTATACTGTAAAACGCTCTACGGGCTTTATCTGCTAATGAGCTCACAGCTTTAACAAAACGACCTGAAGCAGTGATAGTTAGGCCGAGGTAAGTGTACTCCATTGTGTGACTCAGTGTTGTCTCTCCCAAAGTAAATTGATACTTTTTAGATTGTCTTGCTTTCTTTTGAAATATTATAATTTTAGTTTTATCTAGGTTTACTCTGATTGCCCAGTTTACACAGTAATCATGGAGTATGTCCAGATATTCCTGCATTCCTTGTTCTGTTTGTGATAACAGTAGGAGGTCATCTGCATATAACAGACACTTGACTTCCTTCCCCTCCAAGTCAAGTCCTGGGGCTGGGGAGTTTTCAAGTAGTTTTGCTAATTGGTCAATATATATATTGAAAAGAGTTGGGGACATATTACAGCCTTGATGGACCCCGCGGCACTGCTTGAAGAAATCAGTTCTTTTCTTTTCAATTTTTACAGCGCACTCATTATCGGAGTATTTCCATTTAATTAGATCATAAACTTTGCCTCCAATACCATTTCTGAGTAACTGATAGAAAAGCCCATT
The DNA here is from genome assembly GCA_946959425.1 of Argyrosomus regius. Taxonomy (NCBI): domain Eukaryota; kingdom Metazoa; phylum Chordata; class Actinopteri; family Sciaenidae; genus Argyrosomus; species Argyrosomus regius. The sequence continues at coordinate 1,506,607 of OX336891.1, read as the reverse complement.
GTGCCAAATCGAATCAAAAGCTTTCCTGAAGTCAACAAAGCAAGCATATATTTTCCCTTTATTCTTTTGGTGTACGTGTTTTTGGATTAGAGTATGGAGAGTAAAGATGTGATCTGTTGTTCTATGTTTGGGTATAAAGCCAATTTGTGATTTACTTAATACATTGCTCTCAGTGAGGTAGGACAGGATTCTTGACTTAAGTATGCTACAAAATAGTTTCCCTAAATTAGAATTTACACAAATGCCCCTATAATTGTTAGGATTTAGATTGTCTCCACTTTTAAAGATAGGAGTAATCAATCCTTTGTTCCAAATTGTAGGGTAACTTCCAACTTTTAACACTAGGTTAAATAGTTTTAGTATAGCCAGTTTAAGTTTATTACTACTGTGTTTCAACATTTCTGTCCTGATACCATCGATGCCACAGGCCTTTCCGTTTTTAAGATCAGCAAGTTTTTCTTGTAGCTCCTCAATTGTAATTAGGCAGTCCATTTTCTTAGGCCAAGCATTTTGGTTGTCTTTTATTGCATTTTCTAGTGGTTTTATTTTGTCAATTATGGACATCTGCTGTGTGTTTAAACCGTCATTTTCTGGATTTAGATATAGATTTGAGAAATAGTTTTTCCAAACATTGCCGTTCTGAATTTTAATGCTATCTTTATTTTTGGTTGAATTCAATTTTTTCCACAGCTTCCAAAAATAATTTTGGTCTATTGCCTTTTCAATTTTAATTAATTCATCTTCAGTATATTTTCCCTTTTTTTGGTTGATAATTTTCTTATATTGTTTAAGTGCTGTGTGGTATTCATGGCGCAGTTCTTGGTTTATGGGATCGTTATGTTTCTTGTTTGACAGGTTTCTGAGATGCTTTCTGAAAAGGGAACATTCGCTGTCAAACCATTGTTCTTTTGCTTGCTTTTTGTTTGATTTGGCATTGATCTTATCATTTTAGACTCTTTTGCTAGTTTCATAAATATCTGATTCAGTGGCCAAATTTATGCTATCTTTATTTAGCAGGTATTGGTTACACAGAAAACTATCTAGCGTGGTTTGTATATTAGTGTTGCTAAATGCATTGGTGTAATCAGTGAGACTTTTCTCTGTCCACTTGTAATGTTTTGGGAGAGGTAACAGGTTGTCATTGGAGGTATGTTTCTGGGTATGGGTCTCTGCTTTTTTCAGAGAGTGTGATCTGATTGTGGTCTGATATGGGATGTTGTGGTAAGACTGTGAATGCATTTATACTTTCTGGACAGATGTCTGTGATTGCATAATCAATGACACTATTTCCCAATACAGAGCAGTAGGTAAAGCTGCCCAGGGAGTCTCCTCGTGTTCTACCATTAACTATGTATAATCCTAGGGCTTTGCACATTTGTAAAACTTCTTTTCCACTCTTGTTCACTATACCATCATAGCTATGTCTATGTGTTGTAATGAAGGGTTGGTATAGAGGGGATACATCAAAATGAATACTGCCATCTGTATCAATAAAGTCTATTTCTCTGCCAGTTCTGGCATTGAAGTCTCCGCATAACAATGTGGAGCTGAGTGACTGGAAGTAAAGAATTTCTTTCTGAACTTCATGGAGATATCCCTCTGAGTAATATGGTGAGCTTGAAGGTGGTAAATAGATAGCACACAGATAAACATCTTTAGAGTTTTCAAGAAGTCCTCTACTGATTTTTAGCCACATATGTGTTTTCCCTTTTTTGACTGTTAATATATAATTGTGATGTTCCTGTCTATACCAAATAATTATTCCCCCAGAGTGTCTTCCATTTTTTATGTGGGAATGTTTTAAGGAGGGCAGATTCAGTTCGTTATAGTTACTTGGGCAGTTTGAAGGATTGCTATCATGTCTCCATGTTTCATGCAAGATAATCAAATCAATGTTATTTATACTATTTATAAATTCAGGATTTGAAGTCTTCAATCCAAAGGTTGAAGAGTACAATCTCTGAATATTCCAACTGCTAAGTGAAAAAGATGCTATTCTCTCATTTAAAAAAGCAGTGCTTCACAACAAAGTATTCAGTATGTAACCAAATCTCTCTCTCTCTCTCTGTGTGTAGCCATTTCCACACTCATCACAGAAATCATCAACTCCTCCTTCAGGTCTGGCTCAGTCCCCCGTTCACACAAACTGGCTGCTGTCACCCCCATCCTCAAAAAACCTGGACTCAACCCCGACAGCATGTCAAACTTTGGGCCCATCTCCAATCTCCCCTTTCTGTCCACACATCTCAAAGCCCACCTCTGCTCAAATTACCTGTTCGAAACATTTCAATCCGGTTTCCGTTCCCCACACAGCACTGCAACAGCCCTCCTGAAAGTCACCAATGACATCCTCCTCTCTGCAGACTCCGGCCGCCTCACCATCCTCATCCTCCTGGACCTCACCGCAGCTTTCAACACTATCAACCACACCATTCTTCTCTCCCGCCTTGAGTCCTCCCTCGGCATCACTGGCACTGCACTCTCCTGGCTCAATTCATACCACACAGACCGACAACAATTCATCCATATCAACAACTGCACCTCCTCCACTGTTCCTCTGTCCCAAGGCGTCCCTCAGGGTTCGGTGCTCGGTCCTCTCCTCTTCGTACTTTACCTGCTCCCCCTTGGCAACATCATTCGCCACCATGGTCTCCATTTCCACTGTTATGCCGACGACGTCCAACTTTATATCTCCACCAAATCCATCACCCCCACCACTCACTCCACTCTCTCCAACCGCCTCGCCGACATCAAATCCTGGATGCAGACCAACTTCCTCAAGCTCAACTGTGACAAATCAGACCTGATCATTATCGGCCCCAAATCCCTCACCAAGACCACAGATAGTTTCCGCCCTGTCTCCATCCCCCCACAGTCACAACCTCTGAGTCATCTTTGACAGTAACCTCTCCTTTGAACATCACATAAACCGAATCACCAGAACTGCCTTCTTTCACCTCAAGAACATTGCCCGACTCCGCCCATCACTCTCCTTCATTCACGCCTTCATCACTTCCAGAATTGACTACTGCAACAGCATCCTCTATGGCACACCATCCAAAACTCTAAATAAACTACAGTACATCCAAAACTGCTCACCCACACCCGTGATCACATCACTCCTGTCCTCCAGAACCTCCACTGGCTCCCAGTTCCACAGCGTATTCAGTTCAAAATCCTCCTCCTCACACACAAAGCCCTCCATAACCAGGCCCCTTCCTACCTCACTGACTCCACCACTCAGGACCAAGCACCAAACCTGGGGAGACAGTCTTTGCAGCTGCCCCCTCCCTCTGGAACTCCCTCCCCAAACACATCTGTGACTGCACTGACTTGCCCACCTTCAAATCTCTGACAAAAACACACCTTTTTAAAATTGCTTTTAATGTTTAGCTCAGTCTAATGTGTTTTTAGTGTACTATTTTATATTGTTTTGCTGATTTGATGTTCTTTTTATGTACAGTCTCTTTGAGTATCTAGAAAAGCGCTTTTAAATAAAATGTATTATTATTATTATTATTACCTGTCTCTCTCTCTGTGTGTACCTGTCTCTGTGTGTGTGTACCTGTCTCTCTCTGTGTACCTGTCTCTCTCTCTGTGTACCTGTCTCTCTGTGTGTACCTGTCTCTATGTGTGTACCCGTGTGTGTGTGTGTGTGTGTGTGTGTGTGTGTGTACCCCTCTCTCTCTCTCTCTCTCTCTCTCTCTCTCTCTCTCTCTCTCTCTCTCTCTCTCTCTCTCTCTCTCTCTCTCTCTCTCTGTGTGTGTACCTCTCTCTCTCTCTCTGTACCTGTATCTTGGCGCTGCGCTGGGCGGGGCCTCCCTCCATCAGTCCCAGTACGTACAGTCCCATGTTGTACTCGCTGCCTCCTCGCAGAGAGAAGCCAAAACCTGTCGGACCACGTTCAAGATCAACACTGTAGAACCTGGACTCATCCTGAGAGAGAGACGGGTACACAGAGAGAGAGACGCTTGTGTTACTTCTTCATTACATTAACTCTTTGAGTGTTCCTGCGAGGCCACTATTCACTGTCACCATACTTATTATTCTGACGTATTGCAGGAATTTCAGCACCCTACTCCTCCCTCAGGTTTGGTTGCACAGACACAAAAAAGGTATCAAAACGACCGGCTCGGCCCGGAATGGTGTGCTGTGACTTTTCTAAGAGTTTCACCAAACGGTTTTGCCAAAAATCACCAAAAACCACGCCAAAATTTACAATGGGTGTGTATTGGTAGAATGTTCCAGAGCTAGAGTGGGTGACATCATGGCTAGAGTGGAGAGGGAGAGAAACATTAGTCAAAAAATACATTTGCAAAAGGCTCTCGTGGCCACAAATGTCACTCTACAGAAATAATTTATACATAGAAACGTAGGAAAATTCGTGGGCTACGCAGCGATATCACTGCTGAAGCTGTCAGACTTATAGTTTTGGTGGGAGACGCACTGATGCGCCAGGATCACCCACCGACAGCCCCATCTACTCCCATGTAAACTGGAGAGGAGAAATTTCCCAAAGATGCACGGGGCACCTGTTCTTTCTCTCTCTCCCCAGGTCACATTTTTTAACTTTAGACACTGAAATTCGGCATTCACATGGTCGACAAGATGAGGATGCTCACGGTCATTTGGGCTTTTTGATACGACCTACCGTTTGGCATTAGTGTCCACTAGTTGGAGGGGGTTCATTTAGAGATTTTCTGTGTCTCTCAGCAGGCACTCACACACAGACAGAGCACAGCTGCAGTTAATTGCTCTGACCTGCAGCTGACCCTGGTTGCTTGGCAACCTCAAGCCTGCCTTTGACTAACTGTATTGAAGTCTCTGTGCTGCTGCAGTGTCAATAATAATGTATGTCAGACACACTCTACATTTATTTAGACATTTTATAGTTTCTGTTGTTACTGTAACACTGCAAACAGTTCTCTAATGGTTCTCTAATGGTTATGTAATGGTTCTTTTATGGTTCTCTAATGGTTCTGTTATGGTTCTGACTGTCAGACTGACCTTTGACCGTCCTCTGGGCCCTTTAATCAACCGACTGTCAAGATCCAAGTCTGCTCCCTCTGAGTCTGAGGAGACAAGGAGAGTAGAGGAGGAGAGGAGACAAGGAAAGGAGACAAACAGGACAAAGGTTCAGTTCTTTCTTGTTAATTGAATTATTTCAATCTTTATTTTCACTATATTTAGGAAAACACACATAGACACTGTAAATACAGTGTGTTAATGTGTGTGTATGTTGGTGTGTATCATACGGTGTCTTGGCGTGACGCTCAGCCTCAGTGTGTTCCCGGCCCTCCTCAGGATCTGGGCCAGGTCTCGGTGCTGCAGCGCTCCGACCGGACGACCCTCCACGGCCTCCAGCTGGTCTCCAGGCTGAACCTGCCCGCTGCGAGCTGCCGGGCTGCCCCGACGCACCGTGACGAAGCGGTGAGACATCAGGGAGGCTGCAGAGAGAGAGAGGTCACATGATAACCATGAGGCATGCCTGTGACCATGGCAACGTGTTCACTGCATGGATGTTAATACAGACATGAAACACTGAGAGAGACAATAAACAGGAACTGTGACACAGTCTGAACAAACAAACCGGACCGGACTCAGCAGGAATCACAGAGAATGACAGGAAACACCAGAACACACACACAGACTGTGTGTGTGTGTGTGTTTTAACTGTGAATGTTAGCATGAACTGAGGAGGAGGAGGATGGTATCCAGACTGACAGCTGAAAGTCGAGAAAAGTCTCCAAAGAGCTGTGGACCTAAAAATAACCAAAAGGCAATGTTAAAACAACGTTAACTTTAAATTCTGAAGAAGCAATTTAAAGTCCTGTCCTGTGTGTTGAGACGTCCCTACAGACTATCTAAAACCTGGATGTAGTCTCTGAGACGTCCCCACAGACTGTCTAAAACCTGGACGTAGTCTCCGTGACGTCCCCGCAGACTGTCTAAAACCTGGACGTAGTCTCCGTGACGTCCCCGCAGACTGTCTAAAACCTGGACGTAGTCTCCGTGACGTCCCCGCAGACTGTCTAAAACCTGGACGTAGTCTCCGTGACGTCACCGCAGACTGTCTAAAACCTGGACATAGTCTCTGTGACGTCCCCGCAGACTGTCTAAAACAGTCGTGGCGGTCGCTGCTCTGTCATGACATC
>OX336891.1:1485452-1492952 GCA_946959425.1 Argyrosomus regius | reverse complement strand
AACCTGCCCCGAGGGAGAGCACCAGTCCTGGGTTTCCTCGGGACATCGGAGAGGGCGCTTGGTGATTGGCTGGACAACCGTTAAAGCCACAGGGTGGGACGTCTCTGGGCGGGGTCACAGGGACAGAAGTCTGGGGCATCGGTGGGCGCTGCACTGGAGCACCAGGGGGCGTGGAGGAGGAGGGCGGGGTGGGGTTGTTAGCGGTGGTGGGGCTGGTGGAGTTTTGAAGGAGGCCCGTCTCCGCCTGAGAGAGGGGAAGTTTGGACAGAGCATGGGAGGACGAGGAGGTGATGGGGAGCGTGGAGGAGGAGATGGGGAGCGTCGACGTAGACAAGTCACTCTCTGAAGACTTGGAGCTCTGATGGTGGAGGAGGGAGGAGGAGGAGAGGGCGGGGAGAGTGTTGCTGTTGTAGCGAATCAGAGAAGACCTGCAAAGAAGGGGAGCGACAGGAAACGAGAACTTCTGTAAATGAGTACTGACACTACAGGTACTACTTAGGTAGTATTATTAGTACTCTGGTACCACATACCACCATATGTGCTAACATGCTCATGCTAACAGTGAAGCTCCTCTCACCTTCGTGTTCCAGCACTGGACAGGCCGCCATCGGAGTCACTGTGACTGGCTGCTGTCCTCTCTGGAGGAGGGAGTGGTGGACCGAGCGGGGGTTCAGAGGAAGTGGGCGTCGGCGGGCCTGTGAGCCCGTTTGTCATTGGCTGAGCAGTGTAGGAGGGCGGGGTTTGACTCAATCCTGGTCAGAGTGAAGGAGTCAGTAAACAACAGCTTCAAATACAAACAACTGTTACTAACATTACACTAACGTTACAGGAACGTTACTGCATCACAAAATAAAGCGTTCATCTTCTGACCTGGCGTGCCGTTGGCGTCCAGCGTTCGGCTGTAGGTCAGGTGTGTCAGGCCGCGGTTCACGTTGGGTGTGTTGGGGGGTTCGCTGGGAGTCTGCGGCTGTTGAAGAGGCAGACTGAAGGTCAGTGTGTCATTCAGGGTCACTGCTCATGTAAAAAAACATATTAAACATTGAACGAACCGTCTCCAGACTCTGTTTGGGACATCCATCAGGGTTATAGAGCATCGGGTATCCTCTCCTCAGCACCACATCCACACTCTGACCCATCGGCACCGACTTCAGCATCTCCACCACCTCTTTATGAGAGCGACCCAACACACAGCTGTCATTGATGTAGACCAGGATGTCCGCTGGAGGACCAGAGACCAGGAGACACATTCAGGCTCATCCACATCTGACCCTAACCCAGCTCCACGCTCTCAATCACAAAACAACATGGTGATCGCCAACAAACATTTGAGCATGTTTTAAGTTTGTTACTGCTTCAACATTCAGCTGTTCTTCAGTCAGCATCTCTACACGTATGACGGTCTCTTCAATTAACGAGAAGAATCAAATCTGGTTTAACGAGTTAAAGTCTGAAAACACTGCTGAGGTCATCAATGTCGTCCAATAGGAACGGAGCGAGGTGTTCATCAGAAGTAACTGAAAGTATCATTAATCTCCAAGAAGAGTTAACTTATTAAAACGTTTCTCCTCTCATGAAAGAAGCAAAGCGTCTTCACAGATTTAACTCTTCTTAGAAAGTTCATCGAGGACGACAAATCTTCAAACCGACAGACAAAACGACCATCCACTGACGTCCACCTCGTCCACTGACCGCGACGACCGACGACTGAAATGTCCCTTATAAAATCGATTTCTGAACTCGTCCTCAAACATTATTAATGTTTTAAACTTTTCTTTGAATTATTCAACGTTTGAAAACTGCAGCTTGTTTTCTACAATAATATTTATATAATGTAATATGTATAATTTATAATATGTGTTTCTATAAAACCAGAGAATCAGTCTGACATGTTGAAGACTGAAACTCGTGTGTGTGTGTGTGTGGATTAGTTGTAGATCATGAGGTTTTGTCTTGAGAACAATAAAGACATGTGACCTGAATAATCCTGCAGACAGAGAACACGCCTCTGTCTCAGCAGCCAATCAGACCTGTTTAATCGTTTTAAGATTTGACTTATGAAGTTAAAAAACTGGAGTAGCTGTTGAAGGAGCCACATATGTAATGTCTGATTTGACCACCAGGTGGAGTGTTGTTTTTCTCGTGTATATACTGAATACAGTATGTGTTCAGTGAGTACCAGGTATGTTCATTGTTGTATTAATACTTTGTGCTTTGTCCACACAGTGAGCTCCATATGTACTCTGACAGGACCAGTATGAGGTGTACGATGAGGCGTACCTGTATTCAGGGCTGGTGGTCCTCCAGGTGTCACGCTGTACACCTGTAGAAACTCTCGGGGTCGACTTCCTCCCACAATGTTGAAGCCGAAACCTCGAGGACCTTTGGACAGACGAGTGTGGATCGAGTAACCCTTCAGCTGACTGGGCTGCTCCGTGAACTCTGGGACTGAGACACAGGACAGGTGAGGACAGGTTAAGACAGAGACTGCGTCCATGAGGGGACAGGTGAGGACAGAGACCACGTCCATGAGGGGACAGGTGAGGACAGGTGAGGACAGAGACCACGTCCAGGAGGGGACAGGTGAGGACAGAGACCAGGTCCAGGAGGGGACAGGTGAGGACAGGAGGGTGTTGTCATTATCATACAGGTGTGAGCAGCAGAAACACTCTTCCTACGTTTCCCATAATGCATCTGGAAAGCATGTCTTAAAAAGTTAACAGGATGTTAAAGTGACTGCTGACTGTCAAAATAAATGTCACATTCTCAGCAGGGTTGATCAGTTTAACAAAATAAAACATTAGCTAAATATTAAAAGTATAAAAAGTCACTTTAAGATATTTAAATGAGTTCATCCAGATCAATCAATCGATCAATCAATCGATCAATCAATCACTCACGTTCTGTACAGGAAGTCGTCTCTTTGTTCTGAGTTCGAGGATCCAGCCAGCTGGTCGTTTTTGAATTATGACTGAAAGAGAGATGACGTCATCATCATCAAATATATTCTAATATATATTCTAACATATGTTTTAATATAAATATATTCTAATATATATTCTAACATATGTTTTAATATAAATATATTCTAATATATATTCTAACATATGTTTTAATATAAATATATTCTAATATATATTCTAACATATGTTTTAATATAAATATATTCTAATATATATTCTAACATATGTTTTAATATAAATATATTCTAATATATATTCTAACATATGTTTTAATATAAATATATTCTAATATATATTCTAACATATGTTTTAATATAAATATATTCTAATATATATTCTAACATCAAACAGTCCGACTCAGCTGACACCAAAATAAACTGAATCTCTGATTATTGATCATGATCAATACTTACTCGATGTAGTACGGCTCTCCTGAATCACTGAACGCCAGCTCCCAGTTTTCAGGCAGTGGACCTCCTCCTCCTCCTCCTACTCTTCCTCTAGCTACTCCTCTTCCTCCTCCTCCATTCTCTGTTCCCTCCCGACTCCCCACAGCAGACTCCCATGATTGGCTGAGAGGCAGAGTGGTGGGCGGGGCTCCAGCTGAACCTGCTGATTGTTTAATTAATTAGTTTAATTAACACACAAACACACTTTAACTTTAAGTTAACTGATCCAAATACTGCAGCTGCTGGTTCACAACAATGATGAAGATGATCAGCTGATCTACTCTAACACACACTTGATCCATCAGTGATGTCACAGAGAGCGTCTGTCTCTATTGATTGGATGAGAAACTGCTTCCTGAATGTTTCATCAGGAGACACAAGTGTGTGTGTGTGTGTGTGTGTGTGTGTGTGTGTGTGTGTGTGTGTTGTACCTGACAGTCCACTGTCCTCCTCACTGTTGTCTCCTTCCTCCACAGCTTTCTCCAGGTTACTCAGAGATTTGCTTCTCGTCCTGAAGTTCCTCAGCAGGTTTCGATGTTCCTGATACGTGATTGGAGGACTCTCTGGACCGATGTGGACCGGGCGCGGCGTCCCGTAGTAATTTCCTATCATCAGATTTTAACACAGTTAAAGCAACATTTTATAACTTTGTTCAACTTCATAACATCTGTTCTCACACTATGTAACTTTAATTGACTATCAGAGTGTAATCAGGTGAATGGTGTCTGTTACCTCCTGTTGATCTACACTGACCTGTGATCAGGTGAATGGTGTCTGTTACCTCCTGTTGATCCACACTGACCTGTGATCAGGTGAATGGTGTCTCTGTCATTCGTACGTCTGTTCTCACACTATGTAACTTTGGGCTCCGGGTCGGGAGAAGTACGTAACGCTTTACGGCACTAAGTCACACACCACCAACTATTTCACTGATTTTGGTGAAACTGGATCATATTTTATGGAGGAAATGTTTTCTGGTTTTCCCTCTGATGTCCTCCGCCTGCTCCGCCTCAACTCTCTGTGATTTTTAAAAGAAAAGTAGTAAGACTAGTCAGTAATATTAGCTTGCTGCTATGTTGTTATTGTGTTGTTGATGCGACTTTGGCTTCATCTTTTATTCCTTTAGATAAATTCAGCATCATCAGTCAGAACAGAACGTTTGTGTGAATTCAGTTTCTATTTTGGTCTCATTAATCCAGATTAACTCTGCACAGAGCGATGTGGGACAGAGTGAGGCAGGTTTCCTGTTTAAAGGATTACACACACAAAATCCTCTTTTCCTCCCAAACACTCAAAAACCACCAACACTCGACCACCTGCTGAAGGCCTCCATTCATCCATGATGTCGATCCATGATGTTTGTTGCTCACATCAAGGTAAATATTGTAAATATAAATATATAACTGGTGCACTGAGACAGATTTTCATGTTTTTGTGTCCACAGCGGCTCGTGCAGCTTCTTGCTGCTGACTCTGGATCAGTACCTCATGAAGAGAACATGAACTGTCCCTTTAACGTCTCAGCCAGACAGTATTTCGTAGTAACGTCCAGCTGCCACCAGGAGGCAGTAGCTACATCTGGGTAAGTCAAAACATGTTCCTCCTAATATTTCACAATAAAAGCCTTGTTCAGAAAATAAAGGTTCCCTAAAGGGCGTTTAATTTGAAATCCATACAGGAAGTGCTGAGATTTGGAGATGTTTGTTTTTCTCTGTCACTGCACTGACTCCACCTGGCTTCACTCTGCAGCTTGTTGTGGGTGCGTTTGTTTTTCGTACCTTTGAACTTGCCGCTCTCCAGCAGAGCTCCGGACTCCTCCAGAGAGAAAAACTCCTCGATGGACACAAAGTTGTAATCCACACCTGAAATCTCTCCGTCACGAGGCTGCCGCGTCGTACCTGTGGGGCAGGGACACAGTGATGTCATCACAGAGTGATAACACACTTCAGTACGTTTCCACACACAGCATGTGACCTACAACACACACACACACAGCGTGTTTGAACACGCTAACACGTGTGTCATGTTACGATTACACTTCCTGTAATCATTAACAGAGTTCATCAACACTCCAACACGTCTTTATGTTCAGACAGAAACCTGCTGCTCTGATTAACCAACCAACCAATCAACTGATCAAACAATCAGCTCAGGTTGAACTCTGACTCAGTGTGTGTGTGTATAGGTGTGTGTGCGTGTGTGTACAGGTGTGTGTGTCTGTATAGGTGTGTGTACAGGTGTGTGTGTGTGTGTGTGTGTGTGTGTGTGTATAGGTGTGTGTACAGGTGTGTGTGTGTGTGTACAGGTGTGTCTTACAGGGCACCGCCCGCAGGTACAGGTTCTCCCTGATGAGCTGCTGCAGCTGACTGTCCATGGAGCCCGGAGTGAAACACTTGCTGAGGTACAACCTGAGGTCCTTACAGAGGGACGAGCCTGCACACACAGGGACAGGATATGATGTCACAGTGATGTCACACTGAAACCAGCACAGGTAGTGTTTCAGGTTTACTCACCTGGTGAGACAGTCTTGATTCTGATTGGATGAGGACAGGAGTTGAGCACTCCTCTGACATCACCGAGAGTCATCCCTAACACAGGCGTCCCTCCGATCTCTAAGATGATGTCGCCCACAGTGGCCCCGCCCCCGTGGGCCGCTGTGACGAATGGGAACTCGCCATAGTCTGCCCCGCCCCCGATGGCTAGACCCAGCTCACCTGAGCCGCCGCCCAGCGGGACGAAGCTCTCCTGGACCTGAGAGGAGGGACAGGAGGAGCAGGTGTGAAAGAAGGAGGAGGTGGGAAACATGGAGGAGGAGGTGTGAAAGAAGGAGGAGGAGGTGTGAAAGAAGGAGGAGGTGTGAAACATGGAGGAGGTGTGAAAGAAGGAGGAGGTGTGAAAGAAGGAGGAGGAGGTGTGAAACATGGAGGAGGAGGTGTGAAAGAAGGAGGAGGAGGTGTGAAACACGGAGGTGTGAAACATGGAGGAGGAGGTGTGAAAGAAGGAGGAGGAGGTGTGAAACATGGAGGAGGAGGTGTGAAACAGGGAGGAGGAGGTGTAAAAACACGGAGGAGGAGGTGTGAAACGGAGGAGGCATGAAAGAAGGAGGAGGAGGTGTGAAACAGAGGAGGTGTGAAACATGGAGGAGGCATGAAAGAAGGAGGAGGAGGTGTGAAACACAGAGGAGGTGTGAAAGAAGGAGGAGGCATGAAAGAAGGAGGAGGAGGTGTGAAACACGGAGGTGTGAAACATGGAAGAGGAGGTGTAAAAACACGGAGGAGGAGGTGTGAAACAGGGAGGAGGAGGTGTAAAAACACGGAGGAGGAGGTGTGAAACGGAGGAGGCATGAAAGAAGGAGGAGGAGGTGTGAAACAGAGGAGGTGTGAAACATGGAGGAGGCATGAAAGAAGGAGGAGGTGTGAAACAGAGGAGGTGTGAAACATGGAGGAGGCATGAAAGAAGGAGGAGGAGGTGTGAAACATGGAGGAGGAGGTGTGAAAGAAGGAGGAGGAGGTGTGAAACATGGAGGAGGTGTGAAACATGGAGGAGGAGGTGTGAAAGAAGGAGGAGGAGGTGTGAAACATGGAGGAGGTGTGAAACATGGAGGAGGAGGTGTGAAAGAAGGAGGAGGAGGTGTGAAACATGGAGGAGGTGTGAAACATGGAGGAGGTGTGAAACATGGAGGAGGTGTGAAACATGGAGGAGGTGTGACAGGTGAGGTCACATGTCGTCGTTACCTTCGAGCGCCAGTGCAGCTTCTTCACCGTCGCTTTAGACATTTCGGCTGAGCTGCAGACAGGAAGAAGAAAACAAAGTAACTGAGCATGCTCAGTAACCACCGCTCACACAGCTGGCTCATATTTAAATTTAATCTGAATTAATGATGTCAAGCGTTGGCTACTGTCAAAACAAGAGTGTACACATTTATGAATTGTGTGTGTGTGTGTGTGTGTGTGTGTGCGTGTGTGTGTGTGTGTGTGTGTGTGTGTGTGTGTGTGTGTGTGTGTGTGTGTGTGTGTGTGTGTGTGTGTGTGTGTGTGTGTGTGTGTGTTGGGGGGCAGCCTGTCCTGTTGAATCTGCTTCCTTGTTTCTAAT
>OX336891.1:1462952-1477952 GCA_946959425.1 Argyrosomus regius | reverse complement strand
TAATACTCTGTGTACTCTGTGTGTAATACTCTGTGTACTCTGTGTAATACTCTGTGTACTCTGTGTGTAATACTCTGTGTACTCTGTGTAATACTCTGTGTACTCTGTGTGTAATACTCTGTGTACTCTGTGTGTAATACTCTGTGTACTCTGTGTAATACTCTGTGTACTCTGTGTAATACTCTGTGTAATACTCTGTGTAATACTCTGTGTACTCTGTGTAATACTCTGTGTACTCTGTGTAATACTCTGTGTACTCTGTGTGTAATAGTCTGTGTACTCTGTGTAATACTCTGTGTAATACTCTGTGTACTCTGTGTAATACACTGTGTACTCTGTGTAATATTTTGTGTAATACTCTGTGTACTCTGTGTAGCAGGTGGTTCTCCTGTCAGGTTGGCCTCATGTCATTCTGTTAAGTGAAACACAAACTGCAGTTCCTCTTGTCGTCCACTTGAGGCTGGTTCCAGCAGTGAGTCAGTGTCCATAAGTCCTCATGTTTACAGCCTGGTAAGTTCATAGCAGCACTTTCACTGATCAAAGGTCCCCAGTTTGTATCTTTTACAGACATCATGTGTACGAAGAGTGAAGCAGTTTTAAATGTTTCATTGATCATCACGTGATCAGCTGCATCATCACTGTGAGTATTATTACAGTTTTTCTCATTGGTTTGGCTCATTTCTCGAAAGAGAAATTACATTCTCAAAACTCTAAGATCATTTGGCAAAACATTCTTACAGTTCAGCACAACGCCATAGCTCACTTGCAAAAGCCATATCTCTCCCAAGACAGTTCACTTGTGTAAAAACTAAATTTCTTTCTCATATAAATAGTCAGTACCTCCAAAATGCATCGTCCTTTTGGCATTGTGTGAGCACTGCAAGTCAAAATGTTTAGATGTTTTGTCACTATGACAGAGGACCATTGAAATATCCCTCATGTCCACCTCTCAGTCTTAGCCCAGTCCTTCATTCACAGAGGTTACTGTACTGGTTTTTTTTATCTAGCTAACAGAATACAACTGTGTATAAAACTGAAAAAATAAAAAAACAGGATTTTAGGGTAAGAGTAACCTCTAAGGTTTGACATCACACATTGCACTCACACTGCCAAGGAAAGGTAGCCATTTTTATTCACACACATAAAGTAACCTCCATATCAGAGTAAAAAGAAAATGTATAAAGCATAATATACTGTTATAGAAACACATAAACAAAAACAAGGAAAATTATATGTAGTCTACAGTGCTGTAAATAAATACAGTATATGGTATTCATGGTATTATGTTGACTAATTGAACAGACTATTTTGCATGTGATGACTTATAGAATGAAATGATGCTGACATGTTTTGGAGAGAACAACCATTAGACTGAGAATCAATCAATCAGTTTAGATCAACAGGATCTATTCACTTGGAAACTGTGCTAAATGTAGGCTAACTGTACTTAATCATTTGCAAAGATGTACTAAGACATTTGCAATGCAATGAAATCAATGAGAAATATAACTCTGTTGTGAACAAATCAAATCAAATCAAATTTTATTTGTATAGCCCAAATTCACAAAACACATTTAGCCTCTGAGGGCTTTACAATCTGTACAGGGAGTGACACCCTCTGTCCTTAGACCCTCTGTCCTTAGACCCTCTGTCCTTACACCCTCTGTCCTTAGACCCTCTGTCCTTAGACCCTCGGTTCGAGTGAGGAAAAACTTGCCCACAAAAAACTTTTAACAGGAAAAAAGGTGGAAGAAACCTCAGGAAGAGCCACAGAGGAGGGATCCCTCTCCCAGGACGGACAGACGTGCAATAGATGTCATGTGTACAGAACAAATCAACACAAACATATTGTACAATTACAATGAATGATAGAATGACAATGGATTACAATGAATGATAAAATGATTGCAGTAGCAGTGTAACCTGTGATAGAGATAGAGAGACACAGATGCACAGCAGCAGTAAATCATTAACTAACTATAAACTGTGATGGAGATATGGTAACAATAATGACAGTAATAATATATGTAGTGGACGTCGTGCAGGACCACAGCAGCAGCCACGATCCATGAGAACCTGCTGGACGAGAGAGCACAGAAACTCCAGGGAAGAAGTTTAGTTAGTAAGATGCATTAACATGCATTAATGAGACATGTATGTTTACAGATGGTGAGACAGAGAGAGACAGAGAGACAGAGAGAGAGAGAGAGGGTTTGAGTAGAGTTTTCAGTAAAGGGAGATGTGACTGCATCTTCAACCAATACATTGCCTGACTAGGCACAACCCTGAGAGAGAGAGAGGGAGGGAGGGGGAGTCCCCCTGCAGTTTAGTCCTATAGCAGCATAACTAAGGGATGACCTGAGCCAGCCCTAACTATAAGCTCTATCAAAAAGGAAAGTCTTCAGTCTACTCTTAAAAGTGTTGACCGTGTCTGCCTCCCGAACCCAAAATGGTAGTTTGTTCCACAGAAGAGGAGCTTGATAGCTGAAAGCTCTGGCTCCCAATCTACTTTTGGAAACTATAGGAACCACAAGGAACCCAGCATTCTGAGAGCGCAGTGTTGTAGAGGGGTAGTAAGGTACTATGAGCTCTTTTAGATATGATGGTGCCTGACCATGAAGAGCTTTGTATGTAAGGAGAAGAATTTTAAATTCTATTCTAGATTTAACAGGTAGCCAATGCAAGGAAGCCAAAATGGGAGAGATGTGATCTCTGATCTTGGTTCCTGTCAGAACACGTGCAGCAGCATTCTGAATTAGCTGCAAAGTCCTAAGAGACTTATTGGAGCAGCCTGATAACAATGAGTTACAATAGTCCAGCCTAGAAGTAACAAATGCGTGGACTAGTTTTTCTGCATCCGCTTGAGATACAATGCGTCTGATTTTGGCGATGTTACGTAAGTGGAAGAATGCAGTCCTCGAAATTTGTTTTATGTGACATTAAAGGACAAATCCTGATCAAAAACAACTCCAAGATTCTTTACGGTGGAGCTGGAGGCCAGGGTGATCCCATCTAAGGTAAGTAAGTCTCTAGAAAGAGAGTTTCTGAGGTGTTTGGGTCCAATTACAAGAACTTCAGTTTAGTCTGAATTTAACATCAGAAAATTAAAGGTCATCCAACTTTTTATATCCTTAAGGCATGCTTGGAGTTTAGTTAACTGATTGGTTTCATCAGGCTTGATCGCTAAATATAATTGGGTGTCATCGGCATAACAATGAAACTTAATGGAGTGATTCCTAATAATGTTCCCTAGAGGAAGCATATATAAACTGAATAGAAGTGGTCCGAGTACAGAACCTTGTGGGACTCCATGACAAACTTTGGTGTGCATGGAGGATTCATCATTGACGAGAACAAACTGAGATCGACCTAAGAAATACGACTTAAACCAGCTTAGGGCGGTTCCTTTGATGCCAGTTTGATGTTTCAGTCTCTGTAAAAGAATTTGATGGTCAATGGTGTCAAATGCGGCACTAAGATCTAACAGGACAAGTACAGAGATGAGTCCTTTGTCTGATGCCATTAGGAGGTCATTTGTAACTTTGACTAGTGCGGTCTCTGTGCTATGATGCACTCTAAATCCTGACTGAAAATCCTCAAATAAACTGTTCACACAGCTGATTGGATACAGCTTTCTCAAGTATCTTAGAAAGAAAGGGAAGGTTTGATATTGGTCTGTAATTGGCTAAAACCTCTGGGTCTAGAGTGGGCTTTTTAAGAAGAGGTTTAATTACAGCTACTTTAAAGGACTGTGGTACATATCCTGATAATAAAGACAGGTTAATCATATCCAATAAAGAAGTGCTAACTAGAGGTAAAACATCCTTGAGCAGCCTGGTTGGGATGGGATCTAAGAGACAGGTTGACGACTTAGATGAAGAAATTATTGAAGTTATTTGATGAAGGTCGATTGGAGAAAAACAGTCTAAATATATATCAGATTTTACAGCTGTTTCCAAACTTGCTGTATCAGAATGCAGGTCAATGCCTGTTGAGGGCAAGAGGTGATGAATTTTGTCTCTAATAGTTATAATTTTATCATTAAAGAAGCTCATGAAGTCATTGCTACTTAGACCTAAAGGAATGGATGGCTCAATAGAGCTGTGGCTCTCTGTTAGCCTGGCTACAGTGCTGAAGAAAAAACCTGGGGTTGTTCTTATTTTCCTCTATTAATGAAGAGTAGTAGGCTGCTCTGGCACTACGGAGAGCCTTCCTGTATGTTTTAAGATTATCTTGCCAGGCTAAACGAGATTCTTCCAGTTTAGTGGCACGCCATTTGCGTTCAGATTTACGTGCCTCTTGCTTTAAGTTACGAGTCTGCTGGCTATACCATGGTGCTAACCTCCTTTGTTTAATTATCTTCTTCTTCAGAGGTGCAATAGAGTCTAGAGTTGTTCGTAATGAGCCTGTAGTACTATCAACAAGATGATCTATTTGTGAGGGGCTAAAGGAAGCAGACAAGTCCTCTGCTACATTGAGACAAGTCATTGAATTCAATACTGAAGGAATCACTTCCTTAAATTTGGCTACAGCACTATCAGATAAACATCTGCTGTAGGAGTTGCCACAGTGGTTTGGAGGTTTGACCATGTTGTTTTGAGAATGTAATTTCTGTTTCAAGAAATGAGCCAAACCAATGGAGAAAAACTGTAATATTATTAATATTATTTTAGTCTTAAGTTTGTAAGTCTTAAGTCTTTTTGTGATAACAGGTGGCTAGGTGGACCAAAGAGGCAAACGCTGACTTTACAAGCAAACAGGGTTTATTCAACAACTGGGGGTGTAAGACAGGCTAAAGAGCAGGGAGGTCCAGATGGCACAAAGACGGGGTCCAGGGAAAGTGAGGAGGGGGAAGCTGGGACTCTCGTGAAGGCAGATGATGACGGGGAGGCGAGGAGGAGGAGAGGGTCTGGGAGAGGAGCGGGTCCAGAGGGGCTGGAGCTGGACGTGCTGAGCAGGGGCAGGCGATCTAGGGCACGGGAGAACAGAGTCAAAAACGAGGCAGGAACACGGGGAAGCAGAAGAAATACTGGAAAACAAAAAAAACTGTGAGTCTTCAAAAAACACAAGGAGTTCAGGAAAACACTAAGGTCATAGTCACAAGGAACAAGGAGCCTGATTAGTTACCGCGTGGTGAACTGCAAAGATCTGGCAACGAGTGAGTGGAGAGCCGGAGTATTTCAACAGGAGAGTGATTAGTAGATGAGCCTCAGGTGTGTCCTGCAGCAGCTGTCTGCGTCTGGGACCCGCCCCTAGGAGGGAGGGAGAAACACACAAGGAGGGGAGGAGAAACACAACAGGGGCAGCATAGACGTGGATGTAACACTTTTAGTCTCATGTCTTTAAGTCTTAAGTCTTTTAGTCTTTTAGTCTTTTAAGTCTTTTAGTCTTTTAGTCTTAAGTCTTTAAGTCTTTTAGTCTTAAGTCTTTAGTTTTTGTCGGCAGTGTCTGGTTGGGTCATCACCTCCATCGTGATCGGACACCCGGTTCGCCCCGGTTTGGGGATGAGTCTGCATGGAGGACTGAGCGGCTGTAGACGTGTTGGTCGTCCATCGTCACTTAACGTACACGGGAAGACGAAGTGATCACATGACAACCTGAGAGAGTGTGTGTTTACTCGTCTGTCTATCCTTCTGAGGACCAGGTGGGCAGACCTGAACAATGAGGACAGTCTGTGTCAGGAGGTGATCTGATGAACGTAGAGAAGAAAACCTCCTCCTCTCCTCATCAAACACCTCATCCCTCCTCCTTTCCTCCCTCACCTCCTCTTCTCCTCTCATCAAACACCTCATCCCTCCTCCTTTCCTCCCTCACCTCCTCCTCTCCTCTCATCAAACACCTCATCCCTCCTCCTTTCCTCCCTCACCTCCTCCTCTCTCGTCCTCGTCTCCTCTGTCTGTAGCGTTCTGTTCAACCAGCAGGAGGCAGCAGAGCTCTGTGAGGGATGACATCATTCAGAGAGGATTCTTCATCATCATCATCATCATCATCACAGCTCGTCATGCGACACTGAATTAATAATATCATTGATATATTCACAGATGTGACAGTTTGACTTTTTTCAGATAAATAAATAAAAATTATTTTTATATAAAAATGATTCAATAATTTAATTAATTTAAAGTTTTAAAGTTAACAAACAATTTCTGTTTGTGAAGAAATGTGACATCACAACTTTTTAAAACTCTTCCAGGACTTTTCAAGGAGGAGGAGGAGCAGAATTAAGAGCATGGATGCTTTGACTTACAGGTGGGTGTCGTCACGAGACTACGTCCAGGTTTTAGACAGTCTGCGGGGACGTCACAGAGACTACGTCCAGGTTTTAGACAGTCTGCAGGGACGTCACGAGACTACGTCCAGGTTTTAGACAGTCTGCGGGGACGTCACGGAGACTACGTCCAGGTTTTAGACAGTCTGCGGGGACGTCACGGAGACTACGTCCAGGTTTTAGACAGTCTGCGGGGACGTCACGGAGACTACGTCCAGGTTTTAGACAGTCTGCGGGGACGTCACGGAGACTACGTCCAGGTTTTAGACAGTCTGCGGGGACGTCACGGAGACTACGTCCAGGTTTTAGACAGTCTGCGGGGACGTCACGGAGACTACGTCCAGGTTTAAGACAGTCTTTGTCCTTCGTGCTGGTTTCAGATGAGACAAAGGGACGTTAAACATTTTCCTTTTTGACTTTGAGCTGATATTGAACATTGACACTTCATCAGCTGATGGATTAAAGTGTGTGTGTGTGTGTGTGTGTGTGTGTGTGTGTGTGTGTCCTCAGTGAAGGTCGTGTTCGTCTCTCTTGAAGTTTTCAATTTACCTTGAGGACGCTGATGAAGACTTCAGGTTTGATGGTGAAGAACAAACAGCTGGACCTTCAGCTGAGAGAGAGCCAGCTGATTGGCTCCTTTATGATGTCACAGACGATATTTAAAAATGTACTTTAAAGGTCCGCAGTATCAGAATAATAACCATTAGCTTGTTAGCATGTTAGCCTGTTGTTGTACATCTGTTCTCTAATGTGGAAGAAGAAGAGGAGGTTTACAGGGAAGTGGAGTAAGTGTCATGCCAGAACAGGAACTGGGCGAGTGTTAGCAATGTAACCAGCAGTCAGCAGCTTCTATGGACATAATGGCAGAGGAGAAGAGAGTGAAGAGGACGTTGACGGAGGAAGCTAAGAAGAGAAAAGGAGAGAGTGAGCGAGCAAGAAGCCGCCGGACAAGAGTAAATCTGGGACTGACTTTTAGTGGTTGGTGAGAGCTTGGTGAAATAAAAGGCTGAAAGACAGACGCCGAGCTGGGCTGACTGCTGTTGGACTAGTCAGTAATATTAGCTGGCTGCTATGTCTGCTGTTGGTGACCTTGTTGATGTTTGGCTGTTAGCAAAGTTGTCGACTCGCTAGTTTTTGATCAGAAGTAATGTAATCAGAACAAATACTCGAGTACAGCTGAACATATTTACACAGTGAGATTACACTTCATATTTTTATTCTCTCTGTCCCTTTAATTCTCCGGCTGACCTCCCCTTTAACACACTGAGCTGTTTTCAGGTTTAATCCCGAGAGAGAGAGAGAGAGAGACAGAGAGAGAGAGAGAGAGAGAGACAGAGAGACAGAGAGACAGAGAGATGATGGATGGATGAAGTCAGATTAGTGAACTGAAGCTGAATTTGTCTCCTCGGATGGTTTGTCTCATTTCTTCTCACTTTTCTCTGCGTGGATTTAAATGATGAAGTGATGAAGTGATGTTCAGCTGGAAAAGTGGATTCATGTTTCTGTAGATGAACAAATGAACAAGTGATCGGCTGAGATGTGAGTTTGTGAATCAGAGAAGAAGAAGATGATGATCAGGGTGGACGGATTAATGATGATCGTTTGGAGCTGAGAGAAGAAGAAGAAGAAGAAGAAGAAGATGTACGAGGAGAGGAAAAGTAAGTCTATAAATATTTTCAGCCATCAGATCAATAAAGTATTATAAATATATCAGGTTCAATTCATCCATCAGTTTGTTCAGAAAACATCAGAAAATATTCATCAAATAATATTCTGAAAACTATTAATGAACAGACAGACAGGAAGTGTTGAGATTTATTTTGAAATTCATTTTTTTCATATTTAATATTCAGACTTTAAAGGACTCAACAGTTAGCAACACGAGCTAATGTTAGCTTAGCAATGGAGTCCACTAACATCAACACTCACTACAACACAGAGTCCAAGCTAACGTTACACATATGTGGTGAACGAACCACCACGTCATATCCCACCTGAGCGTTTCAGGGGCATTACAGGAATGTTACGGGAGCATTTCGGGAGCGTTTCAGGGGCGTTACAGGAATGTTACGGGAGCATTCCGGTGGCGTTTCAGGGGCGTTACAGGAATGTTACGGGAGCATTTCGGGAGCGTTTCAGGGGCCTTACAGGAATGTTACCGGAGCGTATTGGGAGCGTTTTTGGAGCGTTTGGGAGTGTTTCAGGGGCGTTACAGTAATGTTACGGGAGCGTTTCGGGAGCATTCCGGGAGCGTTTCAGGGGCGTTACAGGAATGTTACGGGAGTGTTTCGGGAGCATTCCGTGAGCGTTTCAGGGGCGTTACAGGAATGTTACGGGAGCGTATTGGGAGTGTTTCAGGGGCGTTACAGGAATGTTACGGGAGCATTTCGGGAGCATTTCAGGGGCGTTACAGAATGTTACGGGAGTGTATTGGGAGCGTATTGGGAGCATTTCAGGGGCGTTACAGGAATGTTACGGGAGCATTTCAGGGGCGTTACAGAATGTTACGGGAGCGTATTGGGAGCGTATTGGGAGCTTTTCGGGAGCGTTTCAGGGGCGTTACAGGAATGTTACGGGAGTGTTTTGGGAGCGTTTCAGGGGCGTTACAGGAGTGTTACAGGAGTGTTTCAGGGGCGTTACAGGAGTGTTACGGGAGCATTTTGGGAGCGTTTCAGGGGCGTTACAGGAGTGTTTCAGGAGCGTTACAGGAGCATTACGGGAGCCGTGGTGCACACGGAACGCGTCACATCCGTGTCCGGTGGAGTTTATCCCTAACATTACTGCAGAGTGTGTTGTGGTGTTAGCCGGCTAACGTTAGTCGTAAATCACCTCGGTAGTATAACGTTATTCCCTGTTGGTCTCAGAGGCTGTGCTCAAACCTGGCCTGGTTCGGCTGCTGAGCCCGGTTCTGTTGCCTGCTAACAGCAGATTCAGTTAGCAGCAGTTAATTAGCGTTTAGACTAAAGCTATCTGTCCATCATAAAGTGTGTAAATCACAGAGAGTTGAAGCAGTCGGGTCAGGACAGGTTGGGTCAGTCACTTTGTCTCTCAGGTGAATACACCTGTGTGACCTCTGACCTCAGTTACTTTGTCTTTCAGGTGAATACACCTGTGTGACCTCAGTGGGCGGAGTTAGCACAGACTCAGTTTAATCCTCCTCATCCTGAGGATCAGACTTCCCGCTCTCTGAAATAAGTTGGCCTCCATGGATCGTCTGATAACGTTGTCATGGAAATGAGCATTAACTCACGTGACATCATCAGTTACCGTGGCAGCAGAGTTAATCCGCCCTTTTGTTCTGGCGATGAAGCTGATTTTAGTGACATCACACAGGAAGTGATTTATTTTATTAGACCATGATGAAACATTAAAGGTCCAGTGTGAGATCTAATAATCATAACTCTGTTATAATATATCCTCTTCTTTACAGTAGAAGAAGTTTAAATAAATCTGTTGATCCAGTGAAGATGTTTGCAGAGCTAGCTAACAACTGAGTGTAAACAACAATAATAACTAGCATACAGAGAAGCTAACAGATGCTAACATGCTGAAGGGTTAGGGAGGCCTCAACGCATCATCGAGCCACCTTTTAGGACTGCCCACAAAATCCTGGACTGAAAACTGTTTTAACGTCCGACTCCACATGTCAGTGACACATTGTTCATCAAGTCTGTTCACGTTTTCACAAACTATTTAAACTGAATGGCCTTTACACAAACGTTAACTACCGTTAAACTAACGTCTAAACTAACGTTACCTCCTGTTGATCTACACTGACCTGTAATGTCATGTTAGCTCAGTTTATTAGCTGCTGTTAGCTCATGTTAGCTCAGTTTGTTAGCTGCTGTTAGCTCATGTTAGCTCAGTTTGTTAGCCAAGCTGCCTACACTGTGAGCTCAGAGGTGGATGATGTTCCCGGTGCTCTCACACCTCTCAGATAAACACCTGTCACCATGATAACCATGATGGATTCTCTCTGTGTGTGTGAGCAGAGAAGAAGAAAAACTGTTCCAACATTCATGAAACAAACTGAAGTGACGACCTTCCAGCTGGACGAGGCTGGGGGGTAGCGTGACACACACACACACACACACGCACACACACACACACACACACACACAGAGTGTTAAGTTAACTGGGCGGATGCAGAGTTGTTTGTGAGTGATGGGACGGCCCACTCTCTCTCTCTCTCTCTCTCTCTCTCTCTCTCTCTGTTGTCATGGCGATGTGAGTGGTCTCGGGGTAATAAGTTGTCCTATGGGTGAAGCAGCTCCGTCACAGT
Organism: Argyrosomus regius; assembly: GCA_946959425.1. Taxonomy (NCBI): domain Eukaryota; kingdom Metazoa; phylum Chordata; class Actinopteri; family Sciaenidae; genus Argyrosomus; species Argyrosomus regius. The sequence goes on along the minus strand of OX336891.1, from coordinate 1,467,402 downwards.
CATGTGACCTGCACCCAAACCTCAGCGTTAGTTAATTGGTTGGTTGGTTAGTTAGTTGATTAGTTAGTTAGTTCGTTGTTAGTTAGTTAGTTAGTTAGTTAGTTAGTTAGTTAGTTGTTAGTTAGTTGTTAGTTAGTTAGTTAGTTAAATTGGTTGGTTGGTTGGTTGGTTGTTAGTTCGTTAGTTCGTTGTAAGTTAGTTAGTTAGTTAGTTGGTTGGTTGGTTGGTTGGTTGTTAGTTCGTTAGTTAGTTGGTTAGTTGATTAGTTAGTTAGTTAGTTAATTGGTTGGTTGGTTGGTTGTTAGTTAGTTAGTTAGTTAGTTAGTTAGTTAGTTAGTTAGTTAGTTAGTTAATTGGTTGGTTGGTTGGTTGTTAGTTCGTTGTTAGTTAGTTAGTTAGTTAGTTGATTAATAATAATAGTAAACAGACGTTTGTGTTCATTGAGTCCTCAATAGACAAAATTGCCGACGTGATGTGAAACGTGTCACTGCTTCATGAACGTCTGATTTCCTACTGACAGTGAACATAACTCTAGTTCAAAGGGGGAATTCAGGGACGTTTACTGTTCACCTCTACATCTGTACGACTACAACAGCTGGACAGTAGCAAGGCATTCTGGGAAGAGAGAGAGATGGTCATGTAATCTGTGTGTGTGTGTTTGTGTGTGTGTGTGTGTGTGTGATCTGGGCCGTGATGTATGTGTGTGTGTGTGTGTGTGTGTGTGTGTGTACCTGAGGACCCTAAACACACACACACACACACACTCTCTCTCTCTCTCTCTCTCTCTCTCTCTGATCTAGGTCACAGCTGTTCACTACAATATTTCTGTTTTCACTTCCTCTGAATCTGTTCATCTTCATTATCTTCATCATCATCATCTTCATCATCTTCATCATCATCATCATCATCATCATCAGAAATCTTGAGGTCAGTGCTGGAAGAAGAACTCAGATCTTTCAAAGTAAAAGTCTCCTGTTGGAGCTGCTTTCAGATACTTCTCCGTCTGTCTGCAGGTTCTGGTCGTAATGGCTACGCCAAAGCAGTGGAGGGGGAGGAGGGAGGAGGTGAGGGTGAGGAGGAGGAGGAGGAGGGAGGAGAGGGGGACGAAAGAGGAGGAGGAGGAGAGGAGAGGGACACAGAGTGGGACGAAGAGCTGGACGGAGGAGACGAAGGAGGCATGAGGATGACGAGGACGGACACGCTTCATTCAACTACGAGTTCAACCGGAACACAGAGGAGGAGAGGACAACATGCTAAGAAACAGGTGAGACAACACGCTAAGAAACAGATGAGACCACACAAACAGATGAGACCACACAAATAGGTGAGACAACACAAACAGGTGAGACAACACAAACAGGTGAGACAACACAAACAGGTGAGACCACACAAACAGGTGAGACCACACAAACAGATGAGACAACACAAACCGGTGAGACAACACGCTAACGTTAGCTTACTCAGGTGATAATGTAGTTATGGAATGTTCGTGATGATGTCAGTGATGATGATGATGATGTCATGGCTCCTCCTCCTCAGGTGCAGGGCAGTAACCAGGTGCAGCGAGCTCCCCGAGCGTTATTCTGTCTGAAGCTCAACAATCCAATCAGACGAGCCGCTCTCTCTATTGTCGAGTGGAAGTATCCTTTTTTCTGACCAATCAGCTGTCAGCGTTACCTCACCTGTGTGCTAACAAGTTTTGACCTGCTGAGCTTCCTTAACGAGTCTCTCAGACCGTTCGACATCTTCATCCTGTTAGCCATCTTTGCTAACTGTGTTGCTCTGGGAGTCTCTAAACCATTTCCTGAGGACGACTCCAACTCCACCAACCACGACCTGGTCAGGAACACACACACACACACACACACACACACACACACACACACACACACACACAACATACTCGACTCACTTCCTGTTCCTGCATGTTTCCATTTTCTTGTTACTACGACGACCTCTGAGTTAGCAACCTACACGTCACCTGACCAATCACCAATCAGGTGACAGTTACAGTTCCTCTGCTCCATCCTGATTGGTCAGAAACAGTTGACCGTGTGAAGGTTGCTGGTTTGATTCCATGAAGCTAACAGAGAGATTTAATGCCGAGTGGAGGGACGGACATCTGAGGACAGAGTGTGTGCATTCACTGTTCCTGTACATGTACCAATGTGGGGACACGTGTTTGTTTTAGGACATGTGGGGACATTAAGTCCACGCAAGTATAGACAGACCAACATGGTGTGTGTGTGTGTTTGTAGAGCAGGGATGATGACAGATTGGTAATCCTCTGAAAGGCTCACACACACACACACACACACACACACACACACACACACACACACAAACACAGCTTTCTGTTTTATTGTGAAAATCCTCATCAATGTTGATGTTAATGTGTTTGATTCAGAATTTACAGATAAATGACACGAAGGAGCTGAATGTGGAACAATAAATAATAAAAATAAATTAAAGCTGCAAGCAGCGTTGAGGCGGACCTCGCTCTGACGTAACTCGGGGTGTGTCGCAACCGCGTCCCGGGCCGTCGTAACATGTGCCGTCGTGATATGTGCCGTCGCTACACGTCCCGTCGTGACAGGTGCTGTCGTGACATGTGTGGATCATGTAAGTAAAGTGTGACGTCACTGCCCACCCAAGCCCTCGTCAGTGCAGTCCCAAGCTGTCATGTATAGAAGGTGTGTGACAGCAGTGTATGTTGTGACATGTCGTGATATGTGCCGTCGCTACATGTCCCGTCGTGACAGGTGCTGTCGTGACATGTGTGGATCATGTAAGTAAAGTGTGACGTCACTGCCCACCCAAGCCCTCGTCAGTGCAGTCCCAAGCTGTCATGTATAGAAGGTGTGTGACAGCAGTGTATGTTGTGACATGTGTGAGATATTGCAAAAGACTGAGTTTTCAGTCAGATGTTGAAGTGTTATGAAATGGCGCCATCTGCTGGGTTGTAATGAGAGTAGCGTGTGATTGGGAGCATTGGGGGAGTATATGGAAGTAGTCTAAAAATTGTCAGACTTGGGCAGTATATGGAACCAGCATAAAATTCGGTTAAAACGGCGAACTTTGAGGCGATGGTATGGCCACGCCCTTCGACGTATAGTTACGCAGAGCACAATTTAGATTCAGCACCTCCCTATCAGTGTACTGAGCAAGTTTGAAGGCGATCCGAGAAATCGTCCAGGAGGAGTTAAAGCTCAAAAGTGCAAAAAATCCAAAATTGAAATGAAAATATCTGACTTCCTGTGGGACTTGGGAAATGGGTCCAAGAGGCTTTTTGGTGCGTCTTGGCACGTATTATGGGCCCACCAAGTTTCGTAAAAATTGGTGAAACGTTGTTCCGGGGCTGTTCTTTAAAGTTCCTGTAGGGGGCGCTACACGCGGTAGAAACGCAATATTTGGTACGTGAGCTCTAGACAGCAGTCTACACGTGTGCTGTGAATCTCATATTCATAAGTATTACGGTTTGCGGAGAATGAGTTTTTTTGTGTGAGAGCGCCACCTAGTGACCGAATTTTGTGGCCCTTTTTAGGGGAGGCTCAGGGCACCATGGGCAATCAGCGTGCCAAGTTACGTTTGAATTGCACTTCCCGATGCTGAGATATGAGGCGTTAAGTTTGGAAGAGCGCCACCGTGTGGCGGTTGGTTGAAATTGTGCAAAATTGTGCAGGATGCGCAATGAAGACATGATTAATCAGTGGTCCGAATTTGGTGCGAATCGAGCATACGATTGTGACGAAACAAGGCACTTCCTGTTTTAATGTGAAATTGGGAGGAAGTGCTAACTTCGTAACGCGGCCATCTTTGAAAATTTCGACAGACTGTATATTAGTGAGTTTGTCAGTAGGGTCTCCAGAGTGTGCGTGCAAAGTTTCGTGCAAATCGGACAAACGTGCATGGGTGAGTGTGAAAACGGTGTTTTTCGCATATATCGCCCCCTAGAGGAAAAAAAGTTTAGGCGGAAGTGGGCGTGGCCTATCTAGGGAGACTCAGCTCCATTCAGTGAACGCGTGGATATGTGTTTTATGAATGTGCGACAAACGGGGCGGGAGTTAGTCGCCCCTGAAAATTTGACCACATATAGCGCCACCTAGGGGTGTTGGCAGTTAGTGACTTGAACGTAACGCCTAGAATATGAAATTTTTCAACACGCATGTCGAATGTGCCAAGTAAAAATCACATAATGTCCCTGCTGAGGCAGTCGAAATATGGCGCAAAGAGGGGGAAGGAAAAGAATAATAAACTAACGGACCAATTTCAATACAATTTCAATAAGGACCTTACCAGGTTCCCTGGCTCGGTCCTTAATAATTGATAAATAAACCACAAGAAGGACGAGATAAAAAACCCCCCGATAAGACCAGATACAAACACACCAACAGTGACAATGGTCAGAAGACTACAGAGGGAACAAACAACAAGAGCTTCTGTTGTTTTA
>OX336891.1:1455452-1457952 GCA_946959425.1 Argyrosomus regius | reverse complement strand
GTGACATTCTATTGGCTGGTTCTCCTGCTCGTCTTCCTCAACACCTCCCTCAGCGCCTCCGAGCACTACAACCAACCTGAGTGGCTGACACAAGTCCAAGGCAAGAACACACACACGCACATGCAGTGTTTTAACAATGCCATCTCGCTGCTCGTCCATCACCTGACCGACAGGTGACCTGGTGTCTCTGCAGACATCGCCAACAAGGTGCTGCTGTCTCTGTTCACCGTGGAGATGCTGCTGAAGATGTACAGTCTGGGATTGGCTCATTACTTCGTGGCGTTCTTTAACCGCTTCGACTGCTTCGTGGTGTGCGGCGGCATCGTGGAGACCATCCTGGTGGAGCTGGAGATCATGCCTCCTCTGGGCATCTCGGTGCTGCGCTGCGTCCGCCTGCTGAGGATCTTCAAGGTGACACGGTGAGGAAACACACCAGAACCAGGTGTTCACGCGCCCCCCCCCCCCACCTGCTCCTCCTCTGATGTCACTCTCTGTTTCGTCAGCCATTGGACAGCTCTGTCCAATCTGGTGGCGTCTCTGCTGAACTCCATGAAGTCCATCGCCTCCCTGCTGCTGCTCCTCTTCCTCTTCCTCATCATCTTTGCTCTGCTCGGCATGCAGCTGTTCGGAGGGAAGTTCAACTTCGACGAGACGCAGACCAAACGCAGCACCTTCGACGCCTTCCCGCAGGCGCTGCTCACCTGCTTCCAGGTAACACACCTGCCACATACAGACAAACCTGGTGATGACTGATACGATGATTAATTAAACAGCTGATGAGTGATGTCACGCCGTGACCTCTGACCCAGGTGTGTCTGTGTGTGCAGATCCTGACAGGTGAGGACTGGAATGTGGTCATGTATGACGGCATCATGGCGTACGGTGGTCCCGTGTTTCCAGGGATGATCGTGTGTGTTTACTTCGTCATCCTCTTCATCTGCGGTAACTGTATCCTTCAATCATGCTAACGTGCTAACGTGCTAACCGTTCTGTCAACGCTCTGTAACGATGGTAAGGTTGTCTGAATGTTAGTTATTGGTTTGATGAATGTTGTGGCTGATATAATAAGTGTTGCACACAGAGTTGCGTGTTATTGCATGTTCTTAGCGTGTGTCAGACATCCTGCTGAATGTCTTCTTGGCCATCGCCGTGGACAACCTGGCAGGAGGAGACGGAGACGACAAGAAGAAAGAGTGAGTGATGGAGGAAGGAGGACAAACATGGAGGTGGAGAAGGTTTCTTACTTCCTGTTTCCTGTTGTTGTTTCTCAGTAAGAAGACAGAGGGAGCCGAGGAGGAGGAGGCCGAGGAGGAGGAGGAAGGAGGAGGAGAAGTGAAGGTGAACACGGAGTCTGACCTCCATCTGTAACGTGACTCGTCCAGTCCATCCACGTCTCACTGTTTGTCTCTGCAGGTGGACATCGACGAAGACACCGAGTACGAGGAGGAAGAGGAGGGAGGAGAAGGAGAAGAAGACGGTCAGTGCTCATTGAAATGATGAAGGAGGTTAAGGAGATGATAGAGGAGGTGAAGGAGGTGGAGGAGGAGACAGAATCTGAGTTTGTGTTTCTTCTGTCAGACGGAGGAGTCCAGTTAAAGATGGCTGACCTGACTCCGCCCAAAGAGAAAATTCTACCAATCCCAGAAGGCAGTGCGTTTTTCTGCCTCAGCAAGACCAACCCGTGAGTCTGACAACTTACATCTTTAACTTTAAGCCTTAATATAATCTGAACAGGTGAGTTGTATATAAATTCACCCTCAGTACAGTTGTCATGAACGGGGAAATTAGCTACAGAGACCAAAACTGTTTTTTGTACCAGGCTGTAAACATGTTTATTTCTGCTGTGAAGTTGGACATTTGAACATGGGGACTTATGGAGACTGACTCACTTCTGGAGCCAGCCTCAAGTGGACGTTAGAGGAACTGCAGTGACATCACAATCTGCCTGTCTCTCTCTCTGCCTGTCTGTCTCTCTGCAGTATCCGTGTGGGCTGTCACACTCTGATCCACCACCACATCTTCACCAACCTCATCCTCGTCTTCATCATCCTGAGCAGCTGCTCATTGGCCGCTGAGGATCCAATCAGAGCGCACTCCTTCAGGAACAACGTGAGTCTCAACACCACAGATGACATCATCGTTAACATATGCTAAGCTAACAACAGGAAGTCAAACTAAAGTGTTTTGGAGGCTTCAAACTTCAGCCAATCAGAGTGAGGTTGAGGTCTGATGATGATGATGTCGTTTGAGCTGGGGGCGGGGCTTCAGCAGATTACAGAGCAGAAGTGGGTCAGTGACTAACCGGGTTAAAGAGGAAAAATCACCAGTTTACTGTCTGACACACACACACACACACACACACACACACACACACACACACACTGTGCAGCAGCTGTCTTCATGCAAGACGTAGCAATTAGCAGCAGCTGAGGACAGAAATGACTTCTAACATACAATCAACACACACACACACACACACACACACACACGCAAACACACA